>CM035407.1:68943157-69078157 GCA_020310875.1 Ceratopteris richardii
TCCTCCTCCTCGTACATGTGACCATATGTAGGGGTGCTCTCCTCATAGTGGTCCCCTCTCCATGCACAGTGGTCAAACTCGATCCACGTCGAATGATCAAGCCCTTCCCACGACCATGGACCACTCTCATGCCTCTACTGGTACCAGTACAGCTCCGTGTTTTCCTCACATGTATAGACAATAGCTCTCTATAGAGCTCGGCAAACATGAACTCCTCATCATCCTCATGCATTTCATCCCCGGGGCGAGGTGTGGTGCTCAATACGGGCCAAAACATATCTATATCAACCTAGAATAGAAGGAAATTTCAAATAGTCATTTACAAATTCATACATTATAATTTATAATTTAAATTTTATTTATAAAAATCAAATTACACTTACTTGCTTCAATGCCTCCATGTTTGGTATATTCTCCAATATCCTCAAGTTAGTACGAGAGACTACAGTAAATCAACTTCTCCATCTACTCAAGGATAAGCCTATTCCTCACTTTCGTATGGATGAGAAAAAAGGCACTCCAAATTCTCTCACAAGCTCTGGAGGAGCAATCCTATGAGAGAACCCTAATAACATATGTACATAAAGTGGAGAAGCTGAATCCAAAATTCTGCCACCAAAAAGAGGCTTCACCATCGAAGCCTTATCCCAACATAAGGGAAACGTGAATGCCAGGTTCTCCCTCTCATCCAAGTAACAATTGATTTGCTCTAACATCTCTCATTACGCATCATAGGTTTCAATTTGCACCTAACGTATTTTTTGTTCTAATGCCACATTATATGGCCATGCATAGGCACAATGTTCAATATCATGCACAAGATATCACACATTATCAAGAAATTGACAAAGAGGAGTGAATCTACTCCTTGTTCTTTTAATTATCAAAGGTGAATGCCTACCACGAGCACCAATGAATATTGATACAAAAGACTTTCAAGATATCTTTACAAAGAAAATGAAGACATACCAAAGGATTTGAATTGATCAATCACAATGTGAGAAATGATGCCAAATATCAAACGACAATGTAAAGACCTCCCTCAAAGCATTAACAATGGATCAAGAGCCCTTGTCCCTAGAAACTACCATAAGGTGTGTAGATGACAATTGACGTAGGATGGGGAGTGTAGAATGGAACATTGAAACAAAACAAAGAAAGGAAAAAAAGGCCATTCAAACTTTTTCAAGAAATGATCAATATTTATAAATAAAACCCATTTTGATGTACGATAAGGCTTGTAAAAACACTTCAGGAGTTCTCAATTTGCATCCTCAATAATATTATAATAAGTTAGGTTTGTTAAAGTTCATTAGAGAAGAGTTTTTAAGCTTTGTCCTATTTCAAGTATGAGCAAACGCAAGTTTATAGAATTAGTATACAAGTGAGCTCAGCCCATTTGCAAAAGACTTTTGACTTATTTTCAAAGAGAAGAGTGGCTGCTATTGCAGCCCCATTTCTTCATCTTCTTGCTCATTTTTCTCTTTGTACGTGAGCTCAATGGTGTGTCTATTGCTTGAAAATGGTGCTTGCAATTGTTGTCTACCCACCCCTCCTCCCATTTTGGGTGTTCGTTGCATCCATTGAGCTCCATAACTGATTATGTGAAGGGATGTCATTCTCCCGACATGTTTCTCTGCATTAAACTTGAGGTGTGTACATTACACGCATACCAAAAGCATCTTCCCAAGAGCTTTCCAATTAACCCATATTCGTTAGGCTTGGCCTCATGGTTAGAAAGCTATGTCATATTAGTGTTTGCAGCCATCAAAATAGGTTTGGTAGAATACTTGTGCTTGAGGTAGAATAGGAAGTTGTTAGTTAGATACATGGGCTCTAAATTTGCACAACTATTGCACTATGGTCACCTTTCCATGCACTAACCCAGTTGTTACTCCAGATTGATAGTTTTACGTGTTGCATCGATCTATCACTACTACCACTTAGGCTTCTGAGGTTGGAAATTGGAATGCATCAAACTTTGTGAGTTTAAGTGAATGCAAAACTAGACTAAAACCATCTGATTGTAGTACAGCCTTGGGACAGATGTGAAAGATAGCCAACTGCATCTTCCATCATTTCAAAAATTCATATATTCAAGCAGAGAAATCTTGTACACAGCAATGAGACTGAAAGGATAGAGCTGAGTTCATACTGTACAGTATACTTCCAAACAAAGAATCTTATTCCAAGTCAAAATGCAGTTCAATTTACAGGTTATTGTTTGAAAGCTGACATCATGCAAGGTGTCTATGAAAATGTAAGGACCTTGAAGGAATAGGGATGATTGTACTTTGGTGGCCTGGTTTTATCTTCCTCTTCTTCATCTTCTTCATCATCATCAAGCTCTGGCCTCCTGCTAGGCCAAAAAGGCCTGCCTGATTCCCTCTGCAATACAAGATTACGTTAAAACCAACATGAAAAACGCTAGGTGAAAACATTCTTGATAGCTAAGAAAATAACTGCTAAAAAAATTAACTACTCGGAGCAAACTTACAGCAACTAAATCCATGCATTCTTCATCACCATCCCTCACAAAAATAGGTGGATAGTCAAATCTATTAAATCTGGAAAGAAACATAAACCATAAATGAAATTTATACCAAGATGTGAGACGAAAAAATAATTGAATATAAATTCTGATGTTCAAGATATGATGTGTCATATGGCATGAAGAAGCAAGTATACCAGGGGGCATGTGTAATATTCAGCGATGTTAGTGTTGCGAAATTGGAAGGAAAAATCAAAGTCTAACAACAACCTGAATGTTCTTAAGTGAAAAGAAAGATTTCAGTTTATAAGAGGCTTTTTCTTTTCAACAATGTTTTGCATCAACCATCTCCAATAAGTTACACTTCTGTATTCTGCAGCAGTAAGTGTTAGATAATGGATCTATCTTTTCTTCTCCATGTATAAACATACAATGTTGCGGATCTAAACCTGTAGATATCCTGATAAAAAACCGTGAGTGTTTGAATATTAAAGATATGATTTCACAGCATTGAACTATATGCTGCAGAAGTACTGAGAGATTAACTCAAAACTAATGCCCATTAATTTGATTTGCATTAAGTATTATAGACAGAGCAAGCATTCTGTAGATTGCAAAAATTAGAATCTCTTAAAGATAATAGGTCTATATCAATAACAGCTTCAACAATCGGTTCTGAAATTCCCAACATAAACCAAGATGTCCTTGATGATAAGAGCATACAACATAGAGAGCAGAATTAAAATAGCAGATCATGAATCGATAAGAAAACCAAAAGGCCAAAACAAAAAAGAAAAGTTCTGGAAGGAATGGAAAACAAGGAGCCCCCAGGTATTCCCCCAACAACTAAATTTATGCACCTGTTAACATTCGAAAGAACATGAAACTGAAAATCCATCATTAAATATAGCAAAACTCTCAAAAATGGCAGAGTTCATAAATAAGGTGCATTTAACATTCAAATTTTGTCAAAAAGTTTAAAGGTGGCACTCAACTCATGTGAAGCATACCCTGCATCACAAGGATCATGAAGAAGAGATGCATGCATATCAAATAGAATAACAAAATTATTATTCAAAAGAAAAGAAGATAGCAACGAAATTCAAGCAATCAATGCTTCATATTCAAATATCTTGTCTTCCTAGATACATTGATCACTCATTTAAGAGTAAAATAGGCCTCAGATGCTCAAAATTATGTATGTTACCACATAAAGGACACTGATGAAGGAAACTATAAGCATCATAAGAACTCCTTGTTACAAAAAAGGATTTATTTATTCATGCTGCCTGCAGAAGTACTGGCCCTCATATTCCCAAGATCTTTGAATACAGAAGCTCAAATTACTATGCTCAAATTAATGATAAAGATGTACAAAATAGTGATATGCTCCAAATACAAACTAAAGAAACATACAACTCATAAGCACCAAAGAGAGAAAGTGAAGGGATAGGGAAGAAAGGCATGAAGAGCCCTAGACTGAATATAGACTCCAAAAGCAACCTCTCACAAGAAAGTATGAGAACCTCCAAGTGTTTAAGTATACATTATTCGAAGTCCTCCAACCCCTATTTAGAGCTACCGAAGGCAAAGTGCGACTCACTTCTTCAGTCCCTTGAAAGGTTCCACTTTATGTACTCTCCTCAAGAAGCTCACCACTAAAGTAGAGGAGAAGTCACGAATCTCCCTCAATAAAGGGATGCAAGCTGAGACAACAACTCTCAAGTCACGCCATATCAAAATAGTGGAAGAAATACCATCCTTGTTATCAAGAACTAACATTAAAGTTCCATCATTTATAGAAGGTGCACATAAAGGTGACCATGTTAGGTGGTTCCTCTCCATATGTAAAAGTCAAGGATTAAAAGAAGGAGAAGATGCATTCCTAACACTCTTCCCTTCTACCCTTTAAGGGCTCGCATATAAATGGTACATCCGATACGACAAAGATCACTTCTCGGCATAGTAACTCTACAAAAAGAACTTTAAATGAATGAGAAAATTTGACATTACATGTAGGGAAAATGTATTCTGAGCCCATGACTAGTAGCAAGACTCCTACAGCCAAGAAAATTTATGATCAAAAACTGAATAGAGAAGGCCCCCCAAAATCATCCCAACAAAAGCTTCAGAAGCTTTAACCTAATGCTTCCCTTAACAAGTTTGAGTCTATTGCCAAAAGAATTGAAGAAGCCAAAATCATTTCAAAGCAAAATTTTAAAATGGGTATCTCTTCTAGTGCGGATTCCATCTACAAGGACCGAGATGCAAAGAGAACTACAAGCATTAAAACTCCATATGGCTTTCGCCAAAGACGAGGCAACACTCAAACAAGGCCCTAACATGCTAGCACGTGAGACAAGAACTCGAAGAACTCAAAGCCCTAAAGATAGTACGCATAGTTGTTACTGACGGGATTCTGACTTCTGACTTTTGACGGGATTCTGACTTCTAACGGGTCCGCCAAAACGTTTGTGATGTTTACGGACGTGACCTTTTTTTTTAAACATAAATTTATAAAAAAAAAGCATATATATATATATATATATATATATATATATATATATATATATATATATATATATATATATATATATATATATATATATATATATATATATATATGTGAAGAGATGGATAGGTATGTGTTTGAAGATGAAGAGGTGTTGCAAAATCCTTGATCTACACCAGCCAAATGAACTCCAGGAGTATATGGTGGGCCCTTTTAGCTTGCCAATGGATGTATTAGACACCCTATGTACCTTGGAAGATCACTCTCAAAAAGATAGATCAAAATAGATAAGTTGGAGTTAGCTCAGAGGTGAAAACTTGCTATTCTTGGTTCATACACCTGTCCAGTGTTTTACATAGTTCTCTGAGCACAGCTGCAATTAGCTTAATTCCTCTTGGGGAAGTCTAGGTAGCTTAAAGAGCTAACTTTCAAGAGTAATCTCATCAAAAATAACAAAGCACACACTGAGAATGAGTTTTAACAAGTGATGACATCATCCCGATTTTCACGGGCTGCTACAAAAATAGACCAGTGAGCAGAAAAATCACCATAACTCAAAATCTAGAAATCCAATGATTATGAAAATTTGTATGGTTATACTAGACAGTAAGCTGAATCCAATAAGCTTTAAATCACTGAATTTGGATAAGTAACCACTGAGAAACACCTCTGACAAGATGAGTGAAAAAGTTGGGTACCTGACAGAGAGGTGAAGATGAACAGACCCTGTTGACTTCAAATGAACATAACTGAAGATTGCAACATCCAAATGACATGAAAATTTATGAGCATATAGTAGACTTATAGAGCTAACTTTACCAAGTTAAATCACTGAAAATGATGCACCAAGCTCAGAGAAAACATCTCTGCAAGCTGACTGAGAAAACTGAGAGTAATGGCAGTGAGTAGTACACTTCACAAGAACATGGAAAGATGAACTCAAATAATCATGAAAATGAAAGTATATTGCTTGTACAATACAATGACTTACTGATACATATGTGTGCCTTGTAATCACACCTTGATATGGCATAAAGCTCAGCTCTTGGAGGTCTTCACATAGGTCTCTCTAACCACGACTAAAACTGCCATCTATTTATAGTTGAGTTTGGGAGGCTAACTTCCCTCAATCACTCTCCAATCAATCAATGATTGATTTGATTCTCTACCTACCACAAATCACGAATTCGTGGCTCCTCTTTCCATTCTTGATCATGTGGACTCAACCACTTAAGATTCTCTTACTTTTACATTAAGTAAACTCTTCAAAAGTTACAAGAGGTAGTTCACAAGTGAACTTTACATAGTCTTTTTTTTAAAGCTTCTTCTAAGACTTTGTGAGACTTAAGCCAATACTTAGGCTTGTCATAGACTTGCTCCAACAGCTCCCCCTCAAGCCAAGTATGCTTGAGGTCTTCAATCTTCCAAGATTACTTGCAAACCTATCATAGCCTTGAATTTGCAAAGCTTTGTACCATCCAATGCTTTGGTTAGAATATCTGCACATTGTTGATGAGTGGACACATATGATATTTGAATCTCTTTCCTTAGAACCTTCTCTCGTACATAGTGATAATGAACTTCAATATGTTTAGTCCTTGCATGAAAAATAGGATTAGCAGCCAAATGAATAGAACTCATATTGTCACCAAAAATAGTTGGAGTTCCAAACTCCAATCCAAGATCTTTGAATAATGTCTTCATCCACATAGCTTCTTGTGTAGCTATGGCAAGACCTCTATATTCAGCTTCAGTAGAAGAGAGAGCAACTGTGGGTTGCTTCTTGGATGACCATGAAATAAGCTTTGAACCTGCAAAGGTAAGATAACCTGAAGTGCTCCTTCTATCTTCCTTGGAGCCAGCCCAATCTGCATCAGAAAATAGCTTCAAACCTAAATCAGATACATAAGGATAATAAAGTCCTTCATTTATGGTTCCTTTGAGATACTTGAGAATCCTTTTGGCAGCATCCATATGTGGTTTCCTTGGCGTGTGCATAAATTGGCTTAGCACACTCACACTGTAACATATATCTACTCTTGTCAATGTGGCATAGTTGAGACTACCCACTAGACTTTGATATGATGTGATGTCCTCTATGAGTTCACCTTCATGTGAGCTCAATTTGTGATTGACCTCCATTGGAGTACATGCAATCTTACAATCTTGCATCTTGAATTTTGTCAACATGTCCTTAATGTACTTCCTTTGAGTGAGAAACAAACCATGATCTTTGTAGACAACTTCCAAACCTAGGAAGTAGGTAAGTGAACCCAAATCACTTATCTTGAACTCTTCTCTCATCTGATCTTTGATCTTCTTCATACCATCTGCATCATTTCCTGTCAATATAATATCATCTACATATACACATAGATAGATGACCTCGGAATTACTCTTTTTAATAAAGAGTGAAGGATCTGCCTTGCTTGGTTGAAAGCCTTTGTCCTGCAAGAATGAAACAAGCCTGAAATTCCAAGCTCTTGGAGCTTGCTTGAGACCATACAATGCTTTGTTAAGTTTACACACATAATCAGGATAAACTTGATTCTCAAAACCAGGTGGTTGTGCCATATATACCTCTTCTGTTATCCAACCATTCAAGAATGCATTCTTTACATCTAGTTGAAGTATCTTCCAATTCTTGGAAGAGGCAATACTAAGCAAAACCCTAATAGTAGGCATCTTTGCCACAGGAGAGAAGGTCTCCTCATAATCAATTCCCTGAGTTTGTGCAAAGCCTTTTGCTACAAGCCTTGCCTTATACCTGTTAATGGAACCATCAGAATTCTTCTTGAGTTTATAGACCCATCTTGAGCCTATTACCTTCATGGATGAAGTCTTGGGCACCAAATCCCAAGTGTTGTTTTCCTCAAGTGCTTCAATCTCTTCCTTCATTGCATGCTTCCATTCTGTTTTTGCTTTGGCCTCTTCAAATGATGATGGCTCCTCTTGGTTTATGTCCTGTGCTATGTAGATAGAATGTTTAGTTACTAATGAGGTGTCAAACCCATACCTTTCTGGTTTTTTCTTTTCCCTCATAGATCTTCTTAGGCCATGATGTGATGATTCTGCTTCATGTCCAAGTTCCTGCAATTTTGCTTTACCTTTAGACTTCCATGCTTTGATCTTTTCCATGTGAGATTCTTCATCATCCTCTGAGGTGTCTTGTTCTTCAATCTTTGATTGTTCTCTACCAAGCTTTGGAAAATCTTCTTCAAGATCATATGGTAAATTGATCTTCCTGCATGAATCTTCATACCATGAATTGTTCTCATCAAAAACTACATCTCCGCTTACCAAGAATCCTTTGTTGGTAGGGTTGTATAACCTGTAGCCCTTTTGATTGTTGTCATATCCAATAAATACACACCTTTGTGCCTTTGGATCCATCTTGCCTCTAACCTGTGAAGGAACATGAGCAAAAGCAATACATCCAAAAATTTTACAATGATCTAAGCTTGGTCTTCTTCCATTCCAAGCCTCATATGGAGTCATCCCATCAAGGGATTTTGAAGGCAACCTGTTGATCAAGTAAGTGGCTGTAGATACAGCCTCGGCCCATAAGTAATTAGGTAAATGCTTTTCATTTAACATAGACCTTGCAGCTTCAACAATTGTCCTATTCCTCCTTTCTGCCACTCCATTTTGCTCAGGAGTGTACCTTGTAGTTACCTCTCTTTTGATTCCTCTTTCTTGAAGAAAAGAATCAAAATCATGGGAGAAGTATTCTCCCCCTCCATCTGACCTTAGCCTTTTTAGTGATTTACCTGTTTGATTCTCCACAAGAGCCAAATATCTTTTGAAACATGAAAAAACTTCATCTTTGTGTTTCATAAAGAATAGGATAGTCCATCTGCTGCAATCATCAATAAAGGAAACATAATACCTTGATCCAGATATTGAAGCTTCCTTGCTAGGTCCCCATACATCTGTATGAACCAACTCCAAGAGATCTCCATGCATATAACCTTTCTTCATGAATGGTAACCTGTGAGACTTTCCAAATTGACATGCACTGCACTTATAAATCATATGTTGTTTTGACAAATTAGGAAGTCCAAGTACACTTTGGTCCCTGCAGATTTGCTTTAATGACCTTTCACCAATATGTGCTAACCTTTTGTGCCATACTTCCAATTCTGTGAGTGTCTGACTACCATAATTAAAGAGAGCAATGTTTCTAGTGTCCTGTAATTCAAATGTGAACAATCTACCTGTCTTTTCACCTTTTGCAATTTTTCTGAATCCTTGACTTGGATCTTCAACAAATGCTCCTGCTTTTGTGAACCTGACTTGCAACCCTTTCTCTACTATCTGCCCAACACTTATCAAATTCTTTGTAATGGTAGGGACATAGAGTACCTTACTGAGTAGGTTGATGTTTCCATCAGGTGCTTTGACATTGCCTATTTTCTCCACAAGATGTTTTGTATCATCTCCTGTTTGTACCTCATGCTTATTCCTTGGATCTTCTAAATCTGATAGGAGTGCCACATTTCCTGCCACATGATTTGAACAACCTGAATCTATGTAGAAAACATGCTCATCAGATTTACCTTGTGGCATAGCCATGTTCATGATCAATAATGAATCCTCTTTGTTTGAGTCTTCTGTGTAGTTATTGTAGTCTCTCCTTCCTTTGTAGCCTCCTTGATAGTTTGAATGATTGTAGTTGTTGTAGTTGCCATGGTAGTTGTTGAACCTTCCTCTTGAGTAGCCATAACTTCCTCTATTGTATCCTCTGCCTCTTTGATTCCTGAAATTCCTAAAGCAATTTTCAGTTGTATGATTAGTTAGTCCACAAATAGAACATGAGTTGGAGTCTTTGGATCTCCCCCTGCCTTGTCTACCTCCTCTTCCTCTACCTCTTCCATGTCTTCCTCTACCTGCATAGTTAGCTTGATATGTACCTGCTTCATCATCCACTTTCTTTGCCTTTCCTTTGTTATCTTTAGACTTGCTTTTATCCGTGTATAAAGCTGAAGATTGATTACCTTTAGAGCTTTCTTCATTTTTGATAAGCTTTGCCTCTTGAGTAAGTAGTTGTCCAATGAGTGTGTTGAAATCAGGTACATGCATGTCCATGTACAAATCCATAGCTGTGGTGAATGCTTCCCACTTGTCATCTGCCTTCAAGCCATTGATGACCTGCCTTACAATTTGCTCTTCATCTATTACCTCTCCAATGCTTCCCAACTGATCTGGTATGTCCTTGAGCTTTGTGACAAAATCAGTCACATTTTGTTTGGGAGCCTTCTTGAGAGTTGTGAACTCCAGCCATAGTTGATGCTTCCTAGCTTTGGTACTTGAAGAAAAGAAAGCTTCAAGTGCATCCCACACTTTCTGAGATGTCTTACAACTTCTAATGTGAGGCAACAAAAAATCTGAGATAGAGTTGAGGAGATAAGACCTTGCAAGTGCATCCTTGGAGCACCATGTGCTCAATCTTTCTTGCTCTTCTTGTGTTGGTTGACTTTTGTTCCTAAAACTTGGCATAACTTCATCTCCAGCCACATAACCATATAAACTTCTACCTTGGAGATAAGCTTCCATTCTTAATGACCAAGCTGAGTAGTTACCTCTGTCCAATTTGTCAATTGATGAAGGAAATCCATCTGCCATGTTGTCCAACCTTGCTCTGATACCACTGTGAAGAGATGGATAGGTATGTGCTTGAAGATGAAGAGGTGTTGCAAAATCCTTGATCTACACCAGCCAAATGAACTCCAGGAGTATATGGTGGGCCCTTTTAGCTTGCCAATGGATGTATTAGACACCCTATGTACCTTGGAAGATCACTCTCAAAAAGATAGATCAAAACAGATAAGTTGGAGTTAGCTCAGAGGTGAAAACTTGCTATTCTTGGTTCATACACCTGTCCAGTGTTTTACATAATTCTCTGAGCACAGCAGCAATTAGCTTAATTCCTCTTGGGGAAGTCTAGGTAGCTTAAAGAGCTAACTTTCAAGAGTAATCTCATCAAAAATAACAAAGCACACACTGAGAATGAGTTTTAACAACTGATGACATCATCCCGATTTTCACGGGCTGCTACAGAAATAGACCAGTGAGCAGAAAAATCACCATAACTCAAAATCTAGAAATCCAATGATTATGAAAATTTGTATGGTTATACTAGACAGTAAGCTGAATCCAATAAGCTTTAAATCACTGAATTTGGATAAGTAACCACTGAGAAACACCTCTGACAAGATGAGTGAAAAAGTTGGGTACCTGACAGAGAGGTGAAGATGAACAGACCCTGTTGACTTCAAATGAACATAACTGAATATTGCAACATCCAAATGACATGAAAATTTATGAGCATATAGTAGACTTATAGAGCTAACTTTACCAAGTTAAATCACTGAAAATGATGCACCAAGCTCAGAGAAAACATCTCTGCAAGCTGACTGAGAAAACTGAGAGTAATGGCAGTGAGTAGTACACTTCACAAGAACATGGAAAGATGAACTCAAATAATCATGAAAATGAAAGTATATTGCTTGTACAATACAATGACTTACTGATACATATGTGTGCCTTGTAATCACACCTTGATATGGCATAAAGCTCAGCTCTTGGAGGTCTTCACATAGGTCTCTCTAACCACGACTAAAACTGCCATCTATTTATAGTTGAGTTTGGGAGGCTAACTTCCCTCAATCACTCTCCAATCAATCAATGATTGATTTGATTCTCTACCTACCACAAATCACGAATTCGTGGCTCCTCTTTCCATTCTTGATCATGTGGACTCAACCACTTAAGATTCTCTTACTTTTACATTAAGTAAACTCTTCAAAAGTTACAAGAGGTAGTTCACAAGTGAACTTTACATAGTCTTTTTTTAAAAGCTTCTTCTAAGACTTTGTGAGACTCAAGCCAATACTTAGGCTTGTCATAGACTTGCTCCAACAATATATATATATATATATATATATATATATATATATATATATATATATATATATATATATATATATATATATATATATATATATATATATATATATATATATATATTCATAAATACATACATGCATAATATTTCTGCATAATAAACATGTTACATGCATCATAATTTATGCTTAATGATAATTTGAATGAATCAAGGTTTCCAAAGTGAAGTGCTCTCTCTTGTGAACATGTTCCTATCTTTCCCATTAGTAGTGGGGGAACTCTTTCAGCCCATCAACACTTGCCCATGCCCTCCACCTTTATGATAGATATGGTCACTTTAGTGCCTCTCACATACTACAAGAGCCCGAGGTTGATTGTGCACATCAAGGGCACTACGGTGTCATTGAGGATGGGCTTCTTGAACTAATCTCATGTCTAATTATACCATGACTCTATTAGACTTGAAACCCACCAAACCGGACTATTTCATTGTCACCTTAGCATATCAGAGCAAGGTAAGTAGGAATAGTCGAGTGCATACAAGTAAGACCCCAAGAATTTGTCTTTCTCACTAGATTTCGTGGCTATAACACTTCCCAAGTCAAGGGTCATTTCCCCTTGCTCATAGGAAGACCATGGTTAAGGCACAATAAGGTGATCCATGACTCGAGCAATGACACCGTGTGGTTGGCAGCCCAGACAGCACTATGAAACAGCTCCGACTAGAGGGTGGAGCTGATGAGGAGGTAGGTGCTCCCATGTCATTATCAGTCAGCCACCAGGGCCAGCCAACACACAGAGGTAGACCTCATAACAGATACAGAGGTCAAAGACTTTTTGCAAAGGGTGGCAGAAGTGCAAACCTGTCTGTGTTTTGCACTACATCTGGATAAAAGCCAGCAAGATGAAGAAATGGAAGAGGACGGAGAGGTAGAGTCCATGGTGCTCAGTAAACACATCAAGGATCGTAGAAGGGGAAAGAAGATGTTTGCAGATTCCAAAAAAGAGAAAAATCAAGAACCAGATCACCTAGAATTCTGTTTTTCCCTTGAAAGTGATTCTTAGTAGCAGTGGTTCGTGAACTGTAGAGCTTATAACATTTGATTCATAGGGTAGACTCTCGCATCCAGTTTGTTTTCAACTGGCACGTCACTTAGGTTTTTTGAGAAGTGCGCCCATTGTCTTGCAAACCTACCTGTTAAATAAGACTGTTGTAGCGAGCCTGAGGCAAATGTTCTGAATTTTTCCAAGCACCATAGACAGCCTTCAGAGACTCCTTAGAGCCCCTTCTGTGCCTGCCATTGATGCATGTGAGAACCCCATTGAATACATATGTTTGCAGCCATTGTGTGCCTGCCCTCGAGTCACACACATCTTCCGGATTTCAGGGTCATATCTTACTTGAGGCCCAAGGACTTAGGGTAAGCCTGAATGTGGTAGTTCCATTCTTGCAAATCTAGCCACTTGAACACTAGCATACTTGCACTTGAGTCTCAAAGTACTTGATTGAGTGCACTTCCATCTCCCTCTCCTTGCATTTGTTGCCACTTGGAAGTTTGGCTGGCATATTAATTGAGTAATAACTTATATTCTCATATCCATTATCCATAATCCTTTTGACCACAATACGTATTTTGACCCTAGGAGGTCCTAGGCTTTCAAGACTCAAGTGCATACTATCTGTGAACACTAAATAGTATCATATTAGAGTCATTATGCCTGATGGCATATCAGACGTATGGGATGCACATACATTATGCGGCATGCCATTCATTGGCTAGCAGCTCCAACGCATCTAGTTCCAGTACAAGAAAATGGACCAGTAAGTGTTATGGTAAGAATTTTACTACTACCACAACGCAACTCATAAGCCATGCATTTGGTGTAGGAGAAAGGGACATATCAACATGTGAGAACATCCCCCCCTGAAATCCCCGAGCAATTCAACATGAGCACCCTACTGCTCAACGAAGGAAGGAAGCTTGTCATCGTGAGATAGCAGCAACCTATGTTGAGTTGACAGATGGCATTGATGCTCTACTAATCAAAACACCTGCACCATGAAAGGTTGACCTGCCTCTCAACATAATGAGGAAGATGTTTCTGTAGATCCTCCTTCTCAGAGATCTAGGCAAGGGAACTTGAGTTCTTCTGTTTGTTCTCTGCGTTGCAGAAGCAACAAATGGAAGTTGCTGAGATTGAAATTAAACATTGCATTGTTCGATGCAACTTGTCATTGAATGTGGTGAGGACTATCCTCAAAGTACAATAACATTATGCCACCCATATAACTATTATTGTGGATCGCTACCTTGATTGGAAATTAATTACAAGGGAAAAATGGTTTGATAGCACTACATCTTGCTAGTACAGTGCTTTGCAAGCTCCCTACCACTTAAGCTCGGCTCTATAATTGCTGGTGGAAATGGATGTGAAGCAAGGCATGGTGGCAACAACGACGTACTGATGTGTGGTATAAGCAATTTGCTTTGCTGTTGAGTTCATATGGAGGGTTCTAGCTGGAAGCTTGAGAGCAGCCACTTTCATGTTCAGACAAGCACCTTCAAATCTCTCCTTTCCATGTCCCCAATGCAATGAAATGCATGAAACATGCCAATATTAAACAATGGTGGACAGACATTCAACATTGACTATGCACACCAAGATTTCCAGTCACCCTTTCCGAGTGGTATTTGGGCTATATGCAGATTATGATCCACATTGCATATGGATACTTGACCACCTGCGCTTCCATATACTGTGGTTCATTTGATAATCATGTAAAACAAGTTTGCAATTACTTCCAAAAAGGCACAAATGTTCCGCGATCAAATACCCTGAATTCTTATCAAAAATCACCTGTTGGCAGATGTGGAAACTCCCGCAAGATAAAAGACTACCTATGCAGACCTTGATCCACACCAAAATATATATGTATATATATATGCATGCATACACACATCAATGATCGTTATTGTGACAGGCTTTAATGAAAAAATCTGCCACTGCGATAATGATACAAACATGCCTTATTTCATAAATAATTGTGTCACTAGACTGATAGATAAATAAAGTCGCTGTCATTGTTTTCTGCTGCAACTTGAATATGGTTAATGACAGTCAAACTAGCAAATCTGGTCAAACTAAGTTCTTACTGGTCGAAGGTCAGACTGAACTAATGTGAATGTTGTTTCAAAAAAAACGTCCTCTTGATTATTAAGAAAAATATATACAGCTAAACAAAATATTTATGAGCATCGCAACAAAAAATCATAACTTACATAAGGTGATCAATATTTGGATATACAAAACACAACTCCACTGGAAAACGAAATCGATATGGATCTCTCTTTGCCTAATTCATAAAAACATGCTTAGTGAGTCGATATGATGAATATATCAATCTTGAAACTATGTCATGAATAATTGGACCAAATGTGTACAGCCAGTCATATACTTACCACAACTTCAACTTGGCATTTCATGCCCACTTTCACAATATTTCTAACCCAGTACCAATCATTGCGCTTAATAGGCACCCAACTGCAATCCAAATAAGAACAGTAAATCATGAATCCAATCATACATATGCATCTTTATATACATACAGATTTCAGATCAGCCTTGAACAGAGGCAGACTCCATGCAGAAAGCATTACAAAATTACCCATCATAAACTGCACCAAAGTTGACATGTGCACCTTCATATAAGTGAATCATTGTAACCTCTCCAAGGTAATGCTACAAACACCAATGAAGAAATTTGTTAACAGCATAGAAGAACAGGTGTAAGAATGCGATTTTCCTGATAAAGAGACGGACCTGTCCTGGATAGATAAAAGGAAGTTCATACTGCCAAAAGACGAAAAAAAATCTTATAAAAATGGTTGATATGCATCGAAGGTCTGCTTGAGATAGGTACAAAATAAATCAAATCGATAACAGCATACCATTCCTTCAACATATTCCTTTCCCATTTTCCTTCTTCCAGGATAGTACTCATCACCCCACTGGTATTTAATTTAAACAAGTAATTAGAATGAGATTCAGGAGAAAAAAGAAGTTCAAAAGCCATTTGCACTTTGTTTACAGCTCATGTAAACTCAACACATGTTTACGAACAGTGTAATCTTTGAGACTCCAAGTGAAGAACTTTTCAAAATGTGTTAATTCCGTGTAATTTATACTATTCATGTGAAAATCCCCTAGAATTAGCACAGATATATACCTTCTTAAATTAAAAAAGGAGTATCTTTAGATAATGGCCTTTAAAAAATGCAAAATAAGAGTAAGAATTATGATATATAACCACAAGTGCAGAAAATATTTCTTAGACCAGAGTCTTCACTGATTTAAAGGGAAAAACAATAGGCAGGACGTGCAAAGATGTAGAAATATGAATTGATGCAAGCACAAACGTTTTCTATAAAATGTTTATGAATAAATCACAAATACATGCACACATAAACACGTTTATAAGCACAAACATGTAGAAATATGAATTGATGCAAGCACAAACGTTTTTTTTAAATAAAAGTTTATGAATAAATCACAAATACCTGCACAGATAAACACATTTATAGGCACAAGCATGCAGCAATAACAAGTACAGTATTATGTATCAAGAGCAACTACAGTTTGCTATGGCTAAGCAAACTAATGAGACAGAAAATGATTCTATGGATAGAAATAAAGGAAGATGAAAGCACAGGAGTAAAATCTAACAGAAAACTAAACTAATGCCTCCTTGAAACCCCTAAAATATGGGGAATCTTCCCACTATCCTCCTACATTCAGGGTCCACAATGGATGGATTCTCTTACCCAATTCTTATGAGCTCCATTCATGGGATGTTTCTATATAAAGCCTTGTTCTTGCCTGTATAATTTATATGTCCCTTAAAATTTTGGTAGACGAATCTTTAAAAGTTGGACCATAACATAGTGGAAAGCAATGTTTTAGCAACGGCAACGGCAATGGCAATGCGTTAGCAATGGGTTAGGTTCGAGCGCAACGTTTGGAGCTAGGCGTTGCTATAAAGTTATTTATTTTTCAAAACTTATATTTATTTTGTGAAAAGATCACTTTTGTGGTTGTATAGTTTTTGGAAAGGGGAAGGGAGATATATATATATATATATATATATATATATATATATATATATATATATATATATATATATATATATATATATATATATATATATATATATATATATATATATATGAAGTCACAAGTGCCATCACAATAGTAAATACCATAGTGGAAAGCAACGTTGCCTATCACTTCCAAAATATCAATCTATTTCAAGATGATAAGACCCAAAATCATATATAAATGAATCTCTCCTCTGCTAAAGCTTTTGTGTCTTCCTCATTCTCCACATTTTTTGCTTGTATCAAAGCTTTGAGTTGTTCCATCGTGACAAAGTTGCTCCAAATGCTTTTCTATATACATATTGAGATAAGAAATCAGATCCAGAGATTTTTATATCATTATCACATATACTAGATTCCTCACAATTTGTAAACCTTTCTAGTCCATAAACATCCAACTCTCTCATATTTTTCCTTCTATAGGAGTAGGCATTTCCTCTAGTGTCTTTTTCTTTCCTTCTCTACCAAATTCCGAACCAAAAGTCCCTCTTATCTGGTTCAGAAAAGAGTTCCTATTTTGATTCCAAAAGATATTTCATTTAACAAGGACATCATTACATTGATCACATTGCTCCATCCTCGACTAAATGCATTGTTTTTAGTTTCTTCAGTTGGCTCCAAAATTGGAGTTTGTTGTATAGTAGTCTTAGGAGTTTCAATGTGCTTTATGTGGGGTTTTAAGCTCATGAGTTCTTTGTTTAAGACTTCATTCCCATTTTTGTTTAATTTAACCAAATTCATTTTGGGCCTTCCTAAGTCCAGATCACTGTAGATAATAGATTTAAGTTTTTTCATGTGTTTTTAGCACTAGATATGTAAAGGAATGCTATATATGTATTACTCATGGATTATTGAAAAACAAAAAAGTGAAATGTTGCGACAAAATATAATATTCGTTTTTTATTTCCATTTTTTTAGTACCCTACGTACTAAACGTTTTAACACCCGTTTTTAAAACTCGTTTTTAAAACTCTCTTTGTACTATGTCCATAACCCATGAAGATTCGTTTTATGGACTTTGCATCTAACTTGCTTCTAAACTCAGGCCTTATATGCACAAAAGCATCACAACCAAAGATGCGTAGGTGGTCATATGAAGCTGGTTTGTGAGGCCAAACCTCTTCCGGAATGCCACCTTTTAAGGACATATGAGGGGATCGATTGCAAACATGAACTGCAGTTTTCAAAGCCTCTCACCAAAATCCATGAGGGAGATTAGTTGTGGGCAACATGTATCTCACCCTCTCACATAAAGTCCTCTTATAACTTTCAGCCACACCATGGTTGAAGGAGGCCCATAGTCATACTTTTGTTCATAAAGAGAAAAGAAAATTTGAAGATGATCTTTTTATAAAAAAACCTCTCAAAAAAACATATTAGGACTTTCGGAACGTCCGAACGTCCTAAACGTTTTTTATTTTGCAAAAAAAACGTGTTTTATTTTACTATGGTTATGGAGATGAAGGTGAAATGGGCTACAGGATTTGGCTACCTCAACTCAAGAAGGTAATACACGGCCAGGATGTTGTATTTAATGAGGCAAAGCTTCTCAAAAATGATTGTGCCTCTAAAAGTGACCATATAAAGGTAGAATTTCAGCTTGTACAGCCACATGTTAAATCTGATATGAACCCTCGGGGTGCATCACATTTGGCTGGAAATAAAAATGAGCCAGTGGTTATTGAGCCAAATGATGTTGGACAGCAAAATGAGGCTCCTGATGGGCATATGCGGCCACCTTTTCATGCTGAAAACAGGGCTGGAAATGATGTACAGCAGCCCATTAATACTGAAGAAGCTGATGTACCTCCTGATGTAGATCCATTGCTCCCTCCCTCCCACCCTTCCCTCCATCCCCCCCTCCCTCCCTCCCCCCCTTCCCTCCATCCTAGACCCCCCCCTTTTTTCCCTCCCTCCCTCCCCCACCTTCCAGCCCCCCCTCCCTCCCTCCCTCCCTCCCTCCCTCCCTCCTTCCCCCCCTCTCTCTCTCTCTCTCTCTCTCTCTCTCTCTCTCTCTCTCTCTCTCTCTCTCTCTCTCTCTCTCTCTCTCTCTCTCTCTCTCTCTCTCTCTCTCTCTCTCTCTCTCTCTCTCTCTCTCTCTCTCTCTCTCTCTCTCTCTCTCTCTCTCTCTCTCTCTCTCTCTCTCTCTCTCTCTCTCTCTCTCTCTCTCTCTCTCTCTCTCCACCCATCACTTGTCGCTAGGGCGTTTTACTCACATTTTGGATCCCCCCATGTATTAGGTGGCCACTATCTGCAGAGTCAGAGCCACGTCTCCCCAGCCTTTTCCAGCCCTATATAGCTTTGTGTAGCGATATACCTTTTATTTCATTTTATCTTCTACACAGGGTTACTACACTTGTACATGGTTTTTGTCTCATAGGCCAAGTTTGGCCTCCAGAAGACGTTAATATGACTTTCTTTCTTCTTTCTTTCTCTCTCTCTCTCTCTCTCTCTCTCTCTCTCTCTCTCTCTCTCTCTCTCTCTCTCTCTCTCTCTCTCTCTCTCTCTCTCTCTCTCTCTCTCTCTCTCTCTCTCTCTCTCTCTCTCTCTCTCTCTCTCTCTCTCTCTCTCTCTCTCTCTCTCTCTCTCTCTCTCTCTCTCTCTCTCTCTCTCTCTCTCTCTCTCTCTCTCTCTCAGGAAGCTGGGATCAGAGCACCCGGCCACGCAGGCTTCCGCCGCACTTTCTCCACCATCAACCACATCTTCGTGCTTCGTTGCTTGATTGAGAGCGCGAAGGCGAGGAAGCAGAGACTATACTGTTGCTTTGTGGATTTCTGCAAAGCCTTCGACATGGTCCCTCGAGAGAGACTACTACGGAGGCTCCAGGAGTTACAGCTACCATCAGACATGCTATGGGCCATCCACGCTTTGTATGCACGAGTCACAGGCAGGGTACGCTGCCCCTGCGGTCTATCAGACAGCCTTGTTAGCACCATTGGTGTGAAACAAGGTTTCCCTCTCTCACCCACTCTCTTCGGTCTCTACATCGACGAGATCACGGAGTATATACAGCGAGCCGGAGGGCGAGGAGGAGACCTCGGAGGTACGCCAGTACACATCCTATTATATGCCGATGACATTGTCCTGCTTTCAGAGTCACAGGAGGGGTTGCAGTCACATTTACAGGCGCTCGATACCTTTTGCATGGAGAGAGGACTCAGAGTGGACCTTGGCAAGACCAAGGTCATGATCTTCCATACCTCCAGGACAGTATGCCATCGTGCCTCTTTCACGGAAGTTGGAGGACAGATAGAGGTAGTGGACTCCTACATCTACCTAGGTGTCACCTTCTCGAGCAGCACAGGGGTATTCTCCATGGCACATGCCGCGAGAGATAAATTGACGCGAGGCTATGCGGCACTTGCAGGATTGGAGAGACTCTGCTTTCAGACACATTTTCAGGAGCCCCAGACTAAGGGGTGGCTCTTTGACACTCTGGTGACACCCGCATTGATGTACGCAGCGGCAGTATGGGCACCAGGGATCACAGAGGCGATGTGGGCGCGGATTGAGAGGCCCCAGGTCACCATGATCTCACGCTTGCTGCGCAGCAAGCCCTCCGTTCCACATGACATTACACGAGCTGAGCTTGGCACACCACCGATGCTAGTGGAGGCCCTCTTCCAGTTGGTGACCTTTATTCTGAGAGTCAAAGAGCTCCCCACCAGCAGACTCACTAGGCTTGCATTTGAGAGCTCTAAACATTTGGCAGAGACAGGGCATGAGAGAGTATGGTATGCACAGACTTACCGATGATTAGCAGACCATGGCATGAGCATTACGGATCTCCCCTCTTTTCAGTATGACCTCTCTTCCCCCCACATTACCCTCTCTCGTTCGGAGAGGAATAGGATCATCCGTCAGGACCTACTACAGATACACGTCAGGGAGACATGGATAGCACCACGGGAGCCTCTTCCCACAAAGAGGCAACACTACAGAGCACTTCCTGACAGTGACAGTGGATGGTTTCATTCGGAGACCACGATACATGGATACATATATGGCATCAGCTGAGAGAGTGGCCATTGGGAAGCTCAGAGTATCATCACACAAGCTCGAGATTGAGGTTGGGCGAGCCACACATACCCCGAGGGACGAGAGATTATGCAAGATATGTAGAGAGGAGGTGGAGGAGGTGGAGGAGGAGGAGCACTACACATGTAGATGCCAGGCATATGAGGACATCAGAGACCGCTACCCACATCTCTTCAGGGGGCGCAAAGAGATCAGGGCTTTATTGGGGACAGAAGACCAACGCCCTCTAGGTCGTTTCTTAGTAGAGCTCCAGCGCCGCCGTGCATCACTTCTCCAGCAGCGGATGGACATACACTTGGTCCCCCAGACTTCTATTACAGATTTTTTCAGACCCAGAGCCACTCGAGGACCAAGCTCGATGCGGGGTGTCACATTACACAGAGCAGAGGAGCTTAGACGACAACGTCGACAACCGAGACCCCCGATCCGGAGAGCCCGTCCACATCAGAGAGAGATTCAAGCGATTCACGCACGCCATGACATGGAGATACGGAGACGTCAACAGCGTACCCCTATCGATTTGGACGTTCAGAGCATTTTGAGGATTGCCATGATGCCTTACCCACCGATCCATTATATCCTACACCCACTCCAAGCATTTAGTGGGTTGTGATACCATCGAGCCTCACCTCCCTATGCATATCATATTTGTATCTCACCCATTGAGCATATAGAGTGCATACCCATAGCACCCTACACCCTTGATGCCAGTTACTATCCTCTCCTTTTATACCCATTTGCGGTACTCACACTTTATTTTCCTTTTGGGATCACAGTGGATTGGATCATACTGATGTATATGTTTTGTCTCATAGGCCGATTTTGGCCTCTAATAGACGTTAAAAAGTCTCTCTCTCTCTCTCTCTCTCTCTCTCTCTCTCTCTCTCTCTCTCTCTCTCTCTCTCTCTCTCTCTCTCTCTCTCTCTCTCTCCCTCCCTCCCTCTCCCTCCCCCCCCCCCCCTCTCCCTCCCCCTACTGAGCCTTCGGATCCCGACAGAGATGATATGGGCCATCTACTCTCTCTACGAGGAGGTGTTTGGTCGAGTTCGATGCCCTGGAGGTTTATCAGAGCCCATTGCTAGCACCATTCGTGTTAACCAAGGTTGTCCCCTCTCCCAGACACTTTTTGGGCTTCACATTGATGAGATCTCCGATTGCATACTACGAGCAGGCGGAGAGGGGAGCAACCTCGGAGGTACCCCAGTTCACATTCTTTTATATGCCGATGATATTGTTTTGATTTCAGAGTCACATGAGGGGCTCCAATGCCACCTCGGAGCCTTGGATGATTTTTGCTCACATAGAGGATTGGTTATGAACCTTGACAAGACCAAGGTCATGATCTTTCACACATCCAGTGCAATGAGGAGTGCAGCCATCTTCAACATGGCAGGAGGGCACATCGAGGTGGTTACTTCATATGTCTACTTGGGAGTTACTTTCTCCAGTCTACCAGGACCTTTCACCATGAGGCAGGCAGCTATTGACAGACTCACCCGAGGGTATGCAGCCCTAGCCATGCTCGAGCGGAGGTGTCACCAGGCACACTTCTAGGAACCCCGCACGAAGGGGTGGCTTTTCGACACACTAGTCACCCCCACCTTGATGTATTCAGGAACAGTATGGGCACCAGGCTTGACGGTCGATCAGTGGGCACAGATTGAGAGGCCCCAGGTATGTATGATCTCACGCTTGTTCCGTAGCAAGCAGACCATACCACATGACATCATCCGAGCAGAGCTCTCGGCACCACCCATGGTCCTCGAGGCACTATTCTAGACAGTGAGTTTCATACAAAGGGTGAGGGAGTTACCACGCGACAGACTCACTGATAGAGCTTTTGAGGCAGCTATACAGTTATCTCAGAGTGGACATGATAGAGCCTGCTACTCATAGGTCTCAGCTTGGTTCGCGACACATGGGCTCGATATGGAGAGTTTGCCACCTTTTCAGTACGATTCAAACTCACCTTACTATCAGCTCTCTCGCAGCGAGAGGAATCTGGTGATCAGACAAGACTTATGGAGGCTCTACATCAGGAGAGTATGGAGCTCACCCAGTTTAGAGGGGAGGATGTCAGGCTACAGGGATCAGTTTCTCACCATTATGTCAGATGGGTTCATAAAAAGACCACGCTATATGGACATCTATATGCCACAGAGTTCACGAGTAGCGATTGGACAACTCAGGGTCGCATCACACAGACTAGAGATCGAGAGTGGGAGACACAGTGGGGTCCAGAGAGCAGAGCGGATCTTCAAACTATGTACAGAGGAGGTGGAGAGTGAGGAGCATTTCGTATGTCGATGCACAGCATACACTCAGATTAGGGACAGATATGAGACTTTGTTCAGAGGGCAGCCCACCCTACGAGAGATTATGGACTCCCGAGATCAGAGACAGTTAGGACGTTTCTTGATAGAGATTCAGAGGCATAGAGACGGACTCTTACCACTGAGACACACAGCTACACAGGTGGAGAGGAGACAACTACAGCTCACTGATTTTTTCCAGAGGTCTAGAGTCCCCTCCCCACATGATTCCCAGCGAGGAGTGACGCTACAGCAGGTTGAGATGAGTCGAGCTAGACGACGACCACGAGTCACAACGCTAAGAGGAGTTAGGCTATACCATCGCCAGATAGAGGAGATTCGAGCGCGACATCTCGAGGCGACTACACAGTGAGTAGCCCTAATGAGAGCAGATCCTAAAGCTTTCATACAAAAAGCTCTAGCACCGGCTCCACCTATGTATCACATCCTCCACCCCTCCATTACCACTGGATGGAGCTAGTAGACAGATGCATCTTCATGATTGTATTGCCCTCAGCATATAGACATGCATATACCCCCACGGATAGGCCTCCATCAGCCTTAGTATTTTACCACACATGTATGATGTTGGAGACTAGATTGTATTAGCTTTTTATGATCTTACTTTAGTTTTGTGACAGCCGGATGACATCCGTATCATGTATCTTATGTTTTGTCTCATAGGCCAACTTTGGCATGTCATAGACGTAAAAACTCTCTCTCTCTCTCTCTCTCTCTCTCTCTCTCTCTCTCTCTCTCTCTCTCTCTCTCTCTCTCTCTCTCTCTCTCTCTCTCTCTCTCTCTCTCTCTCTCTCTCTCTCTCTCTCTCTCTCTCTCTCTCTCTCTCTCTCTCTCTCTCTCTCTCTCTCTCTTTTTGGGAGCATCACCAGAGGCAGATGCAACTGACATTTGCCGTCGACTTGGATACGAGAGCATGTCATTCACATGCGCATGGAGGGTTGGGAGGGATACATCGCGTTTGCGAGCACTCATCCTTAAGATGAGCTCTGAGGAGGCACGGACCGCGTTCTTTAGACGTCGATCAGTACTATGTGGACTACCAAGCGGCGCCCTCTACATGACAAGGACTTGACGAGGATGCAGGTGGCACACCGATGCGCTTGCATGCCACAGATACTCAAGGCACGCAGAGACGGGAGAAAGGCCTTTTCCTAGGATGGTAAGGTCTTCATAGATGGACGCCCTATCAAATAGGGCCACGCGGCCTATGAGACATCACTACACCAGGAGACACCACTGAGAGGAGCAGTGTGGAACTACAACGGGGCACTCTGGACGCGACAAGATAGACTAGAGGAGATCCTCGCATCAAATGACTTTGCGTGCACCACAGTACACACGAGAGCCCAGAGAGGTCTACCACGCATTGCAAGTTTTCATTGGGAATCTGCATTCAGGACCACGACGAGACGGAGTACAGCGCGAGGATCGGGAGGAGTGGCCATCATATTTCGACAGGAGATACAAAGCCGGATCCATATTATAGGTAGCGATGAGGAGGCACGATACATGTGGGTTCACATGGAGATAGCACAGGGGGCTTGGATTTACATTGCTATATGCTACTTCCCACCAGGAGGGTCTCGATACGTAGGACAGGATCTTGGGGGACCGACCAGAGACAGAGACTCACCATACACCGCGCTTTCAGAGGAGATACTACATTACAGCACACTAGGTGAAGTCTTCCTTATGGGGGACTTCAATGGCCGCACTGAATCACATCAGTGCGAGGCATGAGACATGGATCACCCACATCTCATGAGGGCCAGAGACCCGGATGAGATGAGCACCAACAGGGTATCGGCAGATATGGGTAAGGACACCACCGGCTATGGCAGACATCTACTCGAGCTAGGCAGCCGACACCATCTCGTTATATATAACGGGATGAATCGTTGGCTAGGTTCGGGCGGATTTACTTGCTTCCCTCACGGGGGAGGTGAAGCACAGTCGACTACATTTTGGGTACCACCTCTGGAGCTTCACTCATCCCCTCACTTAGTATTGGACGACGTCCACTTGGTGCTGACCATACATTTATCACTCACAATCTCATCTCCGATTCCATTAGACCCTCCCTCACCCACTGAGACACATACCACGATACACTTCAAACACGAGCTCTCACACGTTTATGCACACAATTTACACACCCGCCTACTCTCCCTCGATCCATTCTCACCTTTGGACACACTTACATTACAGATCACCACCATTCTACAAGACTAAGCTCTCCAAAGCTTCCCACACCGCACACATATGCACCCGGCACGCACAGGATCCATGCCCCAGAACCGCTGGTATGATGCATATTGCCGTGAGCTACGAAAGCACCTACGGATTTTAGAGCATAGGGGAGATATTACACACACACAGGCACAGTGTCGCATGCATAGCCTTACTCGCCGCAAACGGCAAAATTGGGAGGAGAGACAGTATTGGGATATTTACAATTTGCTCATGAGTCGAGACAGTGGAGTGGCATGGCGACATTTGAGAGAGAGGAGACAGCAGACACCTATCCGAGAGCCGAGCACTTGGCATAGCTATGCACGGGGTCTATACGAGATCGCAGACCAACCCCCCATTCCCAGACCGCAGAGCTCACGTCCTACTACCTCTGACTTCTTCACACCCACTATGGTGGGACGCGCTATTGCCCAGCTATAGCATGGCAGGGCCCATGACCATTTCGGTTTACAGGCAGAGCACCTCATCTATGGAGGCATGACTCACACCGCTCATTGCCCACCTCTTCAACCGTGCATTGGTTGACGGGTTCCCGGACTCATGGACTGAGCACACCATAGTGCCCATTCATAAGTAAGGTGATACTATGGATCCAGCTACATACCGGACGATCATGATTGGCCCTATATTGGCCAAGTTATATGGGGCAGTACTAGAGACAGAGTTGAGTACTCTCGCTGAGAGGAAGGGTATCAGGGCTCTAGGACAGGCAGGTTTCAGACGAGATTACTCTACTATTGACCACATCTTCACTCTACGATGCCTGATCGACAAGGCAAGGGTGAGGAAGAGGAGATTATATTGTTGCTTTGTGGACTTCTGCAAAGCATTTGACACTGTTCCAGGGACCGACTCTTCAAACGACTACTTGATATCGGAACTCCGGAGGAGATGATATGGGGGATCTATGCCTTATACGAGAGAGTATCTGGTAGAGTCACATGCCGAGGGGGCTTATCTGATCCACTTGCTAGCACTATCGGGAGGAAGCAGCACTATCGGGAGGAAGCAAGGATGCCCTCTTTCACCCACCCTCTTTGGTCTCTACATTGATGAGATAGTGGACTTCATACAGCAACAGGGGGGAGATGGCATTGAGGTACGGGGATCCACTGTCCATATTCTTTTATACGCTGATGATATCGTATTGGTTTCAGAGTCT
Organism: Ceratopteris richardii; assembly: GCA_020310875.1. NCBI lineage: Eukaryota > Viridiplantae > Streptophyta > Polypodiopsida > Polypodiales > Pteridaceae > Ceratopteris > Ceratopteris richardii. The sequence continues at coordinate 68,970,009 of CM035407.1, forward strand.
GCAGAAGGTCTACAGCATCATCTACATGGCCTAGATGATTTTTGCAGACACAGAGGGTTATCTGTGAACCTTGGTAAAACAAAGGTCATGATCTTTCATACATCTGCACAGGTACGCAGACATAGCTTGTTCACAGCAGCAGGTGGACTGCATTCCTCATCATACCAGCGGTGTTGTGGCATAGTCCCGGGGGGAGGTGTGTGACCAGAATGGATGGTGTGTGGGAAGGAGCTGATGGCTGATGTCTGAAGAACTGATGCTATTTGTGAGGTGAGTAGGGACAGTGGAGTGTCAGGATGAAGCAAGAGAAGACCCTTCTCGACTTGAGCCGCATATATGTGAGCTAGCTCGTGTGTGAAGTGGATGGTGGTGTGTGGGATGCGTGCTGTGGGTGTGCGTATAGGGGTGTCTCTAGTGAGGGAGAGCGAGAGGTATGTGTGATCGGCCCCAATGGGTATGGGTGGGATGGTGAATGAGATAAGTAGGTGGATGGCCTCTCTGGATCCCATGACGTAATCTACTGTACTTCCCTCGCCATCTGTGACTGAGTGTGGTATGCATGTCAACCTCCTAAGAAGGACCACTGAGCCATCCCGTTATAGATAACGAGATTATGTCGAGAGCCTAGTCTGAGTAAGGAGGTGGTCGGATCCTATGTTTACTTGGGAGTGACATTTACAGCAGCATCAGGGGTCTTCTCTATGTCTCAGGCAGCTCGGGACCGCATCACACGTGGGTACGCAGCACTAGCTTTGATGGAGAGACAGTGCCGCCAAGCATATTTTTAGGAGCCCCGCACAAAGGGGTGGCTCTTTGACACTTTGGTTACTCCAGTGCTCATGTATGGGGCAGCCATATGGGGGCCGGGATTAGCTACATCAGTATGTTCCTCATGATTGCCAGACTTATCCGCAGTAAGCCTTCAGTACCACATGATATCATTAGAGCATAGCTCGCTAACAAGCTTTTGACATCAGAGGAGGTAGAGGCCATGTTTGCACACTAAGAACTTCAAAATTTCACCAAAAAAAGGTAAAATTCACCTGTTCACTTGTGCGCAATTACCTTACGAGACTGTAGCTGAGAAATTAAGCCCAAAAACTGTTCAAAACTTGCAAAAATCAATTTCTGAAATTTTCTGCAGAAAATTTCAGAAAATTCCAGCAAGTTGTAATTGCATCAAAAACAACAAATTTGTTGTTTTTCAACCACAAAAGGCATACATAGATGCAAAACCAAGTCAACGGGTGCATGTTTTCACAAAAGCCCCAATTTTTGGGGCAATATGACCTGTAAAATCAAAGAAATGACCTGCTGTAGTAAGTTTCCAGCAAGTATGCACTTCCTCAAGATTTGTACATGTCCTCCCACTTGAAATGAGAGAGAATTTCTTCCACAAAAGACCTGTAGATGAAAAAATCAGCAATGTGGATGTTGAAAATGACCTGTGGGAATACAAAAGGAAGAATAGAAGAGATTCTTCACAATGAAACTCTCTAAAAAGCACAAAATTTGCTTCAGCTTTGCTCCGAGATGAAGTAATCCTCCAAAAACAGCACTTTTATCGCGAAAAAAGAAAGTTTTTCGCGATGAAATTCTCCCAAATGCAAGAAAACACGTTCAGCTTAACATAGGCTGAAGTAGAAAAGCACTTCGAGCAACTTTGTCACGATGGAAAAGCTCAAAGCTCTGATACCAGTTGAAAGAGGCCGCGGAGAACTACGTCGTGGTGTGCTCGGTTGCTCCAAACACCAAGGGAGTGGGCTGCTGCGTGAGGAGAGAGAAAGTAGAGAGAGAAACCTGCACAGAAATTTGGAGAAGAAGATGGAGAAGCTGAAGTTGAAGAAGTCCCAATCAAGTTATGAGAGATTTGGGAGCAAGTCTTATTGATAAGTGACTTTTAGGTCATTTGGGCATGTTCACACATGGCCAATGACCAAAAGTCATAAAAATAATGTAAATGCCTATAACTCCCCAATTTGGGGTCCAAAAAATACAACAAAAATATGTCTGGAAAGCTCTCGAAGAGAGCTTTCACATGGAAGGGTCAAAATATACAAAAGGAGAGTCCTTGGGGCCTTTAACCCCAACATCGTATGCCTCATCGATGTACAACGTAACACCAGCCACCGAGTGAGCTCAGGATAAGGGGGCTCTCAAAGTAACACTCATGGGAATAAAAGTGAGGCTTCTAATGGAACAAGCGAGAGCTCATGGAGCAACTATTTCAATAGAAATTACTCTAAAGTCCAATAGTACCAACTCGGGAACACAGAACCACATATACAACACGGCCTCATCGAGAAATAATTCATCATTCCAAAATCCAGGGCCCATGTTTCGAAATTGTTGGTTTTGCAACGAAAGACACCATGATAGGGAATGTCCTAAAAACAATGTTAATACACGACTAAATGCCGCAACTACGCAAAACAATGACAAGGGAAAGTCCAAAATAATAATAAAAGAAATTTCGAAGGGTGAAGATAGTCGGTCTCAACACCATTCTTATGAGATAGAGAACCCGCAAGAAGGAGAAGCTCGCACATATTTGGGGTGTGCCTCATCTAGAGTAAAGTGAGTCCAAAACATGTATCTGAGAGCATTGATACATGGTAAAGTGCAACTTGTGATGTTAGATATGGGGGCAAGTCACAATTTCATGTCACCCGTGTGTGCATGCAAACTAGGGGTTCATGTGGAACAACCCTAGGACAAAGGAACTTCCGTAAAGTTTGTTCAAGGAAAAGACACAACGGAGGCCATTGCTAAAGATGTTCCAGTTTGTACTGGGGAATGGAGTGGGGTACTGGATATCATCATGATACCTACGGACTCCCATGAGGTGATGCTGGGGTTGACCTGGTTTGACGAGCGCATGGTATGCCTTTTTGGATGGGGAAACGACCACATCTCACTTCATGACAAAAACTAGGAGTCCATAGCCTCGGTGTTGTGAGGGCCTCACGAGATGGAATCCAAAGGAAGAAACGCAATGCACACCAAGTATCAAGACTATTTAGGCTTAGCAAGAGAACCAATACAAGGAAAAATGGGATATACTAGAAGACCCTAGACGTTGGGCAACACCTAAACAAGTGGAAGGGCACTCAAGAGTGGTGAGCAAGCCTTTTTATGTGTGTCCTGTATGCATCTCGGTGATGAAAGTTCTGAAGTGGAAGTAGAGGATGAAAGTATTCCTCCTTTGTTACAAGAGTATAAGGATGTCTTGTCATGGACAAAGAAAACCATCTTGAACCTAAGATTCCATGTGACTTCTATATCTCATGATTGGTTTAGAATATGGAGAAACCAATGCTTCCATTGCGTCCAGAATCGGCAAACCGTAAGATCGATTATCTACTTGCTAGATTCTAACATCTGGAGGTCTTATTTTGAATCGATTATATCATCGATGATATCATCAATTCATGATCGCAATTAATGAACCACCCTTGAAAACCTATATGAAGAGGGGTTGGCCACATATATACTTAATTTTTCCAATGCCAGCCTTGGGAGCTCAAGGAGTCGTGATCTCCAAGTAAGTACTTTCCAAGTTCCAGTTCCAATTCTTGTCTCGTTCCTTGTTCTAGTCTTGATTAGTCAAGTTCTTGGACATCTAGCCTTGTCCTCTTGTAATCTCGTAGTACAAGATCTTGTCTAGTTATTTATTGTATCTGGTCCATATCCCTCAAGGGGGTTCTTGTATTTCAAATATCACGTTTCATACCTACGGTCCTGGGTTGTGGGATCTCCTGTATCATCTCTGGTCCAGTTATCCACACCTATCAGTCCCGAGTTGTGGGACTTCTTGCACCAATTATATATCTTGTATTATTTCCCTACATGGGTGATCTTGTAATCAAAAGTATAATTCCAAAATCTTGTCTAGTCAAGTCAGAGGGCACAATGTAGTGCTCCCCGGACATTTTGGCAAGACTACCTTCATCAAAACCAAGCACCATGAAGATTATTCGTGAAGAACTTTAAAGGCTTTGTAACATCTCACGGCTAAGTGTGCCTCGTTTAGAGCTCCTTGATCATTTGTAGAACTTGAGAGAGAAAAGTATATATGTATGCTTACTATTTGTGTATCGAGAGAAACGGAGAGAAAGAAAGAGAGAGATATGTGACAGATAATGTTTTTTTACCTCTGAAGAAAGCAAGAAATGAAATTGCGATGCACATACTGTGATACAAACTAGCAAACAAGATTGCAACACTAAAGTATTTACCATGGATTAACAAGATGGACATTTAATCGCACGTATCCTCTAAACAAATACTGAAATAAGAAAAAAAAAAAAAGGGGGGGGGGGGGGGGCGGGGGGGGGGGGGGGGGGGCGCAAGCAATTATCTTAACAACAATTCGAAAGAAAATAACCAATTATCTTAACAACAATTTGAAAGAAAATAACCATACCTCTTCAGCCTCGCGATCTAACCTCTCCTTGTTTGCTGCAACCCACTCTTCATACTGCTTCAGGAACATTTCCCAACGAGGTTGACTGGGAGTGTTGTCATCGAGAGGAGCAGCATTGGAGAGATCAACGGGTCCAGGGCGTGTATCCAAGATTCCATGAATACCCCTGATAAATGCAAGTTCATCGGGATCGACTTTCCAACCAGGCGGAGGCCAATCACGCGGAGGAACGAAAGAAAACACCATGGGAGTCTGCCATGCAGTTCCAGGAATGGCATCGTTCTCTTTCGCTTCAATAACATCCAAGTCCTCAAGGTACTCTTGGTCATCAGGAATCAGCGGTTTATTCTCGTTCAGTCTATCCATCATCTCCCTTGTAACAATGGGCTCGTCACCCTGATCAAGGTTAAGAGCATCCACAGCAAAGCGAGCTTCTGGTCCTAAGGCTTCCTCCCAAGGAGCCCACATACGTGATATCCAATGATGTCTCCTTGCCTCGGCTTCTGTCTCGAAAGTAACTCGGTGTCTGCTCTTCTTCTCCTGGTCACCTTCTTCCGCATCAGGATCTTCGTACTCGCGCAGCTCCCAGAGCTCTGGACGAGGAGGAGCAGCTGCTTTGCCATCTGTTTGTTTGGCCTTCGCCACGACACAGAACGAGCAAGAATGCGATTTCTTACTTGTTTGAGGAGGACATGTGAACCTTGTTGGGCAGCGAGAGATTGCGAGAAACCTTATGGAGCTTGGCCTGGGGTGCAAGCATTGCACGTTAGGACTTCGCATGCAGAAAGAAAGTCGATGCCAGTATACACCCTGGGCCTGCTGGAGTTCCATCGTGATGTCGACACTGTCAATCCACAAGCTCGACTCGCAACGAAGGTGAAATGGCTAAAACCCAGATAAAATATCTAGAAAATGATAGCCGGGAGAGGAAAATATTGCGCTCACGACACTAACTTTCCCGGTCATCTCCTAGTGAGAACACTCGCATACATGTCTAAACCACACCCAAATCCATGTGATTCACGAAGCAAAGATGCTATGCGGACATGTTAGCTAGATTGAAGGACTTCTTATATGCCCAAATGATCACATGAGAGGAAGGTAAAAGCATTCTCTAGTGGGAGATTAGTGAGAGATAAGGATATGTGTGTGATAGTGCCCTTTGAACCACACACTTTCACAATAATCAATGGGATGAAAGGAAACTACACACCTTGTGGAAGTTGAGGATTGTTATGGAATTATTTCTAAAAATATTGATAAAAAAAAAAATAAAAACACATCTAAGGCTCAATTCACATTGAACGGTGTCCGTGCATGATTCCTGTTGAGCTTCAATTGACAAGTGCCACATTCGGGAATTAGAAGACTTTGCTTTCACAAAGAGTAGTGTTCCAGCATCCTTTCAATGCCATATCACAAAACGGTTTGGCTTTCTCTGTTCCGAACGTCCCCACTCTGCCCCAAGAGATATTCCTCTACTAGGTCAAATTTTGAAGAGTGATTCGAATTGTAGTTATGCCGCCTTGTGTGAATGGTTAGGTAGAAGAAGTTTGATAAATCTCATTGTTCCACATGGAACAATGTCATGCAATGCATTCGTTTTGGAGCCCAATATGAATCCATCCTAAGTCATCACACAAAAGGACCACCAACTATAGCAAATGTGTGTTGTAGCAATTGAAGGTCTAGGATTCAAGATTCGTAGAATGGTCTAACATTAACCTTTGAAAAATGGGAGATATGAGGAATCTCCAGGTTGCATGTGTTGTTCATTTCAATTTCAAGCATAATATAAAAGTAGGTTGTCGATCCAACTTCCAAAAAAAAAAAAAAAGAGGACCTTGAAACTATAAAATTTTCTCACCTCCAATTCAATTACTATTGTGTTTTAGATGGTCGTACATCCTTGTGTCCCCTCCTAAGAATGGTCCTAAAAAAATGAGAGCATAAAATTAAATTCATTGGGAATACATATACATAATATGAATGCAAGAGAGGATACCTTCAAGCAAAATGATCATCACGGAGTTCAAGTGAGTAGAGACTTTCTCTAATATCGATTTTAGAGAAAAGAAAAGGACATATGAGTGTCAAGCCATCCATCTATTGGCATAGCATGTGACATACTTGAATTAAATAGATTTACAAAGTGCAAGAATACATCAATTGATAATAAAACAATCTTAATCAAGTATGTTACACTTTTTTTTTTAATGGAGGTTTGACAAGCTCCTACTCTCCCAGGCTTTAACTTTGAAAATACAACTATACAAGTGAATGAGCATAATACCACAGATAAAATGTTACACATTTTAACGATGAGCAATAGACATCGAATACCATGGTGCAAAGCTATGTTTACTTCTCTTATGCAAGCCTTTGTGCAATCTTCATGAGAGAGAGAGAGAAGGATATAAACGACAAGTTATAAAGTCATTTTGGACGGAGTGAGGATGAGGGAGATAGAGAGAAACTTACATAAAAAGTCTTTACACTTCAATTTATATCAAAATAGTCGTCGTGTTTTTATTCTTTTATTGCTCATTAAAATGTGCATATGTATCAAAGTATTCATCATGTTTTATCTCTTAATTGCTCATCAAAATGTGCTTATATGTGAATAAGGAGAGTATCTTCTTGGGGATGTTAAAAATAGTTCAATAAAAAGATGGATTGCTTATTAGTAATCATCATCAAGGCAATATGGCATGGGAGACCAGAGTAGATACAAGATTTATCATGTGACTTATGATTAAAATAGTGAAGTTCCAACCATGAGTACAAGATGAGAATTAATTAAAATAGGCTCAAGTTTTCATAATGTAGGACTTAGGGATGGATTAAGAGGCTGTGTTGATTTCATAATGATTTCAAAATCCAAGTTCATAGGTATCAGTACTAAACATCGGTATTTTTTTATCAAAATGTGCTTGAATGTATACTAAAAGAGAAGGTATACTAGACGAATGAGAGATGCAAAGGAGGTCTATTAGCTTTTTGCCCCCTTCATGAAGGAACCATCTACTTTTGAGCTTGTTTTCTACAAAAAAAAAAAAAAACAAAGATTTTCTTGTGACTAAAGGGGGGGGGGGTTTACTTTTATATTTTTTTATTCTTCTAGCTAGATAATGGGGGGATTTATCCATCCACCATTCCTTGGCAACCTCGTTGTAGTTCATAATGCATCTTTCTTACCATATTTTTTAGAGTGACTCCTCTCTTATCACATTCCATAGAGTAGTCAAGCTCCTGAAGAAAACCTACTTCAAATTGATCTATCAATCAAGTTTGAGAAGACGTGTTTCATCTTTCCACACTTTGATGTCATTTGGACAAGAAAAGAAAAGATGGACAATGTCTTCATGAGCCTTGAGAGATCGCTTACACCATGGGGGAACATTACATACTTTTGTAGTTTTGGCATTGGTCCATATTCACCAGTTACGAACTTGTCATAAGAGAACTCATTTTGTCTTCTCCATCTAAAGGTGGCACAGTTCTTGGAAGTTGAATCCTAGGAATCTCTTCAATTATATCCCCATTGCACCATCTAAGGAAGACATCATTCATTAAATTCTAGCATTATGTTGGTATTAATATCTTTGTCTAATCCTTTTTTAGGCCATTTGGATGAGGGGCACAAGAAGAATGAAGATGATGCATATTTATCACTACCCCATGCCCCAATACTATTGAGGAGAAGACATTATTCATTGCATTCTAGTATTAGGCTAGTAACAATACTTCATCTAATGGCTCAAGATCAACTTCCTTTTGAAAATATCTTCATCTAATGGCTCAAGCTGAAATTCCTTTTGAAAATATCTTCATCTAATCCAATCTTTTTTTATGTCACTCTAGATATGCTTCGACTGGTGGAATCCATTGTCCCATAGTCCCTTAGTGTAGTATTTTGATGGCAATGCACCACAATGTGCTCTCCTTCTCGAGAGCTCCATGATGATATCCTCAGAGTAGAAAACTGAGCTCCAAGCACCACACATGTTACTTTGCACAGAGGCTGCAAAATACGGAGAAAAACATAGTACACAAGGAGCACGAACACAAACTTTTTAGGTGCTACAATTGCGATCGAACACATAGACTCTCATTGACTAGGCCACTATATGTTTTGATAAAGAACATATATAAAAGTGTCGAGTGGCCATTTGGCCTTTCTCATGGATACTAACGATAACAATCTTCCACTAAAAGCCAGTATGGACAAAGTAACTATGGGAGAAAAAATGAAGAATGATAAAGAATACCTGAGTGTAAGTATACAAACTCCCACATGATGGGCATGTTACACAATATACAAGTGACTATGGAAGATCATGAATCAAGTAACCCCCATCACATGACAGTGTTGGAGAATTCCTCTCCTAATCGCAGCGGAAAGTGTAGAAGACCTTCTCAGGATGAAGACTCTTGCCAACAGCAGAACCTTCAAATAAAAACTGGTACCAACTGAAATATCCAATGAACTTGAAACTTTGGTCACTCAAACTAGACACCTAGAGCTTTCAAATGAGATATCAAACACTCAATTTGGAGTAGATTTGAGTTGTCAACTATTTGATTCAAAACAGACTACCTGTCCACTCAGTTAGGCTGAAAACTGGACTTCACTAAAACCTGAATAACTCATAGAGCATAAATAATTTCATAAAACTGTTCTAGATAGAGGAATTACTCAAGATAAGCTTTCCAACGAATGTTTAAACACTAAATTTGAATACATATGTTGAGAGATATGACTCTCACAAGTAGACTACCCAAAAATGGGTGTGCGGCTGGACACAACTGAAAACTGGACTTCACTAAAACCTGAATAACTCAGAGAGCATAAAGAATTTCATAAAACTGTTCTAGAAAGAGGAAGTACTCAAGATAAGCTTTCCAACGAATGTTTAAACACTAAATTTGGATACATATGTTGAGAGATATGACTCTCACAAGTAGACTACCCAAAAATGGGTGTGCGGCTGGACACACTCTATGAGAGTGAACTGAACGAAATGACTCAAACCAAATGAAGTAGATACAAGGGGGCTTCCACGCCTTCTTGCTCTCCCCTTGAGTGTCCTCCCTTGCTTCTTTTATAGCCAAGTGACCAAAAACTCTCATGATGAGTTTGAGAGCTCTTCTCCATCATTTCTCCACTACTTTGGACAGCCACTCCTCTTACAATTCAGATTTTGGATTTGATTCTCTTTTGAATGATTCTCTTTTGGCCTCCACTACTTGCTGAAGTAAATGCTTCTATTTTTCATTTTTGTATTTTCCTTCTACTTGAAGAAAATCCTTTTTGCAAAAATATATACGAGCTTACTTCTTTATTTTTAACACTCCCCCTCAAGCTCACATGTGAGCTTGCACCTTCAACCATATCTTGTAAGTTGATGTCGTCCTTGAACCTCTTGAGCTTAGAAGCATCGAGGGACTTTGTAAGCATGTCTGCAACCTGGTCATTAGTTCCAATGAACTTTATATCCACATCCTTGCTCAAAACTTTTTCTCGAACATAATGATAATGCACTTCTATGTGCTTGCTTCGTGCATGAAACATTGGATTGTTTGTCAAGTGAATGCTTGACATGTTGTCACCATAAATTGGAATGGTCTCCACCTGCACATCAAGATCAGCCAAGAGCTTCTTAATCCACATAGCTTCACAAGTTGCAAAGGCTAAACCTCTATATTCAGCTTCTGTAGATGATAGTGCAACAGTAGGTTGCTTCTTTGAGCTCCATGTGATAGGTTTGCTACCTATCATGAACACATAACCTGAAGTGGATCTTCTATCCTCCTTGGAACCAGCCCAATCAGCATCACTGAAGCCCTTTACCTGCAATTCTTCATCATATCTATAAAACAATGCATGATTGACAGTGTGCTTCACATATCTTAGCACTCGTTTGGCTGAATTTAAATGTTCACTTGTTGGAGCTTGCATAAATTGAGAAAGAACTCCAACAATATAACACAAATCTAGTCTTGTGATCGTAGCATAGATCAATGAACCTATAATACTCCTGTATGTAGTTACATCATGTAACTTCTCTCCATCATTTGAGCATAGCTTCACATTTGTGTCCATAGGTTGAGTGAGTGGTTTGCATTCACTCATTCCAAATCTGAAAAGAACATCCAATAGGTACTTTCTTTGCATTAAGTAAATGCCATCTTTCCCATAGACTATCTCAATGCCTAAAAAGTATTTCAGCTCACCAAGATCTGAAATTTTAAACTCCTTACCGAGTTTCCTTTTGATCTCTTGTATTCCTGTAACATTACTTCCTGTTATGATGAGATCATCAACGTATATGCAAATATATACCTGCTTGCCTTCTTCTTTCTTCATGTAGAGAGAGGGATCTGCATTACTTGGACTATACCCACACCTTGTGAGGTACTCGACCAATCTTTGATTCCAAGCACGTGGTGCTTGCTTGAGCCCATACAAAGCTTTCTTCAATCTACAAACAAAATTTGGATGCTTTTTGTCTTCAAATCCAATCGGTTGACTCATGTATACCTCTTCTTGAAGTTCACCATTGAGAAAAGCATTTTTTATGTCGAGTTGGTACAATGGCCATCTCCTTGCTGCACTCACTCCAATCAAGGTTCTAATTGTTCCCATCTTTGCAACCGGACTGAAAGTCTCTTCATAATCGATGTTGTGAGTTTGCTTGAATCCTTTTGCTACTAGTCTAGCTTTATGCCTTGCTAGAGAGCCGTCAGCATTTCTCTTTATTTTAAACACCCATTTATTTGGAACAATCTTCATACCTTCAGCCTTTGGAACTAGCTCCCATGTGTGATTGTCCTTGAGAGCTTTCATCTCTTCTTGCATAGCTTCTTGCCATTCTTTTTGTGTACATGCTTCTTCATATGCATCCGGTTCTTTATCTTTGACCACCTGTGTCATATATGCAAAATGTTTTGCAATAAAACTATCATAGCTCAGCCTTTCAATTGGATACCTTGCTCTTGAAGACCTCCTTTCATTTCCTTTTGAACATTGCTTCTTCAATCGGTTCAACTTTATCTTCGGTGTGATCACCTCTTCATACTCTTCTTCACTTGTATTTGAATCACTATTTTGGGCAGCACTTTCAGCTTTAGATCTTTCATAAGCTGATGTTGGTGATGAGGAATGACTCCTTAGCCTCCCCTTCCATGTTGAGCTTTCTCCAAGTGATGTAGAAGCTTTTGGACCTGACATTTGAGTGCTTGTTTGCTGAAATTCTTCTTGGACAGCACCTTCATCATCTTCGCAATCTTCTTCAAGAGTCTTCTCTTTCCCTTTGTCTCCAAACCATGGTCTTAGCTCATCAAATACCACATCTCGTGAGACTCGTAGCTCCTTTGTCACCGGATTGTAGCACCTATATCCCTTTTGCTCTGATGAATATCCAATAAAAATACATTTTTCGGACTTTGCCTCCATCTTTGTCCTTAGTTCTTGAGGGATGTGAACATAACACACACATCCAAAAACTTTGAGATGTGTAAGGTCAGGCTTCTTACCGGAATAAACCTCCTCGGGAGTTAGATTATGCACTCCAGCCGTTGTGCACTTGTTCATCAAATAAACGGCCGTACTAGTTGCTTCAGCCCAATAGTTTAGTGGCATCTTCATCTCGTTGAGCATGCATCTTGCAACTTCTGTGATATGTCGATTTTTCCTGTCAGCTATTCCATTTTGTTGAGGTGTGTACCTACATGTAAATTGTCTCTTGATTCCATTTTCATAAAGAAAGTCTGAAAATTCTTTGGAGAAATATTCTCCTCCTCCATCGGACCTCAAGGTCTTTATGTAGCGTCCTGTTTCCTTTTCTACCTGTGCTTTAAATCTCTTGAACATGGAGAACACATCTGATTTTTGTTTTATGCAAAACATCCATACTTTCCTTGAATGATCATCAATAAAAGTGACAAAATATCTATTACCAGCCACTGATGGTTGTTGTGATGGTCCCCATACATCCGTGTGTATCAAGTCGAGGACATTCCTTGCCACATAGTTGCTTTTCTTGAATGGTTGTCGAGTTTGCTTTCCTAGTTGGCATGCTTCACAAAACTCATGTAGTCCGGTATCATTGAATCTTGGAAGACCTCTTACCACTTCATGGTTGCTCATGTCCTTGAGCTTGGGAATGTTGATATGTCCAAACCTTTTGTGCCACAAATCGATTTCAGCTATCCTCTTGTTTCCAAACTGAATATACATCACCTTTCCATGCGGTTGTTGAATGTCCAAAGTGAACATCCTTCCTTCTTTCCTTCCTTGAGCAATGACCTTGAATCCTTCTTTTGGATTCTTTATAAAGCAGCCTTTTTCATTGAAGATAACATGATATCCTTTCTCTACCATTTGTCCTACTGAAATCAAATTCTTTGCAATAGTAGGAACATGAAGAACATCAGCCAATACCTTCTTGTCTCCAAGCTTGATATCTCCAACATGCTCAATTGCGTGTTGAGTTTCATCGCCGGTCTCTACACATCCTTTTCCACTTGGAGCTTGTAGCTTTGTGAACAAATCTCCTTGGCATGTCATATGGTTGCTGCAACCTGAATCTATGAACCATTTTCGGTCATCACTTCTCGAGTTGTTGTAGTCATGCTTCATGGCAAGCATGGTTTGCTTGTCTCCTTCACTTGATGTACTCGCATAGTTATTTTGGCTCCTTTGGTTGCCTCCATTCAGCCTTCCATTCTTTTGCCAACAATCATTTGCATAATGTCCTAGTTTACCACAATGATAACATGTTATACCTTTATGAGGATTGTATGAACCTCGACCTCTTCCTCTATTTCTTCCTCGACCTCTTCCATGTGTGTTGTCATTTGAGTTGTCCTTGTTGTCGTCCGATTTGTGTTGGCTGAAATTTGTATTGTTGTAGCTTCTTCCTCTTCCTCTCGAGCCTCCTCTTGAGTTTCTTCCTCTACCTCTTCCTGCATATAACATTTGACTATGGCTGTCCTTACCTTTGTTGCCTTCTCCTTGTTGAGCAACCTCTTCAGCCACAAGATTTGGTATAATTTCGTCGAATGTTGGTAGAGGATCTCTATAAAGGATGTTTGTGATGAGGGGCTTCCACTTTTCTTCACTCCTCAAGCCATTGAGGGCTATTTGGACGATGTCTTCCTCTTCTATCTTGCATCCAACTGATGCTAGTTGATCTCGAAGCTCCTTAATCCTCAATGTATACTCACTAATGCTTTGGTTTGAGCTTTTCTTCATGTTGTTGAGCTCGTTCTTGAGTTGCATCCTCCGAGACCTTGTTGAGGTAGCATACACCTTCTCCAATGCTTCCCAAACTTCTTTGGTTGTTTCTAAGCTTTGCACATGAACAATCATAGTGTTAGAAATAACTTGTGAGATGAGGAACATCACCCTTCGATTCCTCTCTTCCCAATCAGCAAATTGTCTCCTTTGTGCCGGAGTAATGTTGGGATCTTCAAGGTCTACCGGTTGTGGATCATCTCCACTAACTAAACCCCATAAACCTTTACCTTTAAGGTAATTTATCATTCTATACCTCCAAGACTGAAAATTGTCTTTGTCTAACTTCTCAACTTGTTGTCCTAAATCAGCCATTGAAAACTTCCAAGATTTTACCTCAAGTATGTTGTGGCGCTCTCTTTTGAATTCACGAAGCTCCCCCTTGATTTGTAGCTTTCCCTTTGCTTCAGTTTAGTTCCAATGCTTTGCCTCTTCAAACTCCAAGGCTCTGATACCAAATGTTGGAGAATTCCTCTCCTAATCGCAGCGGAAAGTGTAGAAGACCTTCTCAGGATGAAGACTCTTGCCAACAGCAGAACCTTCAAATAAAAACTGGTACCAACTGAAATATCCAATGAACTTGAAACTTTGGTCACTCAAACTAGACACCTAGAGCTTTCAAATGAGATATCAAACACTCAATTTGGAGTAGATTTGAGTTGTCAACTATTTGATTCAAAACAGACTACCTGTCCACTCAGTTAGGCTGAAAACTGGACTTCACTAAAACCTGAATAACTCATAGAGCATAAATAATTTCATAAAACTGTTCTAGATAGAGGAATTACTCAAGATAAGCTTTCCAACGAATGTTTAAACACTAAATTTGAATACATATGTTGAGAGATATGACTCTCACAAGTAGACTACCCAAAAATGGGTGTGCGGCTGGACACAACTGAAAACTGGACTTCACTAAAACCTGAATAACTCAGAGAGCATAAAGAATTTCATAAAACTGTTCTAGAAAGAGGAAGTACTCAAGATAAGCTTTCCAACGAATGTTTAAACACTAAATTTGGATACATATGTTGAGAGATATGACTCTCACAAGTAGACTACCCAAAAATGGGTGTGCGGCTGGACACACTCTATGAGAGTGAACTGAACGAAATGACTCAAACCAAATGAAGTAGATACAAGGGGGCTTCCACGCCTTCTTGCTCTCCCCTTGAGTGTCCTCCCTTGCTTCTTTTATAGCCAAGTGACCAAAAACTCTCATGATGAGTTTGAGAGCTCTTCTCCATCATTTCTCCACTACTTTGGACAGCCACTCCTCTTACAATTCAGATTTTGGATTTGATTCTCTTTTGAATGATTCTCTTTTGGCCTCCACTACTTGCTGAAGTAAATGCTTCTATTTTTCATTTTTGTATTTTCCTTCTACTTGAAGAAAATCCTTTTTGCAAAAATATATACGAGCTTACTTCTTTATTTTTAACAGACAGGAGTGTCAAAAGCTATCCTATGGTGGAGCTTTAGTCAAAGCATATGTAACATTATCTCGAGTATGAACCTTCTCAAGAATAATGCGCTCAATGGCTAAGCAATCTCTAATGAAGTGATACCTCACCTCAATGTGCTTGGTCTTTACATGATAGACCGGATTCTTAGCCAAAGAAATGGCACTTTGAATATCGTTGAGCAAACTAGGTACATGTTGATGTAGACCCATATCAAAAGCAAGATGAGAAAGCCACAATGCTTCCTTACATGCTTCACTTGTTGCACCTGATGTAGATTTACGATAACCTGCATAGTCAAAATCTTTGTAACCAATAATGGATGCTTTCCCTCTACCTAAGCATAGACACTTGTCTTTAGTGCCATCAGATATCTCAAAATCTTCTTGACCACTTCCCAATGTTTCTTGCCAGGATTATAAATATATATGCTCACAACTCCCACTGAAAATGCAATGTATGGTCTTGACCACTTCCCAATGTATGGTCTTTTCCTTAATGCCACTCAGATATCTCAAAATCATCTTGACCACTTCCCAATGTTTCTTGCCATGATTAGACATATATATGCTCACAACTCCCACTACAAATGCAAATGCTACCATAGTATACATGAGACTACCAACAAGAGATTAATAGGGAATTTTGGTCATGAATTCCTTTTCCTCATCTGATTTGGGGCAATCATCCTTGCTCGATTTCACATATGTGGGTAAAGGTGTACTCATTGACTTTTGACCCTACATATTGAACTTGTGAAATACTTTGGATATGTACTCAGTTTGAGACAAGTATATGCATCTTTTACTCCTATCACAAGTAATGTGCATGCCAAGAATATGTTTGGCATCCTCCAAATCCTTCATATCAAATGTCTTATTCAACTTCTTCTTGAGAATTGACAAGTCATAAGAGGACTTCCCAACAATCAGCATATCATTGGCATAAATTATCAAGCATATCAAGCTGCCATGTGAGCATCTCTTTGTGTAGAGACAATGATCCTCATTGCTTTGAGAATAGCCTTGAGACTTCATAAAAGCATCAAACTTTTGGTACCATTATCTAGGGAACTATTTAACTCCATATAAGCTCTTCTTGAGCTTAGAAACTATACTTTCTTTGCTAGGAACTACATAACCCTCTGGTTGTTCCATATAGATCTCATTTGGAAGATCTCCATGCAAGAAAGCAGTTTTCACATCCATTTGGACTAGCTCTAAGTCCTCCATTGCAATGAATCCAAGCAACATGCACAAGGTAGTCATCTTGACCACTGGAGAGAAGATTTCCTCGAAATCAACACCATGTTGTTGCTTGAAACCCTTTGCAACAAGTCATGCTTTATACTTTGGAGAAGCACTATCAGAAGTGAATTTCAACTTATATACCCATTTACATGGTAAAGCTTTTCAGTCCTTTGGCAAAGGTACAAGTACCATTCTTGTGAATAGAATCCAACTCACTCCTCATGGCATGCTCCCACTTGACATGATCCATTTATTTACATGACTTTTTTGTAGCAAGAAGGCTCACAAGCACTTGTTAGCATAAAAAAATCCAAACATGGAACATATCTATCAGGTGGATGTGAGACACATGTAGATCATCTCAATGGTTGTTGAACAGGGACATTTGCAGGCTGGTCTAATTGGACATTCTCTTGAACATCCCTACATGCAGTATTTTTATGCATGCTAATTGGACTAGTATCCTCAAACACCACTCTTATCACTTCAACCTCCTTAATGGGATGTTTATACATATTAGACTCATTGAAAATGACATCACTACTTTTGATCACTGATCGTGTTTCAAGATCCCAAAAATGATATCCAAATTGTCCTTCTCGACCATATCCAAGAAAAATGCATTTCTTTGACTTATGGTCCAAATTTTGTCTAAGATTCTTGGGTATATGAACATATGCTTCACATCCAAAAACTTGAAGATGATCATAATATGGTGGCTTCCCTGTCCATAACTCTTGTGCCACTTTGAGACCTTTGGCAGTACTAGGTGAAAGTTTAATCACATGAACTGTAGTCAATATTGCTTCTACCCAAAAGCCTTGTGAAAGGTTTGCATGATGCAACATAGAAACTACACTATCATGAATAGTGCTATTCATCCTTTCAGCTACACCATTTTGTATTGGCGTATAAGGATTTGTTAACTCTCTATGAATTCCTCTAGGCTAATAGAAAAGGTTGAATTCATGTGAGGTATACTCATCCTCATTATCTAAACAAAAGCCTTAAGATTAGTTCCCTTTTTAGTCTCAACTGAAGCAAGCCAGTTTTTGAAAGTAGGGAATAACTCATCCTTTGTTTTGATAGAATATACCTAGACTTTTCTAGTAGCATCATCTATGAAAGTGACAAAATAAAAAGAACCACCTAATGACCTTGTGGGCATAGGGCCACACACATCTGTATCAACGAGATCTAAAGGCTAAATTGAAGAGTCAGTGTGTGTCTTGTGTACATTCCTAGTTTGGTTTCCGTATTGACAATGCTCACAAAATGAAAAATTAGAGAAAGGTAACACAAATAAGTAACAAGAACGAGAAAGATTTTCCATTCCACTACGTGATATATGGTCGAAACAGCCATTCCAAATACAAGCCATAGGTTGTTTAGTAATAGTTAATGAATGTTCTTTTTTTGACACAAATAAAGGATAAAGTGAGCCAACTTAGCTTCCTTTTGCAATAACCATATTGCCCTTTGATATGCAAAAAGATTGAGCATAGAAGACCACCTTGTAACCAAGGTCATCAAGTTGACTAACTAACATCAAACTACATGATAACTTAGGTACATGGCATACATTATGCATAGTAAATTTTGAACTATCAATGAACTCGACAACCACATCTCCAATCTCCACAACATCACACTAGTAAGAGTCACAAATGTCACGGTACCAAGAGACTTTGTTGCATAATTAGAGAACCATCCTCTATGTGATGTCCCATGGAAAGAAGCACCAAAATCTAGCAGCCACATGTGGGAAAGAGAATCAACCATAAGAGCCTCAATTTACACAGTGCTATCAAGTGTCAACACATCAGCATCATTAGAAATAGCATTAATTTATTCAATCTTCACAGTTGAAGTAGATGGTGCAGATAGTTGTTTAACATGCCCATCAACATTCTGTTGGGTTGTTTATGCATCTTAGCCTCATTGAAAATGACATCACTACTTCTGATCATTGATCGTGTTTTAGGATCACTACTTCTCGACTATATCCAAGAAAAATGCATTTCTTTGACTTATGGGACAACTTTTGTCTAAGATTCTTGGGTATATGAACATATGCTTCACACCCAAAAACTCGAAGATGATCATAATGCGATGGCTTCCTTGCCCATAACTCTTGTGCCACTTTCAGACTTTTGGTAGTACTAGGTGAAAGGTTAATCACGTGAACTGCAGTCAATACTACTTCTGCCCAAAAGTCTTGTGAAAGGTTTTCATGATGCATCATAGAGACTACTCTATCCTGAATAGTTCTATTCATCCTTTCAGCTGTAAACTCTCTAAAAATTCCTCTTGATTGATATAAAAGGTTGAATTCATGTGAGGTATACTCACCCCCATTATCTGAATGTAAAGCCTTAAGCTTAGTTCCTTTTTTAGTCTCAACTGAAGCAAGCCACTTTTTGAAAGTAGGGAATACCTCATCCTTTGCTTTGATGGGATATACCCAGACTTTTCTAGTAGCATCGTCTATGAAAATGACAAAATAAAGAGAACCACCTAATGACCTTATGGGCATAGGGCCATACACATCTGTATGAATGAGATCTAAAGGCTGAATTGAAGAATTAATGTGCATCTTGTGCACATTCCTAGTTTGCTTTCCATATTGACAATGCTCACAAAATGAAAAAAAAAAGATAATACAGGTAAGTAGCTAGAACGAGAAAGATTTTCCATTCCACTATGTGATATATGGCCCAAACAACCATGCCAAATACAAGCCATAGGCTATTCAGTAACAACTAACAAGTGTTCATTTTCTGATACAAATAGAGGATATAGTGAGCCAACTTTGCTTCCTTTTGCAATAACCATATTGCCCTTTGATATGCAAAACGATTGAGCATAGAAGAACACCTTGTAACCAAGGTCATCAAGTTATTGACTGACATCAAACTGCATGTTAACTGAGGTACATGGCATACATTATGCATAGTAAATTTTGAACCATGGATGAACTGCACAACCGCATCTCCAATCCCCACAATGTCACACTGGTAAGAGTCACCAAGTCTCATGGTACCAAGAGAGTTTGCTGCATAATTAGAGAACCATTCTCTATGTGGTGTCACATGGAAAGAAGCACCAGAATCTAGCAGCTATGTGTGGGAAAGAGAATCAACCATAAGAGCTTCAGTTGGCATAGTGCTACCAAGTGTCAACACATCAACATCATCAAAAATAGCATTCAATCTTTATAGTTGAAGTAGATAGTTCAAGTAATTGTTTAACATGCCCATCAACATTCTCTCCTTTACCTTTAGCATTCTTTAATGCATAATAGTCTTTCTTCATGTGTCCTTTCTTATGAAAATAATGGCATTCAATATCCCTCTTTCTTGATTTACTTCTACTCTTATTCTATCAATCATTCTTTTCCTTGTTCTTGCTCCTACACATTGCTCCTTGGTAAGAATCACGAACATTCTATGCATCTCCACTTCGAGTGCCAACCATAGATTTTCTACAAATCTCCTCACTCAAGAGTGCTCCACATATGTCATCATAGACTAGTTTACCACCAAGTGCACTATTGTTAATAGTTGTGCAAAAGGTATCCCATGATGATGGCAAGGTGTGTAACAAAAAGACTACTTTCATTTCATTATCTGTATCCATTTTTTGAGCCTGTAATTAGGAGAATATAACATCAAACTCATTTAGATGAGCAGCAACACTATCTGTGTCCTTCATGCGAAGGTCATATAACTTTCTCATCAAATACACTTTATTTGATGTTGTCTCTTTTTCATATGTATTGCACAACTTCTTCCAAAGCTCCTCTACACTTTCACAATCTAATACTGTAAAGTAAACATTATTTTCCAGGTGCATTCAAATGGCAGACCTCACCATTTCATCTAACTCATCCCAATCATCTTCATCCATGTCAACAGGCTTCCTTGAGATTCAATTTAGTGGCTTCCATTGTCTCCTCTGAATCAACACATCTTTAATTTGATTCTTCCATAGAGCAAAAATTATGCCATCAAATTTTCGGATCTCAAAATTGTCTTTGCCCTACTAGTTATAGCTCCTCTTCGGAACACTAGCATTAGACCCCAATCCACTAGATGTGCCTAGACCTTGATGCCATGATGGTAGAGAACTCGATAGAATGATAATGGAGCTAGACGAGTCCAAACACCACTAAGGCTCAAAGAAGGATGACCAAGTGTCAGATTTTGGGAGAGAATTCAATATTCTTCCCAAAAAAAAAATGAACAGTAATGACCAACCAAAAGGATTATGTGAGAATAAATGTGCTCACACCAATAAGTGTATCAAGGAGTAAATCGACCATTGTATAGTTGACAAATCCAAAAAGTCTAGAAAAATTTTGCCAAAGTATCCTCTGCAAAATGAGCATATGACTAGTGTCAAAATCTCATAAAACTGCAAGTACTGACATGCTTACCTTCATAGTGAATCATTGACTCCACTGCATATAATCAGTTACCAGAAAGAAGCCAACTAGGCTTATCGAGCACCCATGAACAACTATCATACATCCCCTATGGTGGGTAAGTCTTCCACCTACATCACCAAAGAAACCATAACATCTGAGTTTCTCTCAGTTAAGAAAATCTCACCAAGACCCTCTTTATCAAGCATAAAAGAATTTATGAAAAAAACATAACCGCTATATCAATGACCACATGGATTTACATAAGCGATATCCACAGAAGCATACATAATGTGTATGTGCTCAATATATGCAATAAAATGGCACTAAAAGGCTGAATTCATTGCCCAAACATTGGTCAAAAACACTTGCAACTGTATGTCAACTCTGTTATTTAGGCTCAAAAACCTGCATAGACTTGCGGTGGTTGCTCCCACCACAACTAAAACCTTTCAAGAAACCTATAGATTAACTAGTGTAGCTGAAAACACAACCCAAAAAAGTGAACATTAGTTGTCAAAGAAGTACAAAGAACACTCTTCTTGATGTTCTTGGACCTCTGTGAAGAGAACTATGCATGAAAGTACTCCAAAACGGCTCCAAAAATCACCCCAAAAATGCTTCAAAAATAGGCTTTGAAAGCAAAGAATGAAGCTTTGAGGGCCCAAAACCTGTTAAAGATAATGTGAACCTTAGTCTTTCCCCTTCTTCAAGCACCGCAAGAGTGTAGCTTAGTGGCAAGAGATTGTCATAGTTAAGCGAGCTCTAAGGGGAATAGTACTAGGATGGGTGAACTCTCAAGAAGTTTTGAGAACCTTCGTCTTCCTTGACCATTGAGGTCCTCCCTTGCGTACAGCCAATGGCCCCATCGGTGACTTCTGTGACTCAAATGAAAAGGTATGCCAAGGTCTATGCTTTGGTTGCTGCCTTAGTCATAAGCCTTGGAGAAAGCCTTGGGTGGGTGGCCAAGGTCTATGCCTTGTTCACCGCCTTAGTCATAAGCCTTGGAGAAAGCCTTAGGTAGGGAGGGTGGGTGCTCGCTTTGCTCTCACAAAAGGAACAAAGCTTTTGTGTCAAAACACCCTGATATCAGTGAACTATTTCTATGGTGATGCACCACTGTGAACCCTTCTTCTCAAGAGCTCCATGAGGATATCCTTAGAGTAGAAAACCAAGCTCCAAGTGCTGCACACAGTACTCCGCACAGAGGCTACAAAATATGCAAAAAAATACGATACACAGAGAGCACGAACACAAACTTCTTAGATGTTACAAATGCTATTGAACTCATAATCTATGGCTGACTAGACCACTATATGTTTTATTAAAGAACATATACAAAAGTGTCCGATGGCCATTTGGCCTTTCACATGGACACTAATAGTAACATATACTTAGCCTCATAACTAGAAGTGGCCATAGTAGGTTGCTCCTTGTTCAACCAAGATATGTATGAACTACCAAGTGTGAAGCAAAAACCACTGGTGGACACAGAAGTGTCATAACAAAGAGCCCCGTTTGAGTAAAAAAGAAGCATGTAAATCTAGTGGTAATGTTCCCATGTTAGGATAAAACTATCCAAGTAGCCAAGTAGCACTCTAGTACTGAAAGACGTGGTTAATAACCTACCAATGCTTTGACACATGGGTAATGAATGAATGATTCAAACATCATAGAAAGGAAAAGCCATGATCTAATGGGTCAGGTTTATCAAAGGAAGAAAAGACAGTGATCAAGGTCCCCACAAAGCTTTGTCAAGGGTGGAAAAAGGTAAGGAGGGGAAGAATGTTGGAAAGAATTTTTTTGTAAAAGAAAAAAAGGAGAAATCTTGTAATATAGTAGTTTAGATTACTCCATTTGATGTAAAAACGAGGAAGAGTCTTCCTCATGATGGTATCTAAATTATATATCTATATTTTATAGAAATTTTAGAGCTCTCAATTGAGTAGAATTTTAGGGAAGAAGTTTAGAGGACCTATTTCAAGTGTGAAAGAGGACACTTGAAAAAGTATATAAGATTTATGAGTCATTTGTAGGGAGATCTTGATCTTTTGTAATTTTTTATGATTAATGAGAACTTGAAAGCTCTATCTTTTTCTTAATCTCATCATCAAGCTTTCATGGCGATTTCAAGTTGATTTTGTCAATGTTTTTCATGGATTTATCTTTGTGATCAGTAGTCTTTTGAGTGTTTCATGCTTTCATAACTTCATCTCAAACTTCTAAGGCTCCATAATTTTCCAAAGTATTGTTTCATCTTAACAGTGTGATTTCTTCATAATCGTGATTGTCTCATCACTAGGGTATATGTACTAAAATATGAATTTGATGTCTCATTATTATGGAAAAAAGCACACTTTTGACACAAAAAACATTGCAAAAGTTATTCCTAGCTCAATCTATAAGAAATCATGGAATTGTCCATAACTTTTGTGAAACCTCTTATGAAATTGATCTTGTGATGATAAATCTTGGATTCCATTGATGAATAAGAGGTTATGGTCTTGGTATACTTCCTAGATTGAAATTTTTTTACATTTGAGGTTATTGTTCCTTTATAGTATAATGATGCAAGAGGACAAGTCCAAAGTATAAGCTACCAAGCACTGGTCCCACAAGGCATGCCAAAAATCGTACAGAGTTGGTAGTTCAACTGGGTCGATTCTGAATGAGGAGAGTAGGGAAGCAGCATGCCAGATGTGACTCTAGACTACCTAGACCTTCTTCCCTTTTTTAGCCTTACATGTGGCCCAACTTCATTGTATATTGAAAGCACAAGCGGACTCACACAAAACCCAAAAGAAAGTAATAAGAGCAGTAGGAATGACCAGTAAATGATAAGTGTTCAACTAAGGTTTATATTACTTTAGGAAGGAGAATTACAACCGTGTGAATCCACCAAGTTCTTCTTACATGATTTCAAGTCCTTCTTAGAAGCATACACCTTATAGAAATTTTACCTTCGTCTAAAAAGAGCAGGATAGTAAAGTAATAGAGATATCTCAACAAACTATAGTAAAGTAACACATATTTCTATGTCTAAGATGGATGGGATTCATAGCTTCTTTCACCTTCCAAACCTCAGTGTCCTTTCTACCTCTAGAATGAGCTCTTCAGGGCCAAAAGGAAGGAAGCAACTTTCTCTATCTCTGAGTCCCATGAGTAGAAGTGGAAGCCCACTGAACCTTCCTCCACCTATTGTTTGTCGGTTGCCTCTGACCCATCCTATCATAGAATCACCATCGCCCTAGTCCCCGACCTCCTACATTTCTGTGATGATGCATTGGTATCGACCATGTAAATCTTCAAAAGTTTCCAACCACAACAACCTTCTTTTGTCCAATGTCAATGCATGAGCTTCTCCTACCATTCTTCCTCTAGCACATTCATTGTTGCTAGCTTTCATCCTTCTAAGTTAGCACTCATCATCCACTACCGATACGATCGTCTTCCTCCTCAACATCGTAGGCAGTTTCTCTAATCCTACTAGAAGGATCAACTATCCTATCACCTAGTTCTTTAGCTTCTCCACTACACCAGTATAAGCACCTCAAAGTCTGCTACATGTTTAGTAGAACTCGATAGGGTAGTTCGATTCAACTTTTTGAGATACAATCATTTTTTTGCATTAGGGTATTTTAGTCAGTGGCCATGGCTAAAATAAGTGATGTATTCCGTATGTTGCTTGTTGAGGATAAGTTGGATGGTACCAATTATCCATATGGGCTTATATGATGCGTCATGTATTGGTTGCAAAAAGACTGTGGAATATTGTGCAGGGTGTTGAAAAATGTCCTATTACACCTATAAATATAGTTACAAAAGTTGATGCAGATGTCATTGAAGATGCTGATATTCTTCAGGTTCCTGTTTGTATTGTGGTTCCTATTGCACCTACTACATAGCGAATTCATTGGGATGGCAAAGATGCTCAAGCACATGCATTGATAGCCTTGTCTGTCAAACATGCCATTATTCCTCACTTTTGACCATGTACAACCCCAAAGGATGCTTGGGATACACTTACCACTTTATGCCATGCAAGGAATGAGGCTCGTTTTGCTTACCTCCAAAAACACTTGGAGAGTGAGCACATGAATGAAGGAGATTCCATGGACAATGTTTTGACAAAGATAAAAGATTTGAAGAAGCAATTGATTTATGTTGATGAAGTCTTGCCTGATAATTCACTTGTGCAGATTGTTTTGAATGGTCTTCCAGATTCATATTAGAATTTTGCTTCTACTCTTGAATTGATTATGAAAGGCATGCAAATACCTTAACATTTGAGGATTTAGTCTCTATTCTGTTGCAAGAAGATCATTCTAGACAGAACACGTCCATTATACATGTTGCATATCAAGCTTTCCTGGCTAGTCAAAAGGGCAAAGGTAAATGGAGCTCATCTATTAGTAAGCAAAAACCTGCTAATTCTACATGATCAAAGAAGGATGAAGAGATGAGACGAAAATAGAAAAGCAAAAATTGTTTTGCAAATACTATAAAGGAAATGACTATGACATAAAGAGTTGTCCAGAACTGGTTGCAAAAGAGGCAAAGTAGAAAGAGGTTGGAATGGTTGTTGTAGAGGCCCCTACACCCAAAAAAAAGTCTCCTAATCTTATGCAAAATG
This sequence comes from Ceratopteris richardii, assembly GCA_020310875.1. Classification (NCBI taxonomy): domain Eukaryota; kingdom Viridiplantae; phylum Streptophyta; class Polypodiopsida; order Polypodiales; family Pteridaceae; genus Ceratopteris; species Ceratopteris richardii. The sequence goes on from CM035407.1 coordinate 68,995,508, forward strand.
AAGAATGGGAATTTAATATTATTTGCAGTTATGACCCACCTTCTCTTGAACAGTGTATGTCTTCAATAGACTTAGATGTTTGGTACTTTGATAGTGGGGCCGCCAAACATATTACCTTGCAACATAGTTTCTTCCCTTCACTTGAGCTTGCCCCTACAGGGAATATTGTCACATGTGCCAAAAACTCCTTTTATCCTATTATCAGAGTTGGTAAGATCATTCTGACTATTTTTCATGGTAGTTCTTTTACATTATCAGATGCTTTATTTATGTCAAGGATCAAGAAAAATATGTTATTAGTTTTAGCATTAGCCAATATCGGCTTGGTTGCAAAATTTGTTGATGTTATATGTATAATTTATGATCTATCAAATGGCAATGTCATTATTACTTTTGGCATTTTATGTTGTGGGTTGTATAAGCTCATAGACTATGAAAAGTCTGTGTATGATTCAGCATGTGTAGACATGATTCTTAGGCTATGTCAGATGAAAAGCTTTGGCATACATGCTTTAGTCATCTGAATTTTGCTAGTTTGCTATGCCTCCAAAAATCTAAAATGGTTTCATCTTTGCCCAAACTCGAGGCACCTGGTAAACATGCCTGTGAAGCTTGTATTTTGGGCAAAATGCAGCGTTCCTCCTTCACAAAAGATGGTTTAGTATGAGCTACTAAAAAATTGCAGCATGTTCACAGTGATGTTTGTATTCTATGCAGACACCCTCTTTTGGGAACTACCTTTACTTCATGAATTTCATTGATGATTTTTTTAGGCATGCATGGGTATATCCACTGAAAGCAAAAGTCCGAAGTGTTTATGTGCTCCAAACAGTTTCTGGTTTTGGTTGAAAATCTATCAGCATGTAAAATGGGCACCCTCCATTTTGATCAAGGGGGGGAATATATGTCTTCTGATTTTAATGCATTTTTGGTTGAATGTGGGATAAAAATCAGTGTACAATGCCATATACACCTCAAGGGAATGGATTTGCTGAAAGGAAGAACAAATCACTCATGAGGATGGTGAGGTGTATGGTTAAAGTTCAGGCTTTACCACATAATTTCTGGCTTGAGGTTGTTATGTGTGCAATATATGTACTTAACAGGTGTCCCACTAAAGCATTGCAGTCTATCACTCCATATGAGGCTTGGCATAGTCATGAGCAATCTCTTGCTTGCCTACATGTCTTTGGTTGTCTAGCATATGCATTAGTGTATAAACAACAATGCAATAAATTGGATGATAAAGTAGTGAACTATATTTTTGTTGGATATAGTTCTGAAAGCAAAGGCTATCGTCTATATCATCCATAGACTAGAGAAATTTTGGTTAGCCTTGATGTTGTTTTGGTGGACGATGCTATTCAAACATTACTTTCATGTACTATGGAAACATCAATTACCTCCAAAGACATGTATGATACTTTGGTGCCTCATTTTATAGGTGGACAGTCTAGTGCTAGTCCAAATGGGGGAATTTCTCAGCCTTTACAAGTTTCACATGATGATGTAGATCCATTTTTTATGCAGATTTACATGATGCACTTATTATGAGAGAACTAATATAAAGGAGGCAAAAACTATGCCTAAATGGCTGGTGCCGACTTTGCAAGATAGCAAATTGGATGCACCTCTATCATATCATACTTGTTCAGGCTCTCATAATGCTTCTTTTGCATTAGATTGCTATGCTATGGCTGCCTCTAGTCTTTGTGATGAGAATGATCCTATTTTGTTCGATGAAGCACAAAATTCTAAAAATTGGATGTCTGCTATGCAATCAGAATATGCTGCTATTATGAAAAATGGTACATGGACTTTATGTGACTTGCCTCCTAGCAAGAAGGCCATTGGCATTAAGTGAGTATACAAGTTGAAGTGTAAACCTGCTGGAATAGTTGATAGATATAAGGCTAGGCTTATTGCGAAGGGGTATGCTCAAGAATTGATTTTGATGATAACTTTGCATCTACATGTCAAATGACTATTGTTTGTAGCATCTATGCACTTGCAACTCATCATGGTTGAAGTGTACATCAATTGGACATTAAAACTGCATTTCTGAATGGTGATTTGCATGAAGAAGTGTATGTTTTTCAATCCCATGGTTTAAAGGACATGAAAACAAAGTTTGCAAGTTGAAAAATGCATTATATGGTTTGAAACAAGCACCATGTGCTTGGTATGAAAAGATACATGCCTACTTGATTGCACATGGTTTTGAGAACAATCCAACTGAGAGCACCTTATTTGTTAAGGGTGCAAATGATGTGCTTCTGATCATTGTTGTCCATGTTGATGACATGATGCCTACTGGTCCTCGTGAGAAGCATATTGCTGATTTTAAGGCTGATTTGCATGCCTCATTTGAGATGTCAGATTTGGGGCATTTGCATCATTATTTGGGCATTCAATTTATGCAAGTGATGGAGGAATATCTTTGTGTCAAACAAAATATATTTACAAATTATTATAGTGTTTTGGTCTTGAAAACTGCAAATCTATTGCCACTCCTATAGAAATAGGTTTACGATTGAGTCCTCATGATGCTGAAGATGCATTTGATGATGTTCTCTATTAGCAAGTTGTTGGATGCTTGATTTACTTATGCATTACTCGGCCAAATATTCAGTTTGTTGTCTCATAGATGAGTAGGTTAATGCATTGCCTAGGTGACAAGCATTCGTTGGCGGTTAAGCGCATCTTTCGTTACTTGAGTGGTACCCGACTACTTGGATTGTTTTATCCCAAGGGGGGATCACTAACGCCATATTTACATGTTTTTTCTGACTCTAACTGGGCTAGTTTCTATGACACTCGTGTGTCAACTAATGGTTTTTGCTTCATGCTTAGTACCTTATGCATATCTTGGTTGAGCAAGAAGCAACCTATTGTGGTCACTTCTAGTTGTGATGCTGAGTATGGGAGAATATATATTTTGAGAGTTGACCTAGAAAACATAAATGACCAAGGACAATTAGCCAAAAAAAGAACCATGAGAGATGAAAATCAAGAAGAAATATTGACCCCTAGAGGACAATCCATTTGCACACATCAAGAACAAGTGATCAAAGTAACTTGTGATCAAGTAGATAGTTTACTTTACATAAATCCTAATACAGGAGATGTATATTGGGCAACACACTTAGAATCACACAATGCTCCATTACACATGAATATTAGGGTTTTGAAGAATTATCATGAACCTATGGAATCACCTACCTTTGTCAATGAAGAAGGAAAGAGATTTTGGAGACTGGTAGAAGATCTGAAAAGTTCACAAACATACCAAAATAAACTAATATTTCCTAGGAGAAGCCCACAACCACAAGTGGAAGAGGATTCTTTCAACCTTAATGTTGAATTTGAGAAACAAAGAAGCAATAGGAAAAAAGAGAGAGGGGCTTAGAGAGGAAAATAGAGAGAAAATTTTGCAAATCCACATGACCTCTAGTCAGAGTCAATAGGAATCAACACCAAGAACCTAGAAACATGGGAAACAATAGAAAAAATGGAGAAAACCTCAACATTTGAGGAAGGAATCATAAGGAAAGGTTTCAAGGACAATTTAGAAGACCAAGGCAAACTCAACTTGTGAAAACCCTGAGGACACTACAACATATCGATCGTATACCAAGGCTTTTATTGAGGAAATTGAATGGGTGCATTTTTGCCCCAACGTCGGTGTAAGTGTCGATATAGGCATCAAAATTAAAGCGTCAGTATAGGTGTCGATATAAGCATCGATATAAGCATTGAAAATACCAACACTCATACCGACACCTATACCGGTGCCTATACCCGCGCCCGTTGGGTGTACCATCGTGCATACCGACAATCGTTCTAGGAGTACCGTCGCTTATACCGACGACCATATTTGCAAATTTTTTTTTAGGCAGAGTGTGTTGTCTTTTGCCATAGCAACATTACCATGATGTCGTTTAGCAAAAGACAATACACTCTTCCCAAAAAAATTTGAGTACATGTGATGTGTACTGTAATGGTAACAGAAATATGATTTCATAAAGCAAATACTATCGCACACAAAAGAGATAATCATAATGAACCATGAACCATGAACCATGTACAAAAAAAGTTATATATATCATAAATGAAGCATGTACAAGAGTGTGGCAAACCACTGTCATATATGAGGCTTTTACAAAATGTGGCAAAGCACTGCCATATAAGAATCAAATACAAAATTCTGGTGCGCCATTGCCATATATGAGCTAAACACAAAATTGTGGCACAACACTATCATACACATGCACAGAATGGTCGAAACATCCATATCAGTAGTCTTGCAACAAAGAACATTCATGAAATGGGATAAATTCACACGAGATTTACAACAACAAGTAAAAACCAAGTTTATAAATTCATCACCTCATGCAAATGCTCCCATGAAACGACCGCACCGCATCCCTCCAAGTCCTCGAATGGTGCAATCAATCTGTGACGATATCCATAAGCCTCCTTAGTTTGTGTTGGAGGACGACCCATTGCTAGCTCCTGCAACAAATATACAAAACATTAGAGGAACAAACATGACAAGCTTAATACAAAAAAATTCAGTAAACCAAATGGTACTTACCAATTCATGATGCATAGTGTCATATCCGCCACTGCCTAAATGTGACGGTCCAATTGTCTCTAAACTTGTGGCTATGGTATCTCACTACTAGCAATATCGGTCAGGATTCTTATGCTGCTTGTCGCAAATCATATCCCTCTCCTCAACATCTAACCATACGGGCTTTGATAAGCCTGCTCTAAAAGCATCACTTGCCTTAGATCATCGATGGGACATAACTTCATGTGCGGTGTGTAGAATCCACTCTGAACTGACAAGAGGCTGCCCATGTGTTGGCTGGAACTCCTGATAAATTGTCTCTATGATATAATTTTTTTGATCTTTATCTTGTTCACTCCATTTCAACATGATAGAGTGTCCAAACTGTATGGAGCAAAGCTGTTGTATATGTTGATACACGGCCTTTTCGGCCGCATCCATCACCAAAGCTCCATCATAGATACTATACACCGTGGAATCATCATGGTCATGAGCACCCCAAGGTGCACGTGGTGTTCCATGAGGTGTACCATGTGGCATAACTATATATGAGGTACTCGCTCTAGGAGTAGAAGTGGGCGATACAATGTCCATCGCACTGTCTCCACAACAGTCGCATGCTCGAGATCCACTCCTAGAACCTTCTACTCTAGAGCATGACCTCGACCTACGAGATGGGCTAGCACCTGTAGCGCATTGAGGTGTCGAACACACATGTCTACTACTAGAGCCAGTAGAGGATGGTTGAAAAGATGGTCATGGTGGAGTCATAAAGCTAGTAGATATACCTCCGACGGGAATAGCACCACCCACAGGAGTGACACCGGTAGGAGTGACATCGGAAGGAGTCACACCAGCAGGAGTGAGACTCGTAGGAGTGAGGCCGGGGGAGTGCTACCACAAGCGATCCAATAGAGACATGTGCTACCTTTGCTTGTGAAGCCGCTGTATCTAGCCATCTGCTTGCTGGAAAGGGTGGAAGAGGTCGAAGACTTTCTGGAAGGGGCAAAAATCGAGTGGAATGATTTCCTTCGAAACTTCATTGCCTTCTCTCTGAAAGCTGCATCCATTTTCGTTTACAACCCTTTACCTTGCGGTTCATCGCCTACGAGACGAACATCTTCATCATTGCTCCATAAGCAAGGCATTTTTGGATCTGACATATGTAGAAACTCAATTATGAATACAAGAGACTCTTGTACGAGCCATCCCTCTGCCATGCTACCCTTTGGACGTGCTCTCTGTTGAACAAATCCTTTTAATGTCTTCATAAAGCGCTCTTTAAAGAACATACATAGACTATGGACAATTCTTGCTATTGCAACTTCATCTACCATATGAACCAGTAAATGAAGCTGAATAGTGAGAATACTTGTGGGAAAGTATTTCTCTACCATACAAACAACCTCGATAGCATTGAGTTTTGCACTCTCTATGCTATCTCTATTTATCTCTTTAGAAGAGATTCATCGTACTAAGGAACTAATTTTATAAGTTGTTTGCACATCCTTCGAAAGACAATCTTTTAAAGCTACAAGGAGCACAAACTATAAAAACTTATGCCAATCATGAGACTTGAACCCTCCAAGATCGTCGTTTTGTGTGAAAGTAATCATTAGACACTTGTGCATCCAGTAGGTGTTCAAAACTCTGAAATTATTTTCTTCACTTGTTGCTTTTCCATCCAAGGAAGCACCCAAGGAGCTCTTGGTAACGATATTGTTCCGTTCGGCTTAGTAATTGCCCACAAGTCTTGCACATGACCTTGCTCTTCTAAGTCCTCCCTTTTGTCATGAACAAAGGAAACCATCGTGAATCTCAGATTCCATGTGAATCCTATATCTCATGATTGGTTCAGAATTTGGGGAAAACAATGCTTCCATTGCGTCCGGAACATGCCAAAACCCTAAGACCGACTATCTTCTTGCTTGATTCTGACATCTAGAGACCATGCTTCAAATTGATGATATCATCGATGACATCATCAATTCGTAACCGTCCTAGAACCGCCCTTGGAAAACATATATAAGGAGGCGTTGGCCACATTCATAATCAGTCTTGCCAATACCAGTCTTGGGAGCTCAAGTACTCATGACCGCCAAGTAAGTACTCTCCAAGTTCCAGTTCCAGTTCCTGTCTTGTTTCTTGTTTTAGTCCTTTCTAGTATAGTTCTTGGACATCCTGTCTTGTCCTCTTGTAATCTTGTAGCACGAGATCTTGTCAAGTTCTTTCTTGTATTTAGTTCGTCTCCCAGAAGGGAGTTCTTGTAATCCAGACATCTTGTCTCATACTTATGATCCCGGGTTGTGGGATCTCCTGTATCATCTCTAGTCTAGTTTTCCATACCTATTGGTCCCGGATTGTGGGACGTGTTGTATCAAATCCGTCTTCTTGTATTATTTTCCCTACGTGGGTGTTCTTGTAATCATAACTATATTTCCGAAATCTTGTCTAGTGAAGAACAATCTAGTGCTCCCCTGACATTTTGGCAACACTGTCTTCTATCCAAGACCACGCATCATGGAGAATGCTTATGAACAGATCGTAGCATCACTTCAGAGTCTCCAACAACAAGTTAAAGACCTAAGTCATCGATATACACAAGTCGAGATGGGACATCCAGTGCATGTAGGTGCACTCCTCCAAGAATTACAAGAATGAATCGGGAGTCTTCAAGCAAATCAAGGGAGTATTCAAGTGAATCAATGGCCTAGTACATCATGTATGAAGGAACCCAAGATTTGCATGCCAGAAAAGTTCGATGGGGATCGCATAAAGTTTCATGGATTTCTCCAGCAAGTTAAATTGTACATCTGTATGCAACCTAATAGATACCCTGACGAGGCATCCAAGGTCGGGTTTATCGGAACCTTGCTTTGTGGCCAAGCATTATCATGGTTTGCCCCAATCTTGGAGAAGAATATGGTAGTACTTCAGGACTATGAGGGGTTTCTTTGAGAGCATTGATGAGAATCTAGCAAAGGGGTTTATCAAACACTCGAAGTCTCCAGCAAGAGCTCCAATTCTATTTGTAAACAAGAAGGATGGGACTCTCCAGATGTGTGTAGACTATCGTGGATTGAACAATGTCACTATAAAAAACAGATACCCTCTACCAATCATATCAGAGCTCTTGAAACGCCTTGGAAAAGCAAAATTCTTCACGAAAATTGATCTTCGAGGAGCTTACAACCTTGTCAGGATCAAAGAAGGAGACGAATGGAAGACAACATTTCGAACAAGGTATGGGAATTTTGAATATGTAGTTATGCCATTCAGTCTTACAAATGCTCTAGTTGTCTTCCAACATATGATGAATGATATCTTTTGAGAATATTTAAATGATTTTGTTGTAATATACCTTGATGATATCTTGATATTCTCCAAAAATCTAGAGGATCATGAATGTCATGTAAAGATAGTCCTAGATAAACTAAGAGAAAAAGGATTATATGCGAAATTGGAGAAGTGCTCTTTCCATAAGACATAAGTGGAATTTTTAGGGTACATTGTATTAGATAAAGGAATTTTTATTGACCCTAAGAAGATTCAAACAATCCTTGATTGGCAACCACCTTCATGTGTTCGAGATGTACAATGTTTTCTAGGGTTTGCCAACTTCTATAGGATATTCATCAAAGATTACTCCAAGATAGTGACACCTCTTACCAAGCTTGTAGGGAACTCCAAATTCTCATGGACCAAAGAAGCAAAAAAAGCATTTCAGACCTTGAAATCAGCATTCACTACTGCTCCAATTCTAGTTCATCCTGATTCTAGTAAGCCTTTCTTCCTAGAGACAGATGCATTAGACTTTGCCCTAGGGGCCATTCTCTCACAATATAGAGATGATGGACACCTACATCTAGTTGCATATAATTCAAGGAAATTTTCTCCTCCAAAAATTAATTATGGAATTCATGATAAAGAACTTCTTGCCATAGTGGACGTGTTTGATACTTGGCATCACCATCTAGAAGGATCAGCTCATAAAGTTATCGTGTATACAGATCACAAGAACCTAGAGTATTTTATAACCACCCGCATCCTCAACAGAAGGCAATCTCGATGGAGTAACTTTTTATCGAGGTTCAACTTTGTCATCACATATCGTCCAGGACGGCAACAATGTCAGTCAGATGCCTTGTCAAGAAGATCTTACCTTGCACCAAAGAAGGGTGAAGAGGCCTTTGATCAATAGGAGAGCGTATTACTCAAGCCTGAGCATCTCCAGTTAGCAGCTATCTCTTCAAGCCATCATGAAGATTCAACCTTGAATCATTTGATCCGTGAGACTCTACCACAAGATGAATTGTTTTGTAACATTAAGAAAAACTCAAGAAGGAAGAATTCAAGAAGTATATGAATTCCAAGAAAAGGATGGGTTACTATTCTATAAGAACCTATTGTATGTCCCTCCAGGAACTCCCAGGATCCAAGTACTTCAACAACATCATGACAACCTTGCAGCATGACATTTTGGAGTGAATAAAACAATAGAACTTATATCAAGGGATTTTAGGTGGCCTCAAATGTGGAAGGAAGTCAAAGAATATATTCGAACCTGTGACACTTGCAATAGATCTAAAGTACCATGACATAAACCTCATGGCCTCTTGCAACCTTTACCTATTCAAAAAAGGCCATGGGCTTCATTATCTTTGGGCTTCATACCTATTGGTCCCAAATTGTGGGACGTCTTGTATCAAATCCATCTTCTTGTATTATTTTCCCTATGTGGGTGTTCTTGTAATCATAAGTGTATTTCTGAAATCTTGTCTAGTGAAGTTAGAGAGCACAATCTAGTGCTCCCCTGACACCTTTGTGCTTTGCTTTTTTCTTTCCGATCAAAGTCTTCCAGAGAATCTCTCCCATATTCTTAAAAACATGCATCGGGTCTACCAAATGATTGATCAATAACTCGCTCCAATAAGGGAGTTCATGAAAAATCAGCAACCCTTTCATGCCAGCGACTGGAGTTTTTGAATCCCACAATTGTTTCCAATCGCTAGCTTTCATTTGGCGTTGCGCTTGTCGACCAATTTGTCCTTCATGTAAAACATGTCCATCAGACAAATATCTATGGTGTCCTTCATAGACAGTTTTATGCAGTGCTTTGGAATAGCGTGCTTTGAGTCATGGTCTGCATAAGGGACAAGCATGGTAACCCAAAATCGACAAACCTAAACATTCATCATAACTAGGCCAATCATGCATCATCCACATAAGTATGCCTTGCACTCGCATGTCCCATCTTCTTATAGGTTGAGACATGTCACACACAGTAATCCCATCCCATAAAATGTGTAGCTCTTCCACAAGTGGTGCAAGGTATACATCCATGTTTTTTAACTTATACTTACCTGGCACAATAAGAGCTAATAATAAATGACCTTTCTTTGTGGCTAGCTATGGTGGGTTGTTATAATTGACTAAACATACAGGCCATGTGCTCCATGAAGAGCTACATAAACCAAATGGATTTACTCCATCCATAGCTAGGACTAGACGTATGTTTCGAGGCTCACTAGCAAACTCTAGCCACTTACTATCTATGGGTTTCCAAGCATCAGAGTAAGCAGGCACTCACATTACACCATCTGTAGACCTGCTCTTTGCATGCCATGACATTAACTCAGCTATATATTTGCATCTAAACATGTTCTTAATTCGTGGATGATAGGAAAGTGGCGAAGAACCTTTGTGGGGATTGCTTCACCTACAAGGTCTTCTTTAAATCTATTTGCTCCACACTTTGGACATATGTGGAGATGCTCATACTCGTTCCGAAAGAGGATGCAATCATTTGGACAAGCATGAATCTTAGTGTAGTTCATTCCAATGGATTGCAAAAGTTTTTTTGCATCTCCACCTATTGGAGGCATGTCATTGCCCTCTAGCAAGAATTGATCTTTAAGAAGCTTGCAATAAGCAATTCGAACAATATTAGTAAATAAAGTTATTTTGATACAACAATGAAAATTTATTTCAAATACACTTACCTAAACAATTCAGAGACACTACTATCTGACCATCCATAAATGGATTGCAGATTGAGCATCGCGAGTGATGCACGTAGTATAGATATCTTTGCTCCATTGTACAGTGGTAAACAAGTTAGTCTTCACATGTTTTCATATTCTTCATCGACTTCTGATCGTGGAAATTTTATTGTGTCCATGAAACTCTCGACATCTTCTCCACCATCATGATCTTCATCCATCTCATAAAATGCTTCGAGCATTTCTTTCATGTGTTCATTTGATGTAATGCTATTAGTACCTTGTACTTCTAAATTCTTTTTTGTTCTCTTTCGTCCACGAGAGGTTACCGGTGCAATGTCGTTTGGGTCCAACTGCTCACTTGGGGGACCATGCGAATGGTAGCATAGGTTTTATAGTTGACTTTGATCAAAGGATCCATACTCTCTAACATGTGCAGTACAAATCCATCGTTTCTGATAAATTTGATACTTGCACTAAGTGCAAGGACATGCCATTCTCTCCTCTGGATCCAAACTAGCCATCTGATACAATAAAGATATTTTAGAACATTTGATTTTTTTATTAAACCTAAAAACCATAATCCTAAAGCTTTAAACCTCAAATATATATATAGATTTAATTATATATTCTAATTTTTTATTTTCTTTTTCTTACTCATACTAAAACCTAAAGACCTAAAGACCTAAAAAAACCTAAAACCATAATCCTAAAGACCTAAAACATGTATATGTGTATATGCATGTGTATATGTATGTGAGTGTGTGTATATATGTGAGTGTGTGTGTTTGTAATATGTTAAAATCCTAAAATTGTATTTTTTTTATATATTAAAAATCCTAAAGACATATTTTCTATATATCATAAAAAGTCCAAAAGCCCTAAAATCGTAATGCTATATATATATATATATATATATATATATATATATATATATATATATATATATATATATATATATATATTATGTATATGTGTGTATGCATGTATAAACAACTTAAAAACCCTAATCCTATTTTTTTTATATTTGATTATATATCATTTATATATGTTAATATTAATCTAAAACTCTATCTTTTATATAATTAGTTATATATATTTAATTTGATAAAAAACTTAAAATCCTATTTTTATATATTAATTATATGTATATTTAATTTGATAAAAACCTTAAAATCCAATTTTTATATATCTAATTATATATATTTAATTTGATAAAAAACCTTAAAATCCTATTTTTATATATTTAATTATATATAAATAATTTATTTATTTAAAACACTTGCTCTTTTCATATTTATTTATCTATACAATTATCTTATTATATATATATATATATATATATATATATATATATATATATATATATATATATATATATATATATATATATATAGATTCATTTATATATTCATTTTTTTTAAATTTTTCTTTAATTTTTTCTTATATAAATTTAATTGAATTATATGTATGTAAAAACCCTAAAACCCTAATCCTAAAGATCTAGACCTAAAATATGTATATTTGTGTATGCATGTGTATATACATGTATAGATGTATTATATATATATATATATATATATATATATATATATATATATATATATATATATATATATATATATATATATATATATATATATATATATATATATATATATATATATATATATATATATATATATATATATATGTGTGTGTGTGTGTGTGTGTGTGTGTGTGTGTGTGTGTGTATAGGTTATCTTATAAAAAACCTTAAAATTGTATTTTTATATATTTAATTAATCTATTAAAAACAGTAGCTCTTTTCATATTTATTTATCTATATAATTATCCTATATATATATATATATATATATATATATATATATATATATATATATATATATATATATATATATATATATATATATATATATATATATATATATATATATACAGGTGTGTATATATTTATATATTCAAAATTTTTTCTTTATTTTTTTCTTATATAAATTTAATTGAATTATATGTATGTAAAAACCCTAAAACCCTAATCCTAAAGAACTAGACCTAGAATATGTATATTTGTGTATGCATGTGTATATACATGTATATATGTATTATATGTGTATGTGTATGTGTGTATATATTTTATGCATGTGTAAAAACCCTAAAACCCTAATCGCAAAGACCTAGACCTAAAACATGTATATGTGTGTATGGATGTATATATATATATATGTATATATATATATATATATATATGTGTGTGTGTGTGTATGTGTATGTGTATATATATATAATTAATTTATTTAAAACACTAGCTCTTTTCATATTTATTTATCTATACAATTATCCTATATATATATATATATTCAGATATTTTCTTAATTGTTTCTTTATTTTTTCCTTATATAAATTTAATTGAATTATGGGTATGTAAAAACCCTAAAACCCTAATCCTAGAGATCTATACCGAAAATATGTATATTTGTGTATGCAGCTATATATACATGTATATATGTATTATATGTGTATGTGTATGTGTGTATGTGTATGTATGTGTGTATATATGTTATGCATGTGTAAAAACCCTAATCGTAAAGACCTAGACCTAAAACATGTATATGTGTGTATGCATGTGTATATATATGTGTATGTGTATATATATATGTGTATGTGTATATATATGTGTATGTGTATATGTGTATGTGTATATGTGTATGTGTATATGTGTATATATATGTGTGTATGAGTATATGTGCATGCATGTGTAAATAGTCTAAAAACCCTAATCCTATTTTTATACATTTGATGTGAAAAAAACCTTAAAATCCTAATTTTATATATTTAATTAAAACACTAGCTATTTTCATATTTATTTATCTATATTGAAATCATACATGTGTGTGTATATGTGTGCATGTGTGTGTATGTATGTGTGTGTGTATGTATGCATGTGTGTATGTGTATGTGTGTGTATGTATGCATGTGTGTATATGTGTGTGTATGTATGTGTGTGTGTATATGTGTGTGTATGTATGCATGTGTGTATATGTGTGTGTATGTATGCATGTGTGTACATGTGTGTGTGTATGTATGCGTGTGTGTATGCATGCATGTGTGTTTATGTGTGTGTATGTATGCATGCATGTGTGTATGTATGCATGTGTGTACATGTGTGTGTATGTATGCATGTGTGTACATGTGTGTGTGTATGTATGCATGTGTGTATATGTGTATGTGTGTGTATGTATGCATGTGTGTGTGTATGTATGTGTATGTATATGTGTGTGTATGTATGCATGTGTTTACATGTGTGTGTGTATGTATGCATGTGTGTATATGTGTGTGTATGTATGCATGTGTGTACATGTGTGTGTATGTATGCGTGTGTGTATGTATGCATGTGTGTACATGTGTGTGTATGTATGCATGCATGTGTGTATATGTGTGTATGTATGTATTATGCATATGTATATGTCTGCATGTGTGTATATGTGTGTGTGTGTATATGCATGTATGTATGTGTGTATGTATGTATTTCTATATCTCTCTCTCTATCTTTCTCTTTTTCATCTCTCTTTATCTCTCTCTATTTTTCTCTCTTTCATCTCTCTTTATTTCTTTCTCTATCTTCCTCTCCTTCATCTCTCTTTATCTCTCTCTCTCTCTTTCTCTCTCTCTCTATCAATGGAGAATAAAACAATCACTAATAGGTATGTCGCTCTTTTGGATCATTGTCATCAAAGCGTAGTATATGTTGTCTATCGTCGAATTCCAAAGAATCGATGCCAAAAAACTTTTGCAAAATCAAAGAGAAGAAAAACTATAAAACATAAATCATAGAGAAAGACAAAGGATAAGAGTACGCACACCACTTACCAAGATGCAAGATCTAAAGAGAGAGTGTGTGTGTGTGTAGAGAGAGAGAGATCTGTGTGTGTGCACAAGACAATGCAAGTCACAATTTGGTTCGAACGTGCAAGTTCAACAAAAGCAAGGAGTACTCATTGTAAAACACATGCAAAATGTTGAGTTTTGCTCTCGAGTTCCCGATATGTTTAAAAGATGGCTTCAATATAGGTGTCGGTATGGGTGTCGGTATAAGCATCGGTAATTTCTAGTAAATTACCGACACTTATATCGATGTCCATACCGATGCCTACACCGACGATCGTGAAACATCTTGACGATCCGTTTTGAATAGTCATATCGATGGCCAGGTGACCATTGGTATGCTTAAGTGCATTTTTCCAACATTTATAATGACAGCGGGAGCGACCGTCGGTATAGGTAGCATCGGTATGCCCCTCATATGTTGTAGTCGGAATCAATATGATGGTTCCACTGATCCATATGATCATTTGGCAAAATGCAAACAAGTCCTAAGATGTGAAGAAGTGGAAGATTAATTCACTCAACATGAGGCCTTTGGCTTAACACTTAATTATTCAGCCCTTATGTGGTTTCAACCATTCACAATGAAGTGTTTTGCTAACATTGAAGTATTATTAGGTGAGTTTTCCAAGAGAGGTATTAAACATTATACTTCTAATCTAGTTCACACCTTTAAGAAAAACCCTAATGAAGTAATGAGATTAGTTGCAAGGAGATTTAGTCAATACTTAGATAGATGTCTAGCTCAGGAGAGACCATCCATGGAGAAAAGAATATCATGATTCACAAAAGCATTAGCAAATGCTTAGCTAAGAACTATGGTGTATTGCATGAGATGTGAGGATTTGAATGAGTGCTTAAAAGAAGCCATAAACATAGATGACAATAGGGGGCAAGACTTGTTGACAAGTGAATCATCCACAACAAAAAAGAACAAGCTATCCCATACTAAGGAGCTAGATAAAGCCATTGCCAAACATCTAGGGTTAGGGCTACAAAAAAATAATCCTCAAAGAACTCAAAATAACAGATGCTTCAACTATGGGGGAGATCGTCTATGTCAAAAACCTACAAAATCCTTTCAAGGAGATAAGAGAGTTGTACAATTCTTTCAACTAGAAAGAAATCTGAACATTCAAAGTGGACCATTTTGTAAATCAATAGGAAGAGAAAGAATAACTCATCAAGATACTCATCATATGAAAGAAAAACAAAATCTTGATACAACTCAACCTATTTTAGGACAACAACCTCCTTAGCCTACAATCATTGTGTTTGTGAAATAGATACCTTTAGAAGAAAACTTGGAAAGAGCCATTAGTCCATCTACATCAATGTACTTTGATGACTCAGAAGAGAGATGCTTAACATCTTACAATGAGTAATTTGTAGATGATACATGGTGTGATAACAAAGAAAACCAATACAAAGCATACCAAAACAATAATGGGAGCTATGAAATGGATTTTGCAATATTCATGTTTTTCACTAGCAAATTTCTACCAACTCAAAGAAACATGGAGGGACAAAACCCTAGAAATTTTCAACGAGGGACTTGCTATAGGTGTGGAAGAGATCACTTCATAAGAGATTGTCCTCAAACTCCTATATTGAAGTTAGATGTATATTGTAGGGAATTCATAAAAGAATATTTTAATCAAAGATTGCCCAAATAACCCTAATAGACAGATTACTTCTACATCTCCTTTGAAATCAATGAAAGTTGTGGAATCAAGTAGTCAAACTTGTGAGTCAACACTTGAGAGTAATAATGAATTAGAAGGAGAAATACAAGTTCAGGTAATCACAAGAGGTCAAACATTGAGGAAAAAAGAAAAAAAAAGTGATGAAGAGACTACGAAAGTGTTGATATTTAGGTGGTGATGTGTGTGAACACTCTAGGACCGTCGAGACACTTTTTTCCCTCTTTAGGAGGTTTTTTTTCCCTTAGCTTGTATATACACTGATTGCCCTAACGTGCTACTTATCTTTGTACATTCTAGTGGTAATACATTCAGTATTGTGTGTTATGCTCCAAGCTTCTTCTTCTTCCTTGCGTTGTTCACCTGCTTTCGTAGACGTCTAACTCCAATAATTGGTATCAAAGAAGGTTGCCGCTTCACCTAGGGTGTCATTGACACCTCTCTGATTGCAGTCTCAGATTCACACGAAATTTGGTAAGCATACTCAAGTTGTTTCAGAGATCAAAATAGCTTCGCTATGTGTGCTAAAATCACAATCTGAGCTCATTTCGGCCTCCGAACGCACTATCGTAGTGCTAGTGCAAGATATTTTGTCTTTTTGTGCAAAAGATATATACCAGTTTTGGTTTGCTAGTATAAGCGTCTCGAAGTCTACTAAGGTTTAGCATAATTCATCTGGGAAGTTTTGTTCAACTTTTTGAGATACAGTCAATTTTCTGCATCAAGGTATTTTAGTCACTGGTCATGGATGAAAGGAGTGATGTATTCCGTATGTTGGGTGTTGAGGATAAGTTGGATGGTACCAACTACCCATTATGGGATTATATGATGCAACATGTATTGGTCGCAGAAGGACTGTGGAACATTGTGCAGGTTGTTGAAAAATGTCTTATCACACCTACAACTATTACAACTGCACGTACTAAAGCTGATGTAGAAGGTGACGAAGATGATGATATTCTACAGATTCTTGTTTGTGCTATTGTTTCTATTGCACCTACTATAGAGAAAATTCATTGGGATGGAAGAGATGCTCATGCACATGCATTGATAGCTTTGTCTGTCAAACGTGCCATTATTCCACACATTCGCTCATGCAGAATAGCTAAGGATGCATAAGATACACTTACCACATTGTACCAGGCTAGGAACGAGGCTCGTGTTGCTTACCTCCAAAAAAAATTGGAGAGTGAGCACATGAATGAAGGTGATTCTATGGACAATGTTTTGACAAAGATCAAGGATTTGAAGGAATAGTTGATTTCTGCAGATGAAGTCCTTCTTGACAGTTCACTTGTGTAGACTGTTTTGAATGGTCTTCTTGACTCATATTAGAGTTTTGCTTCTACTCTTTGTTTGATGATGAAAGGTAATCCAAATGCCTTAACATTTGAAGAGTTAGTTTATGTTTTGTTGCAGGAAGACCAGTCTAGGCAGAACAGGTCTATTATGCATGTTGCAGATCAAGCTTTCCTGGCTAGTCAGAAGGGCAAAGGAAAATGGAGCTTTTCTACTAGTAAGCAAAAATCTGCAAATGCTGCACATTCGAAGAAGGAAGACAAAGATGAGAAGAAATCAGAAAAGCAGAAATTGTTTTGCAAATACTGTAAAGCAAATGAACATGCCATTGAGAGTTGTCCAAAACTGGCTGCTAAAGAGGCAAAGAAGAAAGAGGCCGGGATGGTTGTTGTAGAGGCCTCTACACCAAAAATAGAGTCTGCTAATCTTGTGCAGGATGAAGAATGGGCATTTACTACTGTGTGCAATTTTGACCCATCTTCTCATGAGTAGTGCATGTCTAGAAAGAAAGAAAAAGAAGGGTCTATTTTGGCACAACCATTGACAAAAAAATGAAAAAATTATTAAGAAAATACCAAGCAAGATTGGAAGAAGTCCGCACAATGGATAAACAAGAGAATAAATATCCCATATCAAAAGAAGAAAAAAGATCCTTATTGTGCAAAAAATTGATCGAAACTGCACAACAAAACATGGAAAAGGATCAAGTATTCAGAGAAACAAGGATATCATATTATCAAATAAAGAAATGCATGGATAAACTAGTGTGGCAAGAACTAAAAGAAAATAAAGCTAAAGGATACAAGTCACAAAAACCACCAATAATGGAAGTTGTAGAAAAAGCTCTGCATGATGAAGAAAAGGATGATAAGAGTGTGAGTTATAGGAAAGTGAAAGTGCATGATCAAATGCCAAAGAGTGATGAGTTAGAATCATTGAAAAATATGGAAATTAGATATAGAACCTCTTGACAAGATTCATTAAGACAAAACCCTAAAATGGAAAGTATTGCATGGACTCATAAAAAATGAAGGAAGAACATGACCCAAGGAAAGAGAGAATTAATGCAAATGCAAGTGCCATTGGATAAAATGGGAGGATATTGTGAAGGTGAGGAAGGAAACACAACTCTAACTTTGGAATTCCAAGGACATAAAGTGCAATCCATTTTGGATAGTGGGGTTGGAGTGGCTATTACCATAAAAGAAGTTTGGGAGAAATGGAGAAAGTCTAAATTGAAATTGACCAAGTTAAAACTTTAGCTAGTAGATGGAAATAATGGAATATCCAATAGGGTTGTTAGAACAAATTGACCAAAAACTTGAGGAATCATCTTTAAACATACATTAGGAGTTGTGGAATTCCTAGAGTTAAACACATGTGAAATTATTCTTGGAAGACCATTTCTAAGACAACTTAAATTGGTCAAGATTGGAGAAGTGATTACTTTTAACTTCAACATGAAGATGATATCACCAAGGCAAATTTAAGGAATAACACACATCATGATATATCACCAAGGGATTGGAAGAGACTTCATCAAACAAAACACACTTCTACAACATCAAGCACAATTGGAGATTTAGAATTTGATGATTGAGCTCAAATCTGGCTATGGAAACCAAAAAATGGAGGAATGTATTAGTTGATTAAGGAAGATTGCAACTTGTAAAGGACAATAGAAGATCCAAGAAATATACCCAAGTATTTTGATGAATAAGATTTTGAACCATATGATTGGAATCAAATACTAGCCACTTTAGAAGTACCTGCAAGTGAACAAAACTCAGTAAAAATGTGTGATTCATAAGGCTATGACCTAGTACCATACAACATGAACACAATTGTACAATCCTGAGAAAGAAAGAAAGTGGGATTATATCAACCAGAGGATCAATAATATAAATCACAAGAAAAGGGAAAGAGTGGACAACATAAAGAAAATCAAATAGATGTACCATAACACTTTAAGAGCTATGAGGTGGTGGAGAGAAAAGAAAATTTTTAGAAACATCAAAGAGAACCAAAAGAGGATCAATCATATGAAAACAAAAACAAGTGAAACAAGTCCTTATCACTATTGAGGAAGGTGAAAAAAGAAAAATAATTATGGTTAGCGATTTTCAAGAAGAGCAACAAGCTTTAGTAGCATTGGTCAAAGAGTACAAAGAATGTTTTCTTGGAATTATAAGGACTTAAGGGAGTAGATCCAAGCATATGTGTTCATATAATTCCCATAGCTCCTAATTCTAAGGCCACTAAAAAAAACATTACACATACAATGATGTCTATGATGATAAAATCAAGGAAGAGATCAAAAAAATGTTGTCAATTGGATTCATTTATAAAATTGAACACACAGAATGGATATCATCTATAGTGATAGTACCAAAAAAAATGGAAAACTTAGGGTTTGTATAAACCTCAAGAAAATCAATGCAGCCACTATAAGAGATAACTAGCCATTACCAATCACTCATCATTTACGTGAAATAGTAGAATGAAAATAAGTTTATAGTTTTCTTAATGGTTTCTCTGGATATAATCAAGTTGTTATAGCCTCTAAAGATCAACACAAGACTGTTTTTGCAGTAGAAGGGAAGTTTTTGCATTTAGGGTTATGAGTTTTGGTTTAACCAATGCACCTCCCACTTTTCAAAGATTAATGTGTCATGTGTTCAAAGAATTTTTTAAGAAAGACCACGGAAGTGTATGTTGATGGATTTGCATGATTTTTCATCATCTAGACCAAACTATATTTTTTGTAAGACAAGGAAGAATCTCAGGTCAAATAGTATCCAAGAATGGCATCTCCACATATGAGGAAAAAACAAGATTTATTGCTAAAATGCCAAGACCTACAACAATCAAAGAATTACAAGCATTCATGGGACATTGTAGTAGTGGATACACCCATGCATGCCTGGAACAATCATCAATGAAAGTCATGAAGTAAAGATAGTTTCCCAAAGAGGGTGTCTACATAGGACCATAGACATCACTCTGAACAAGCTCCAATTTCTCTGTAGCTAGAATTGAACCATCTTTTGGGAAGGAGGAATGCTGCATGTTGCCCAAAATACAGCCTTCACATACATGTTTACCAGGTGCCTTAAGTTTGGGCAAAGAGGACACCATTTCGGAGTACTATAGGTGTAGGAAACTAGCAAAATTTAGATGACCAAAGCATGCATGCCAAAGCTTTGCATCTGACATAGCCTGAGAATCTTAAACTGCACATGCTGAATCATTCACAGATTTTGCATAATCTATGAGTTTATATAGCCATGATATAAAATGCCAAAAGCAATAACAATGTTGCCATTTGACAGATCGTGAACTATACATCTATCATCAATGAATTTCACGACCAAGCCGATCTTGGGTAATGCTAAAACTGATAACATATTTTCCTTGATCCCTGGCACAAATAAAGCATTCGACAATGTAAAAGAACTAGCATCAACGGTAATCAAAATGATCTTACCAACTCCCATAATAGGATAAGAGGAGTTATTGACACATGTGATAGTATGCCCTATAGGTGCATGCTCGAGTGAAGTGAAGAAAGTGTGCTACGAGGTAATATGTTTGGTTGTCCCATTATCAAAGTACCAAACATATGAGTCTGTTGTAGACATACACTGTCATGTGAAGATGGGTCATAAGTACAAACAATATTAAATGCCCATTCTTCATTCTACACAAGATTAGCAGACTCAGTTTTCGATGTAGAGGCCTCTGCAACAACCATTCTAACCTCTTTCTTCCTTGGCTCTTTAGCAGCCAGTTTTGGAAAACTCTTTTTGACATGATCATTTCCTTTACAAAATTTACAGAACAATTTCTTATTCTTTGTTTTCTTCTTGTTTCTGTCATCCTTCTTTGATTGTGCAGAATTAGCAAATTTCTACTTACTAGTAGAAGATCTCCATTTACCTTTGCCCTTCTGACTAGCCAAGAAAGCTTGATTTGCAACACGCATAATGGACTTGTTCTGCCTAGACTGATCTTCCTACAATAGAACAGAGACTAACTCCTCAATATTTAAGGCATTTGGATTGCCTTTCATCATCAAATGAAGAGTAGAAGCAAAAATCTGATATGAATCTAGAAGACCATTCAGAACAGTCTGCACAAGTGAATTATCACGTAAGACTTCATTAGCAAAAATCAATTGCTCCTTCAAATCGTTGATCTTTGTTAGAAAACTGTCCATGGAGTCTCCTTCATTCATGTGCTCACTCTCCAAATGTTTTCAGACATAAGCAACATGAGCCTCATTCTTTGCCTGGTATAAAGTGGTAAGTGTATCCCAAGCATCCTTAGTTGTTTTGCAAGAGCGAATGTGAGGATTGATGGCATGTTTGATAGAGAAGGCTATCAATGCATGTGCTTGAGCATCTCTGCCATCCCAACAAATTTCCTCTGTAGTAGGTGCAACAGGAACTACAACACAAACAGGAACATGAAGAATATCACCATCTTCAATGCCATCTGCATCACCTTCAACAACAGTGTTTGCAGGTGAAATAGGATGTTTTTCAACACCCTGCACAATATTCCATAGTCCTTTTGCAACCAATACATGGTGCATCATATAAGCCCACGATGGGTAATTGGTATCGTCCAACTTATCCACAATAGCCAACATACGGAATACATCACTAGTTTCAACCATGGCCACTAAATAAAATACCCTAATGCAGAAAAATGATTGTCTCAAAAAGTTCAAGAGAACTACCTTGTTTATTTTTGCTAAACTTGTAGCAGACTTTGAGATGCTTATACTGGCGAATCAAAACTTGTATATAGTTTGCCACAAAAAGACAAAATTGCTTGCACAAGTGCTATGATAGTGCATTTGGAGGTTGAAACGAGCTCAGATCGTGACTTGGGCACAGTATAGCAAAGCCATTGAGTGTTGATGATGTCCTAGATGAAGCGATGACCTGTTTTGATACCAATCATTGGAGTTTGAGGTCTACGGAAGCATGCAAACAACACAAGGAAGAAGAAGAAGCTTGGAGTACAACACACAATATTGAATGTATTACCACTAGAATGTACGAAGACAAGTAATCCATTAGGGTTATAAGCATATATACAACTCGGGGGAAAAAACCTCCTAAAGAGGGAAAAAAGTGCCCGAGCGGTCCTAGTGTGTTCACACTATCACTACCTAAATATATCAATAACCTCTATAGTAGGTAAAACTACTACTTCTTGTTTTAATTCGTGTTCTTCTATTTTTTTTTTTCTTCTTCTAAAGTGGTCTCAATCATTTTTTCAATCTATTATGAATCCTTTGGTTCCTCTTTTGATATCATAGATTGCACCATGTGATTATCTTCTCCTCGATCTTCTTCTAAAGTGGTAATAACCATTGTTTGTTTCGGATCTTCCTAGACTTCATGATCTTCTTGAGCTGGTTGTAGTTCAAATCCCATTGATGCATCAAAAAAATCATCAATATCTACATCTTGTTCTACCTCCTTGAGTTTTTTAATATCAAGTACAACAAGTTGCTTGCCTTCCTAAGAACAAATATCTATGTCTTGGAAAAATTGGTAATGTTGTGCTTCATTATCTTCATCCTCAATTATTTCTTCTTCCTTAAGAGGTTGAGGAACACATATAATGACATCCATTCTATGGACCAATACTGATCCTCCTTCCAATAGAGATTGTGGGGGTTCCAATAGTAGAGGGCGCGGTTGCTCACACTGGCTATCATTTTCCTCTTCATCCCCATTCTTTTTCCTACTCTTTTTTATTTTCTTCAATTGTTTGTCTTCTGACACTTCTATCACTATTTCCTTATCCTTGGTCGGTTTTGATTCGTTTGAATATTTTTGAGTTGATCAAACTGTCATGAAGCTTCTCATATATCTGCAGCTCTTCTTCAGTCCAATCAATGGCTTTGTCTAAGAAATTCTCCAACATTTTCTAGTACTGCTCTTCATATTTTTTTCCTCTAGTCTTCACTCCCTTGCAGATAATATGTATATAGTTTCTGTTTAGCAGTCATGGGAGGATAAGGTGCTACATCAGCCTGTACCTCTCTTTAAGGTGCTAATACCTCATGTGTAGGTTCTTCCAAATTCACAAATGCCTTCCTTGGGTCTTCTTTCACCTTGATTGTTATTTCATCTTTTGCCATCTTCAATCTTTTCTTTAAAGGTTTAGCTCCAACCACCTCAATTACCTTGGGCATTGATTTCCATATTGTTTGCATGGTGGTTGCTTTGGGAGTGGTGTCCATTTCCTTTCTCTTCTTCTCCATGAGCTTCTTTGATTGATTGGATTGAACTGCTATGAAGGCTTCCATCTCCTTGTAGTTGAGCATGGGTTCAAATTCCTCTTTCTTCTTCTAGAGCTATATAAATGATTCTAGTTAGAATTTGACCTCCTCCTAGAAACTTCTTTTCCTTCCAATGGTTGGTTGCTTCATATATGTATTTGATGATATAACTCAACATGTCCATTTTCTTTGGACTCCCCCTATTCATAAAGGCTAAGGTCACAAACCTGTGTGGTTTTGTATATCTTGCCATCTGTGTCGAGAAAAAGTGTTGGTAAAATTGTCTTATAGCCAAATTGACTACCTCTCACTCAAAGTCTCTGAACTTTTTGATATCTTTGTAAGCATACATACCCTTCCTGATATTATTTGAATTGTAATTGGTCCCCTCAAAATTTAGTAGCGTTGCACCTCATATATTCTTTCTGATCATTTTCATTCCAAGTGTGCTTATCCACTAACTCTGTTACTTCAATGCACCTTGGAATGTCTCATGGTTGGAAGCTCCAAAAATGCCTTGATTCTAACATGTTCCGAGACCTGCAAGATGTAATAACTTTTGTTTAACTTGTGTATATCCCTAATCACCACTATGAGCTTGAACTTCCTAGATTTTACCAAGTAAATGTACTTTGGCCACTCTAGCCAATTGCTTCTTGGCTTCATCCAATGTGTCTGTTGCATCCAAGAACCAACAAACCCTTGGTGGAGTGATGACCACTCCTTTTAGCATTTCTCGAGCCATTTGCAAATCACTCCAATGTTCTTGTCATTAGTCTTTATCATGTTTTTTTTTTAATATTTTGCTTTGAAATATCAATTCCAACAAAACATTACATAACAAAGAAAAAATATTAATTATATACACATCTAGAAAGACTCTTTGACTTTGGCATGAAAAATTCCTAAAAAACATCTCTTCATGTGTAGGCTTTTATTCTACAATTTAAAGTATAAATTCATTAACTTAAAGTAATTTTCATTTATTTATAATTTTTTATTATTTCATGCAAAAAATTCATCTAAAGTACAAGCCTTGGGGGATTTGTTGATATATCTAGGTAGTGATGTGTGTAAACACCCTAGGACCATGGGGGCACTTTTTTCCCTCTTTAGGAAGTCCCCCCCCGCTTGTATACATGCCTATAATCCTAATGGGTCACTTATGTTTCTACATTCTAGTGGTAATAATTCAGTATTGTGTGTTGTGCTACAAGATTCTTCTTCTTCCTTGTGCTGTTCGTGTGCTTTTGCAGACCTCAAACTCCAACAGAGGTTATGCATGTAGATATAATTAGGGAAGATGTAGAAGCTTTAGAGTAAATACAAAAGGAATTACAAAAAGTGAATATAAAAGAGGTTCTTACATATTTTCTCAAACTAGTGAAGGATACCATTAAGGAAGCCAAAAAATACAAAGAACAAGAATATCTAGAAAAAGAGAATATACTTAATGAGAAAGAAAACATGCTTGACGATAACCAAGGAGTTAAGGTAGTAGAACCAGAGAGTCCCAAAGTCACTCTACAAGATATAGTAATCAATAGAGGCTCTAGATAGCACTAGAAGTCCAATCACAAAAGAAGATAGAGACCAACAAGAAATCAAGGAGGATCAACTTGTGGATAGAGCATCATAAAAAATACAAGAACAAATAGAATCATCAGAACAGAAGCATGAGGAACAAATAGAGCTGATAAAAGAAACGTAGATCTTATAGTAAGACCTGAAGAAGAACCGCAGGAAAAACACTTAGGAATAAAAGTATTCCTACAAGATCAATTGGAGTACATTGTAGAACTATAAAAAATGGCGATATTAACAGGGATTCAAATGGAGGAAGACAAAAGCAAACAAGTAAAAGAACAACTTCAAAGTCAAGAACATGCAAAAGAGATACAAGAAGAGAACAAATATCTCTTGGAAGATAATTCATATGTTCAAGATGAAATTATTAAAATGACTCAAGAAGTGTTACACCATTCAGAACAAATCAAGATTTTGAATGAAGAAAAGCAAAATTTGGAAAGGGAAACTGTTGACATTACAAAAAAGATAAATAGATGTACCTATAGAAAGAAGTAATAGAACAAAAAGATGTAGAACTTCTGTTAGGCCGCCGGATGGGAATATGTAATTTTATTTTTCATACTTGCACGCACCGAAAAGGTGTAGCGAACAGATGTAACTCTTTATTCGTTAATGAAAAGGCAAGTACATCGTTCGGCGAGAGATAGAGGATCGCCAGACTGTCTGTCTGGGCGATTACGCTGGAAGCTCTGTTGTAGAGTTACAGAAATCTTGAGTATTGGTATTCTGTTTGTTGAATTTCAGTGATTAATCATTAACACAGTAATGCTGCATTAACATTAATATGCCTGTGCGACGTCGTAGTTGTTAATTCGCGCGATAACATATTGTGTAGTGATAATCATTGACTTGAAGGACATTAACTGTTGTTTGAATGCTAACTGGGAAAATTAAATAAAGGGCCTCTGCACTGTCAGACCCCTATCCATCCCCAAGAACTCGAAACGAGATTAAAAGTGGCTTAGTGAGAAGCGCTTTTAACACTGGCACGGTCTGTGGGAAGATGGAAACAAATGTGGAATAACCAGTAAGGGAAGAGCAATACTCAAGATGAGCAATGTAGAACAGTAATCGTCGATTGAAGAAGTGATATATGCCGGTTACTCGCTCCGGTGAGTCCTATCCAAAGTATAGAAGCGACCAACATCCGTGGACAATTCCGAGTGTATTGGGAATACCCCACGGTAGCAGAAGTGAAGGACAAGCAAGCACAGAAGAAGATAGTTCACGGCAGGAAACAGGTACCCATTGTGGTGAAATTCCGGTGTGTTTCGGTACCACTCCGATCTGTTTCGGTGATACTTCCTTACGTTGAGAAGACAATTCACCAGCGACTGGGTGTACATCAACCCAGTGTGGAGATAGGCCAGTACCTGTTAGCGATCATTTGTGGCTTTTCCATGAGCGTTCGGGTCTTTCCGATGGAAGTTCATTGCTTTCCGGTGCACATCCGGTGCTTTACGATGAAGGATCCACGCTCTTTGGTGCAGGATCCACGTTTCTTGGTAAAGGATCCACGTTCTTCGGTGAAGCCTCCATGCTCTTGGGTAAGGGATCCACGTTTTTCGGTAAAGAATCAATGCTTTTTGGTGAAACCTCAGCGTCATCCGGTGGTACTATGGTTAAATTGGGTGCCAGTCCGGGCATCTTCGACGAGCATTAGTAGCGAAAAGTTGTCAACCACAAGGGATAGTCCTTCCGCAGATAGGAACTGTTGATATATTTAGGTAGTGATGTGTGTGAACACTCTAGGACCGCTGGGGCACTTTTTTCCCTCTTTAGGAGGTTTTTTTCCCTCGGCTTGTATATACGCCTATTGCCCTAATGGGCTACTTATCTTTGTACATTCTCTAGTAATACATTCAGTATTGTGTGTTTGTGCTCCAAGCTTCTTCTTCTTCCTTGTGCTGTTCGCGTGCTTCCGCAGACGTCTATCTCCAACAATTGGTATCAGAGCAGGTCGTCGCTTCTTCTAGGGTGCCGTCGACACTCCTCCGTTTGCAGTCTCAGATTCACACGAAATTTGGTGAGCATACTCAGGGTGTTTCCGAGATCAAAACAGCTTTGCTGTGTGGTGCCAAAATCGCGATCTGAGCTCGTTTCGGCCTCCGAACGCACTATCACAGCGCTTGTGTAGGCTATTTCGTCCTTTTGTGCCAAAGGTATATACCAATTTCTGTTCGCCAGTTTAAGCATCTCGAAGTCTGCTACAGGTCTAGTAGAACTCGTCTGGGCAGTTCTGTTCAACTTTTTGAGATACAGTCAATTTTCTGCATCAAGGTATTCTAGTCACCGGCCATGGCTGAAAGCAGTGATGTATTCCGTATGTTGGCTGTTGAGGATAAGTTGGATGGTACCAACTACCCATTATGGGCTTATATGATGCGACATGTATTGGTTGCAAAAGGATTGTGGAACATTGTGCAGGGTGTTGAAAGATGTCCTGTTACACCTGTAACGATAGGTACTGCAAATACAGGTGTTGGAGCTGATGAAGATGGCGTCGAAGATGATATTCCATAGATTCCTGTTCGTGCTGCTGTTTCTGTTGCACCTACTGCACAGCAGATTCGTTGGGATGGCAGAGATGCCCAAGCATATGCCTTGATAGCTTTGTCTGTCAAACGTGCCATTATTCCTTACATTCGCTCTTGCAGAACAGCAAAGGATGCTTGGGATACACTTACCACTTTGTACCAGGCTAGGAATGAGGCTCGTGTTGCTTACCTCCGAAAACAGTTGGAGAGTGAGCACATGAATGAAGGTGATTCTATGGACAGTTTTCTTACAAAGATCAAAGACCTGAAGGAACAATTAATTTCTGCTGATGAGGTTATACCAGATAGCTCACTTGTGCAGACCGTTCTAAATGGTCTTCCTGATTCATATCAGAGTTTTGCCTCTACTCTTCGGTTGATGATGAAAGGCAATCCGAATGCCTTGTCATTTGAGGAATTAGTCTCTGTTCTGTTGCAGGAAGATCAGTCCAGGCAGAACAGGTCCATTATGCGTGTTGCAGATCAAGCTTTCCTGGCTAGTCAGAAGGGCAAAGGAAAATGGAGCTCTTCTACTAGTAAGCAGAAATCTGCAAATGCTGCACAATCGAAGAACCAGGATAAAGATGAGAAGAAATAAGAAAAGCAGAAATTGTTCTGCAAGTACTGTAAAGGAAATGATCATATTATAAAGAACTGTCCAAAACTGGCTGCTAAAGAGGCAAAGAAGAAAGAGGCTGGAATGGTTGTTGCAGAGGCCTCTACACCAGAAACATAGTCTGCAAATCTTGTGCAGGAAGAAGAATGGGCGTTTACTACTGTCTGCAGTTTTGACCCATCTTCTCATGATCAGTGCATGTCTGCAGTAGACTCAGATGTTTGGTACTTTGACAGTGGGGCGACCAAACATATTACCTCGCAGCACAGTTTCTTCTCTTCACTCGAGCCTGCCCCTACAGGGAATACTGTCACATGCGCCAATAACTCCTCTTATCCTGTTATGTGAGTTGGTAAGATAATTCTGACTACTGCTGATGGTAGTTCTTTCACTTTGTCAGATGCTTTATTTGTGCCAGGGATCAAAAAGAACCTCTTATCAGTTTCTGCATTAGCCAAGATTGGCTTGGTTGTGAAATTCGTTGATGACAGGTGTACAGTCCATGATCTCTCAAATGGTGATGTGATTATTGCTTCTGGCATTTTATGTCGTGGGCTGTATAAGCTCATAGACTATGAAAGATCTGTGAATGATTCGGCATGTGCAGTTCATGATTCTCAGGCTATGTCAGATGCAAAGCTTTGGCATGCACGCTTTGGTCATCTGAATTTTGCTAGTTTGCTACGCGTGCAGAAATCTGAAATGGTGTCCTCTTTGCCCAAACTTGAGGCTCCTGGAAAACATGTCTGTGAAGGCTGTATTTTGGGCAAAATGCAGCGTTCTTCCTTTCCAAAAGATGGTTTAGTTCGGGCTACGTAGAAATTGTAGCTTGTACATAGTGATGTCTGTGGTCCTATGCAGACACCCTCTTTTGGAAATTACCTTTACTTTGTGACTTTCATTGATGATTTTTCCAGGCATGCATGGGTATATCCACTCAAAGCAAAGTCCGAAGTGTTCATGTGCTTCAAACAGTTTTTGGTTTTGGCTGAAAATCTGTCAGCATGTAAAATGGGCACCCTCCATTCTGATCGAGGGGGGGGATATATGTCTTCAGATTTTAAT
Source organism: Ceratopteris richardii (assembly GCA_020310875.1). Taxonomy (NCBI): domain Eukaryota; kingdom Viridiplantae; phylum Streptophyta; class Polypodiopsida; order Polypodiales; family Pteridaceae; genus Ceratopteris; species Ceratopteris richardii. The sequence goes on from CM035407.1 coordinate 69,025,082, forward strand.
GCATTTCTGGCTGAACGTGGGATAAAACACCAGTGTATAGTGCCGTATACACCTCAACAGAATGGAGTTGCTGAACGAAAGAACAGGTCACTCATGGAGATGGCGAGGTGCATGGTCAAAAGTCACGCTTTACCACATAGTTTCTGGCTTGAGGCTGTCATGTGTGCAGCATATGTACTGAACAGGTGTCCCACTAAAGCGTTGCAGTCTATCACTCCATATGAGGCTTGGCATGACCGCAAGCCATCTGTTGCTCATCTGCGTGTTTTTGGTTGATTGGCATATGCATTAGTGCCTGAACAACATCGCAGAAAATTGGATGATAAGGCAGTAAAATGTATTTTTGTTGGGTACAGTTCTAAAAGTAAAGGCTATCGTCTGTATCATCCACAGACTAAACGCATTCTGGTTAGCCGTGATGTTGTCTTTGTGGAAGATGCTATTCAGCCATTGCTTTCATGTACTAAGGAGACATTTGTTAGCTCCAAAGACATGTATGATACTTTGATGCCTCTTTTTACAGGTGGACAGGCTAGTGCTGGTCCTAATGAGGCAACTTCTCAGCCTTTGCAGGTTTCATATGATGATGCAGATCATTCCATTTCTGATGCAGATTTACATGATGCACTTGTTGATGAGAGAGCTGATATTGAGCAGGCAAAAACTATGCCAAAATGGCTGGTGCAGACTTTGCGTGATAGCAAATTAGATGCACCTTTGTCATATCGTACTCGTTCAGGCTCTCATAGTGCCTCCTTTGCATCAGATTGCTATGCTATGGCTACATCTAGTCTTTGTGATGAGAATGAGCCTGTTTCTTTTGATGAAGCACAAAATTCAGAAAATTGGATGGCTGCTATGCAATCTGAATATGATGCTATAATGAAGAATGGTACATGGTCTTTATGTGACTTGCCTCCTGGCAAGAAGGCCATTGGCACTAAGTGGGTATACAAGCTGAAGCGTAAACCTGATGGTACAGTTGACATGTATAAGGCTAGGCTTGTTGCAAAGGGTTATGCACAAGAAAGAGGCATTGATTTTGATGAGACCTTTGCACCTACATGCCGTATGACTACTGTTCGGAGCATTTGTGCACTTGCAGCCCATCATGGTTGGAATGTACATCACTTGGACATTAAAACAACATTTCTGAATGGTGACTTGCATGAAGAAGTGTATGTTTTTCAGCCCCGTGGCTTTGTGCAGAAAGGGCATGAAAACCAGGTTTGCAGGTTAAAGAAGGCATTATATGGTTTAAAGCAAGCACCACGTGCTTGGTATGAGAAGATACATGCCTATCTGATTGCACATGGTTTTGAGAACAGTCCAACTGAAAGCACCTTATATGTTAAGCATGCTAATGATGTGCTTCTGATCATTGTTGTCTATGTTGATGACATGCTGCTCACTGGTCCTATTGAGAAGCATATTGCTGATTTCAAGGTTGATTTGCATGCCTCATTTGAGATGTCTGATTTGGGGCATTTGCATCACTATTTGGGCATTCAGTTTATGCAAGTTGATGGTGGAATGGCTTTGTGTCAAACGAAATATATTGACACATTATTGCAGCATTTTGGCCTTGAAGACTGTAAGCCTATTGCCACTCCTATGGAGACAGGTTTACGATTGAGTCTTCATGATGCTGGAGATGCATTTGATGCTGTTCTCTATCAGCAGGCTGTTGGATGCTTGATTTACTTATGCATTACTCGGCCAGATATTCAGTTTGCTGTCTCACAGATGAGCAGGTTTATGCATTGCCCAGGAGTCATGCATTGGAAGGCGGTTAAGCGCATCTTTCGCTACTTGAGTGGTACTCGGCTACTTGGGTTGTTTTATCCCAAGGGGGGATCACTACCGCCATATTTGCATGCTTTTTCTGACTCAGATTGGGCTGGTTGCTATGACACTTGTGTGTCCACCAGTGGTTTTTGCTTCATGCTTGGTAGCTCATGTATATCTTGGTTGAGCAAGAAGCAGCCTACTGTGGCCACTTCCAGTTGTGAGGCTAAGTATAGGGCAACTTTCACAGCGACTGTTGAGTGTGTGTGGCTCAGACGCCTTATGGCTGATTGGGGTGTTGGCCAGTCTTCTGCCACCACCATCTTCACTGACAGTCAGAGCGCATTGGCAGTTGCGAGGAACCCTGTGTTCCATGCTCGCACTAAGCACATTGAGGTGCATTATCACAATGTCAGGGAGAGGTTCTCTGCTGGGGAGATCAGCTTGGCATATGTGCCCACGCAGGAGAACATTGCAGACCTTTTCACGAAGGCTCTGCCTAGGGAGAAGTTTGAAGCTTTCCGCAAAGCTTTGGGCTTACTTCCTTTTGTGGAGTGATTTCCACATAGCTTGGCACTTCCTTATACATGAGTGCCAGCTCCTTGTTCACCGCATCACTCCCAGGGGGGATTTGTTGATATATTTAGGTAGTGATGTGTGTGAACACTCTAGGACCGCCGGGGCACTTTTTTCCCTCTTTAGGAGGTTTTTTTCCCCCGGCTTGTATATACGCCTATTGCCCTAATGGGCTACTTATCTTTGTACATTCTCTAGTAATACATTCAGTATTGTGTGTTTGTGCTCCAAGCTTCTTCTTCTTCCTTGTGCTGTTCGCGTGCTTCCGCAGACGTCTATCTCCAACAGGAACCATGAGTACTTTTGGCCAACAACAACAACAACAAACACCACCACAGCCGCAACCGCAATTTCAGCAACAACAACAACAACAACCACAACCAATAATTCCACCTCGACCGGTTCCAACCGGAGTGACAAATACAAAATTTGGTGTGTTTTCGGGGGATGACCCCGACACACATGTTTGCACATTTGAGATCAGTTATGCAGTGTTGAATCATCCACCAGATCCAGCATATAAGGCCATTGTGTTTTAGGCCACACTGGTTAATTAAGCAGCAAGGTGGCTGACAGAATATGATATTAATCATTTTGGTAATTATGATGATGTAAGGGATGCGTTCCTGCAGAGGTTTCGGTTGAAGAAGAACCCTGCAGAAATTTTTGACTATTTGCAGAACAATTGGGAGAAACCACACTAGAGTGTCCAGGAGTATGCAACACTGTTCAAGACTCACTTAAGACAGCTACCACCAGTGCATGCCAACCTGCCAGATGATGTCATAACACAATGGTTTATTAACGGCTTGAATCCACAGTTAAAACGAATCATGATCATTCACTGTGTGGGCGGAATGACGTTGGACGCTGTCATTGCAATTGCCTTGCAATTGGAGCACAAAGTGGGCGGGTTTACAGAGGATCTGGAATGGTTGAAGGCAAGTAAGAACGTGGCTGAGGATCCGTCCGAACAAGTGTATTGTACTAAGTGTAAGAATCTCGGTCACACGAGTTCCACATGCACGCTTAACCAAATGTATTGTGCCATTTGTAATACGACGGGTCACTCAACAGAAACTTGTGCATACAATGCAAAGGTGCAAGGTAGAACGGCAGTTAACACCATAATACAGGAGCAAGGCCAGTCAGCCACCCATTATGTACTGCCACAGTTGCGGACCAATCAGCTGCAGGGATATCGGAATTATCGAGGACCGTGAAGTAACAATTTCAATCAAAATCGATGGCAGGCGGGTACATCGGCTGAAGGCACTTCTCTCCCACCCCCTCGGTGCCATTTCTGTGGCGAGGTTGGGCATATTCGTAGATTTTGTAAGGAAGCTTCAAAGTATGACAAAAGAAAGAAGGAAAGACAAAGTCCGATGATAAATATGGTATATATTTCCCTAGTCGAGTCACAAGCAGCTGTAGTGCAGACAAGATCGGGTAAACAATTGCAACCAGCAGCTGAGGTTTTCGAGCCCGAAATTTGTGAGCAATAGCGGATGTTCGCAAAGGCTAGTCAATGGACAACTAAGAAGCTGATTGTGTTCCCCGACCGAGTTTCGGTAACTCAGTCTCCTCTGCCAACTGTAAGACCGAATGTACAAAATTCTACCCCGGTAACATCAGAATCACAACCCGAGACAGTGATAGCCGCAACACAAACAGACCAAGTATGGGACATGATATCCAAAGCCTCAATCACACTCCCTCTGGGCCAGCTGCTCGCCCTAGTTCCTAGAGTAAGACAACAATTTCAATAGCAGGTTAGCCCTGGACCTTCCCGTACTCTGGCAACTACGACCATACAACCTGAGATGGATCCTACGGTGGATCATATGGTCCCGCTGATCACCGTTTGGTATAAAAATCAGAAGATTACACAAGTTTTAATTGATGGAGGGTCTGGTGTGAATATTGTGACAGCTTCCCTCTGCAAGAAACTGGGTTGGACCCAAATTGAACCCGTGCAGTTCTTTGTGTGAATGGCGGACCAATCTCGAGTCCATCCGGTGGGACTCATACGCAATATTCCTATTACCTTGCAGGGAACTACATTTAAAATGACTTTTGTAGTCCTGGAGTTACTCGAATCTAGCCTTAACTAAAACTTACTTTTCGATCGACCATGGCTCAAGCAAGCCAAAGTCGTGCAGGATTGGTCAGCTCAAGAGTTAATCTTTAAAGACAGTCACCGGAAATATGTAGTTACATTGGATGCTATGCAACCTTGTGATTTACACGCACGCCCATATGTAGCAGAGCCAGTCCATATATTGGATGGGTTATCTGATGATGAGGAGGAGGCTTTCCTCAAGACAAATAAGGACCTTATTTCATTAGGTACTGTAGACTTAGAGTTGGTAGCGGATAATTGGAGTCCGGCATCTTGTACGGTCGTACCAATGACCGGAGAAGCCGAAGCAAATGCTGATATAATCATGGATGAATCGACATTACAACAACTGTTGTAGCCAGTTGATGACGTGGCCAAGCCTCGACAGTTCTATGTACCGGAGCATCAGTTGGCAACGTATAATTTAGGTGATGTGGACAACCCGTAACTAGTTAAAATTAAGGCAGGATTAGCCGAGAAATTCCAAGAAGATTTGGTGCAACTCCTGCGCGAGTTCTTAGATGTCTTCGCTTGGGATTACAAAGACATGAAAGGTCTTGACCCACAAATTTATCAACACCGAGTGGTGCTGAAGCCAGATGCGCGACCCTTCAAGCAAGCCAGCTACCAGATGAATCCGCATTATGAAGCTCAAGTAAAAGCAGAGTTAGATCGCTTGTTGAAGGTTGGATTCATTGTTCCCATTGAACATGCAGAGTTGATCTCACCAATTGTAATAGTGCCTAAGAAAAATAAATAGTTACGAATTTGTGTCGACTACCGGAAACTTAACGCAGCCACTATACCGGATCTGTTTCCTTTTCCTTTTCTAGATACAATGTTTGATAGGGTAGCAGGTCACGAAATGTATTCATTCCTGGATGGCTACAGTGGATACAATCAAGTGAGGATGGTGGAACAGGATATACGAAAGACAACATTCATCACCAATTGGGGTGTCTATGCCTGCACCGTAATGTGGTTCGGTTTACGGAATGCCCCAAGTACATTCCAAAGATGTATGCAGGAAGTGTTCTCACCTTATCTGACAACATTCATGCAAGTGTATTTGGATGATTTTTCATTGTTTGGTGACACTTCTGCACACTTGTATCATTTATGGTGTTGCTTTGAAAAATGTCGAGAGTATCGACTATGTTTGAATCCTACCAAATCAGTTTTTGCGGTCTCCTGTGGAAAGCTGCTCGGTCATATCATCTCTAAACAAGGAATACAGGTCGATCCTGATAAAGTAGCAGCTGGGTTGGAGACATCGGTCCCAAAGACACCGAAAGAAGTTATGCGGTTCCTTGGCCAAATCCGGTGGCATGGCAGACATTTACGGTGGTTGGCTCATCTAGCGACACCACTTAATCGACTTATGACCAGCACTCCACGGAAGTATGAATGGACTAATGAGTGCCAAATGGCATTTGGCCGTTTGAAGGTTCTCCTGACGCAGGCTCCGATCCTGCAACCGCCTGATTGGGAACGCCCATTCCATATATTTGTGGATGCGTCCGATATAGCAATTGGCAGTGTGCTAATGCAAAAAACCGACAAATGGTTTCAGACTGTGTACTATGCGAGCCGTAGATTAGCTCGTGCAGAGAGGAATTACTCTGTGACCGAACGAGAGTGTCTTGGGTTGGTATACTTTGTTAAGAAATTTTGGCATTACTTGCTGGGATGAAAATTCTCTTTCCATGTGGATCATGCCGCACTGGTGTATTTGGTCCGCCAACAACATTTAGGTAGCAGACTTGCAAGATGGGTGTTATTATTACAGGAGTTTGATTATGAAGTTATTCACCGACCAGGGACAACACATGTCTTGGTGAACTTTTTATCTTGCCTGGATTCCGGTGAGTCTCCGATAGGTGTTGATGACACTACCCCGGCTATTTACGCCATCGAGGCAACTTCTGAAGAATCTATAGAAATTCTTTTTGCTCCTACATACTATGATATGTTAATGAATTTTCTCACTGTTGGTTGTCTCCCACCGAATACTCCCACTGTGCTGCGCCGGAAAATTGCAGTCTATAGTCGCCAATTTTGGTTGATAGTGGGTCAACTGTATTACACAGATCATACTGGTGTCCTACTTAGATGTATCCCTCCACATGAATCGGCCTCGGTTATTGCCATGGCGCACTCAACACCGAAAAATCTTACAAAGTGGGCTCTGGTGGCCTACCTTGTACAGAGATGTTGTTCAATTTGTGCAGCAATGTGATGTCTGTCAATGGTCTGGACAGCCCTTGAAGCGACATTTCTTTCCTCTACATTATGTCCTGCCACTTGAACCCTTTCAGAAGTGAGGTTTAGATTTCATTGGTCCCATTTCACCCCCATCTACCCCCACCAACAACCGATATATTTTAACCTGTACCGACTATGCCACTAGGTGGGCAGAAGCTTGGTCTTTACGTTCTTCCACAGCTGTTTTGGTGGCTAAATGCTTGATGAAGGATGTCTTCCCTCGATATGGCTTACCTCTCGAAATAGTGACGGACCAGGGTCTACATTTTGCAAACAACTTAATGAAAGTGCTGACTCAGACTTTCCAGATTGTACACAAATTCAGTTCACCGTACTATCCACGTGCCAATGGTCTGGCTGAGAGTACCAATAAGACTCTGCTAAATATGCTCAGAAAAAATGTCCGAAACGATGGGACCAACTCTTACTTGCAGTATCGGGCAACGTACAAAGTGGCAACCGGAACAACTCCATTGAAACTTGCTTATGGATTGGAAGTTATTGTGCCAATGGAAGTAGTGGTACCGAGCCTGCGAGTTGCCTTATCTCAGAAATTGATGCCGAAAGAATCTTTTCCATTTCGGTTGGATGTGCTCAGATCATTGGATGAAGAACGGTAGGAAAGATTCATGATTCTTCAAGAAGTTCAGCAACGTCAAGCTTGTACTCATGATCACTTTCTCAAAACCCCTGTGTTTACGATCAACCAACTGGTCCTCTTCTATAACGCTAAGTCTAACATATCTGCCGGAAAATTTAAGTTACAGTGGTTTGGACCATACTGGATTGCTGAACAGGTGGTGTTGGAACATCAAGCTTACACTATGCTTGAGGTGGATTTGATCTACATCAAAGGCTATAGCGTCGAAAGAATATCCGTTGGAGAGTTCTTTTTCATATGCTCATTTATTGTATTTTTTTTGAGAGATTTTTGATGGTTCATTTACCGTTGTAAAAGCCTTGAGCTTTACACATGTAAAGGTAGAAAGATAGAGCCTAAATTGCACGAATTTTTGGTGGTTGAAGTTGCATTCAATCAAGTAAATCAAATCACCTAAAAGTGTATCAAACTAGATCTTCACTTTTCCTAGATTGTAGGGAAGTGAATTGATTCCCTCCAACAACCATTCCCACCTTCATTTGAGTTCAAATTCAACTTGTAAAAGTCGTGGAACACTCCTAGAGTCTATATAAAGACTTGGAATCACTTGTACATTACATGGAAGCAATATACATACACTTGTGACCATCATTGTCTTGCTCCTTCAATTCTCTGCATCATCTTCTTCGCCAACAATAATCTTGCAGAGGCTTCTGCTCTCTCTCCAGAGCTTCAAATTGAGTGCAAGATAACTCATTGGAAAGGTATAAGTGTCTAGTTTATGCTTGTAAATTTTCATAGCATTTGATTTAGTAGATTTGGAGAAATCTGAGGTTTTCTGTCTCGGGGTCAATCTCTGCGTATTCCTGAAAAATAGGAAGTACCACCGGTGAATGTCGCATTCATCCCTATAGCATATTTTGCTTATTCCTTATAATTTTGTGCATTCAATACACTCAACCATATGTGTATCAATCCCATAAAAGGATTTTTTCTAATTGTAATCACGCTGGTCGCTATGGGCATTTGAAGTTCATTGTCTCTTCCATAGATACTAAGTTTTTTGAGCTAGTTGACCCGCTAACCTATCTGTTTTGTATCGACTCATTCTCCTTGATGCTCCAAAGTACATAGTGAATTTCTCCAAAGTACATAGTGAATTTCTTTGCACTTATAGAATGCCTATAAGGTCTATTTGAGTCTCCATAAGCTCAAGGGCTGGTCTTGTGCCGGTTGGCTTGACCAAACTTTGTCGCTTCGAAACACACTTTTCTACCTTCTACAAGCTTCTCCAAGTTCTTTCAGTGGTATCAGAGCTAGATCAAGATGGGTGACGGCTTCCCTCAATGATCGAGAAGCTTGATCGACACAACTATGCGGCTTGGCAAATCAGAATGGAGGCCTATTTGCAAGGTAGAAATCTTTATGGAATTGTAGCAGGTGATGAAGCTATGCCTATTCCAAGATCCAAAGGAGGACCTACACAAGAGGAGACAGATAAGCTCACACTTTGGTGCGCAAGAATCTATCTGACTTGGAAAGTCCAAAGCATAGACATGAAGTGCAAACAGGGGATGACACAAAGCACAATGTGGAGAAGATTGGTAATGTCAAAGCTTCCAATGGCAGGACAAACATTCTGAGTAAGGTTCTCTATGTACCCACTATCACTAAAAACCTAATAAGTGTAGGCCAAATAGTTGAAAAAGGCTTGCAAGTTAGGTTCACCCAACATGGAGCTTTTGTGGAAGATCCATGTCAAGGCTTCAAGAAGATAGCCCGAGGTGAGAAGCATGGTAGGCTCTTTACTTTTGAAGTAGGAGAAACCAGGAACATAGCTCTATTCAACTTTAGGTCTCAAACCCTAAGTGAGCTTGAAGTGTGGCATAAGAGACTTGCTCATGTGAATGAAAAAACCTTGAAGGATATATGCAAGGATCAAAGTGTTCTAGGATTGCCGAACATATCAAAGCAACACATGATCAACAGGTGTGATGCATGTCAGATTTGGAAGGCACAAAGACAACCATCCAACCACAAAGGCTACATCCACAACAACTTATTGGACTTAGTACATACAGATGTATGGGGACCAAGTCAAGAACCTTCATTGGCAAGATCAAGGTATTATGTCTCATTTATTGACGACCATAGTAGATGGACTGTTCTATACTTTATCAAGAGTAAGAATGAAGTGTTTGATTGCTTCAAGAAGTATCTTGCACATGTGGAGAATCATACAGGTAGATCACTAAAGAAGCTTAGATCTGATGGAGGGGGAGAATACTTCTTCAAAGATTTTGATGAGTTCTTGCAAGACAAAGGTATCAAAAGAGAAGTGAATACTAGGTACTCTCCTCAACTAAATGGAATTGCAGAGAGGAGAAACAAGACATTGGTTGGATCAGCCCGAACAATGCTTGAAGAGAAGAAGTTGCCACATTATCTATGGGTAGAAGCTATTTCAACTGCTATGTACCTTGTCAATAAACTACCATCCAAATCACTTCAAGGTATGACTCCTTATGAAGCATGGCATGGAAGAAAACCTAGTCTTGGACATTGCAAGGTTTTTGGTTGTTTAGCTTATGTTCATGTACCATCACAAATAAGAGGTAAGCTAGATGAAAGGGCAACAAAGGCAGTGTTTAATGGATATGATTCAACTGAGATGGGTTACATGTTCTTCAATCGTTCAACCAAGCAATTTACTACGAGTAGAGATGTTGTGTTTGAAGAACACAGGTCTTGGTATGATGAAGACAAACAAAAGGTAACACTACCATATGATCTTGATTCTGACTCTCATCAATTAGGAAGCAAGCATGATACACAGGTCCAAGATCCAAGAAGCGATACAGATGATGACCAAGATGAAAGAGAAAAGGATTACAAGCTATGGAAGTCAAGAGGCAAAGAAAAGATGCAAGAGGTTGGAGAATGCTCAAAACAAGCAGCTAGAAGATCAGCAAGAGAGAAGAAACAACCAGAAAGGTATGGATATGATTCCACATTTGTTACGAAGCATTCAATCTACTTGGCAAAAGACTCTATTTCAGAGGAACCCTCAACCTATGAAGAGGCAAAGGGAAACCCTAATTGGGAAAAGGCCATGAACGAAGAGATAGATGCATTGAAGGAAATGGACACTTGGGATTTGGTTCCAATGTCATCGAATCAAAAGGTAATTGGTTGCAGATGGGTATATAAAGTTAAAAGAAATTCAGATGGATCAGTTTGCAGGTACAAGGCAAAATTAGTTGCCAAAGGATGCTCACAAACTCATGGTATAGACTATGAGGAAACATTCTCACCAGTTGCAAAGATGACTACAATCAGGACATTGATAAGTGTAGCTGCTGCAAGGAATTGGAGACTCCTCCAACTTGATGTGAAAAATGCATTCTTAAATGGTTGGATAACTGAAGAGGTATACATGTCACAACCACCAGGTTTTGAAAACCCTAATTATCCATCTTATGTTTGCAGACTTAAGAAAGCATTGTATGGATTGAAAAAAGCTCCTAGAGCTTGGAATTACAGGTTGGTTACATATCTTCAAGATCAAGGGTTCAAAGCTAGCAGCTCAGATCCTTCTCTATTCATCAAAAGGGATCACAATGAGGTTATCTATCTATGTGTATATGTAGATGATATTACTGTGACAGGTGATGATCTAAATGGCATTCAAAGGATCAAGAGACACATGCAAGAGGAGTTCAAAATCAGTGACCTAGGTGAGCTCACATATTTCCTAGGTATGCAGGTGATATACACAGATGAAGGAATGTATTTAACTCAAAGAAGATACATTGAGGATCTTCTTCTCAAGTTCAAAATGAATAACACTAAACCTGTAGGTACACCTTTGGAGATGAATCATAAACTTAGTGTTTATGAAGGTGAGAAAATTGAAGACATTAAAGAGTATCAAAGCTTGGTAGGTAGCTTGATATATGCTAGTCATACAAGGGAAGACATCTCATATAGTGTGGGAGTGCTTAGTCAATTCATGCACTCACAGAGAAGACCACACATGGATGCGGCTAAGAGAGTACTTACGTATCTCAAAGGTACAATCAACGAAGGTATATTCTATCCTTACTCTTCAGATTTGGATATCAAAATCTATTCAGATGCAGATTGGGCAGGAGCTAAGGATGATAGAAAAAGTACATCTGGTTACTTAGCATTTGCAGGCTCAAAGCTAGTGTCATGGAGTTCCAAGAAGCAACCAACAGTTGCTTTATCCTCAACTGAAGCAGAGTATAGAGGCTTGACCATAACAACTCAAGAGGCAATATGGTTAAAAGCATTGTATACAGATTTGGGACCAGTGGGTTCCAAACCACACATATTTGGAGATAATCAAGTAGCATATATGATGACGAAGGCACTTGATGGAATAAAGCTTTGTAGATTCAAAGCTATGGCAGATATTTAACCTATCAAAGAATGAAGACTCAAGCATACTTTATCTTGAGGGGGAGCTATTGGAACATCAAGCTTACACTATGCTTGAGGTGGATTTGATCTACATCAAAGGCTATAGCGTCGAAAGAATATCCGTTGGAGAGTTCTTTTTCATATGCTTATTTATTGTATTTTTTTGAGAGATTTTTGATGGTTCATTTACCATTGTAAAAGCCTTGAGCTTTACACATGTAAAGGTAGAAAGATAAAGCCTAAATCCCACGAATTTTTGGTGGTTGAAGTTGCATTCAATCAAGTAAATCAAATCACCTAAAAGTAGATCAAACTAGATCTTCACTTTTCTTAGATTGTAGGGAAGTGAATTGATTCCCTCCAACAACCATTCCCACCTTCATTTGAATTCAAATTCAACTTGTAAAAGTCGTGGAACATTCCTAGAGTCTATATAAAGACTTGGAATCACTTGTACATTACATGGAAGCAATATACATACACTTGTGACCATCATTGTCTTGCTCCTTCAATTCTCTGCATCATCTTCTTCGCCAATAGTAATCTTGCAGAGGCTGTTGCTCTCTCTCCAGAGCTCCAAATTGAGTGCAAGATAACGCATTGGAAAGATATAAGTGTCTAGTTTATGCCTATGAATTTTCATAGCATTTGATGCATTAGATTTGGAGAAATATGAGTTTTTCTATCTCGGGGTCAATCTCTACATATTCCTGAAAAATAGGAAGTACCACCGGTGAATGTCGTATTCATTCCTATAGCATATTTTACTTATTCCTTATACTTTTGTGCATTCAATACACTCAACCCTATGTGTATCACTCCCATAAAAGGAGTTTTTCTAATTGTAATCACATTGGTTGCTATGGGCATTTGAAGTTCATTGTCTCTTCCATAGATAGTAAGTTTCTTGAGCTAGTCAACCCGTGAACCTATCTGTTTTGTATCGACTTATTCTCCTTGATGATCCAAAATACATAGTGCATTTCTTTGCACTTATAGCATGCCTATAAGGTCTATTTGAGTCTCCATAAGCTCAAGGGCTGGTCTTGTGCCGATTGGCTTGACCAAACTTCGTCGCTTCGAAATGCACTTTTCTACCTTCTACAAGCTTCTCCAAGTTCTTTCAGGTGGGACTCGCCACTTTTCAGTTGGCGACCTTAACAGGTGTTCTTCTTCCAAAAGTGATTAATGGCTCTAAGCTCTGCCCTTATCACCCGCTGTCTGATAATCCCAGAGGTGTACTCAGTCTTTTTCCTCTTTTTAGAGTGTCACTTGATTTTCTTTTCCACCCCCGTGTTTTGGTTGACCAAGTGATCGTAATCTTCCCGTTTTTGGTATCTAACTATGATTAATAGCCGCCTTTGTGTCATTGTTGTTGTTCATGCATGCATGCCGCACTTATGAGATATCTCTTCAATACTGTGTTATGATTAGGATTCTTGCCGCCTCATGTTTCGGTGTTCTTACTTAATCTTGTGCCTTTCCACTATGAATCGTTATTGTGTCTGTGTGTTTCCGCGCTCTGTGAACTCTGTGTTTTCGTGTCTCCTTGTGCGCACCATGGAAGCTCTCGCTAATGTAGCCACCTTCCATGCCAGTCTCACTCTAGAGGTGAGTGACTACTTGCGTACTCGCCGGTTGCTGGCCTTCGCGGAATTGTCTTGGCATTCCATGGAGTGTCATCCGTTCCATGCGCATCTTATTTCAGCCATTGCCGCCACACCTGTTACAGAGCAGTGTTGGCCGATTATGTTTAAACCCTCGTGTAGTGATCATTTTAGCCACGTTTGCTAAGGAATTTTGACTCTCTCAGGAAGGATTGGAGAATGGTCCACTCCTTCCTCTGGCCACCATCAAAGAACTGTTTCCCTGACACTCATCTAATGAGTATGCCATTCTTTGCCGACCAGAACCCGAGCGTACTGCTCTACAATTCCTGATCGCCACACTAAATTTACAAAAACGCACCTATGACATTTCACGACCCTTTTATTCCATGCTCGATACTGCTTCCTGTGAACCTGGAAATTTCACATCCTTCTTATTCTGATGCATTCACTGTGAATGCGTGACGCTTACCAAGCAAATCGCCAAACATGATATCCCTCGCACCCGCTTACCCCATATCCTCACCTTCCTCTTTCCAGTGATCGCCGCTCAACCACCTCTGAATACCATGCTGTTACATGAAGAATCTACTCAAATGATCGACGACGATGACAATGAAGATTTGCTTCAATTCTTTACACACAAACACAGACGCATTAGTCCCTCCCAGAGTCAGGTACAGGGTTCCATCACGGGCCATGTAGTTGAAGTTTTCCACGACACCTCCACCTCCCTCCAGGTCGAATCCTTTGTCCCGTCATCTCCTCTCAAGCAGCCGAGTCAGGATGTCAACATGGAAGATGTCAATGAAGTTTCCTCGCGGGCGGAATCTCATCAGTCAGATGAGGACGCTGTGAAAGAGATCGTAGACGATATCATCAAGGAAGTGATTGCCACTGTTGAGACCAGGATCGAAACGGCTGAGGTGACAAATCCGAATGAGACCGGAATTTTGTTGGTGCCAAACGCTCTTCGCCCTTCTCCCCCTATTCTTACGGATGCTGCTGAAATTCTTTCCGATGAACCCTCTAATGCTGGTCGCGCGGCCTTAACACCTCAATTATCTTCTCCCGATTACTCTCCAGCCCCCTCCCCTCATCTACTCTCTGCTTCGTCATCCCAACCCCCTCCTTCTCTTGCTCCGACAATAATGTTCACCAAATTGGAATCTATGGGTCGCCTCCTTATACAATTCTCCCAGCAATTACCCCTCTAGATGAAGCTTGCAATTGAGAATATTCGGCAAGAATTGCAAGGCAAAGTGGATTTGCTCGAAGCAGATATTGCACCATTACAGGAAGAAGCAAATGCAGTCAAAGCAGAGAATCATGCTCTGCACATTCAGCTCCAGCAACTCCGAGCACAATTAGTAGAAAGGGATAATGTGATTGCTCAACGGGATCGTGAGTTTGCGGAATTACAGGAAAAGGCTGTCCTTCGTGTTGATAGAGAGGAAGAAATTTCTCAATTGAAGCAGTTGGTTGATAGAGGATAAGGAAGATGCTCGGGTTGCTCTTGGCAATCTATTAGAAGAAACTCATGTGGACCTTGAGCTGGTGACACAAAAGGGGCAAGAAATGACTGACTTGGCCATGCAGAATACTAAAGAGTTAAAGACAGTATCTGCCAACCTTTTCCAGAAGAATCGTGACTTGGAAGCACAGACGAGCCTGACGATTCAGCTCAAGAAACTGTTAGCAGGTATTGTGAAGGAGCGGGATGCCTATTATAAAACTATCCAGTATCAAGCTCAAGAACTGGAACAAAGAGAAAAACAATTGGGATTTCAAGCCGAGAGATTGGCCAGAATTGATGCAGAAACCACCGAAATAAAGCTGAGACGTGATGCGGCCATAGCCAACGAATTTCATTTGCACGAAGCATTTTTGCAGACGCAGGCAGAACTGCTGATGAGTCAAGTCATTGCTATTAGTTCGGTACGAACTGATGCACAATTGGTGGAGCCAGACATTTTGAAGACTATGCTGGACTCATTAAAGCAAAAGATCACAAGAACTTTTAAACTAGCCTGCTCACTGTATATACAAGGCATTATTGATGAGCCTTAGTTGTATTCTTCCTTTTTGGGTTCGAGTCCACCGTGCATGCCAGTGTTAAGCCACCGGATGGGAATATGTAATTTTATTTCTCATAATCGCACACACCGAAAAGGTGTAGCGAACAGATGTAATTCTTTATTTGTTAATAAAAAGGCAAGTACAACATTCGGCGAGAGAGAGAGGATCGCCAGACTGTCTGTCTAGGCGATTACGATGGAAGCTGTGTTGCAGAGTTACAGAAATCTTTAGTATTGGTATTTTGTTTGTTGAATTTCAGTGATTAATCATTAACACAGTAATGTTGCATTAACATTAATACGCCTGTGCGACGTCGTAGTTGTTAATTCACGCAATAACGTATTGTGTAGCGATAATCATTGACTTGAAGGACATTAACTGTTATTTGAATGCTAACTGGGAAAATTAAATAAAGGGCCTCTGCACTATCAGACCCCTATCCATCCCCAAGAACCCGAAATGAGATTAAAAGCGGCTTAGTGAGAAGCGCTTTTAACACTTCAAACAACAAAAGAGTAGCTCCAGGTTAAAGAAGAGGAAATCAATTAGAAAGACAAGGAGATATAACATTAGAAAAGTAATTATAATATCTTATATTCTTCGTTCAAAAAGGTCCAGGAACATAATCAAGAACTATTGTCCATGTTAGATCCTAAAAGTCGTGTAACTATTCAGAACAATAAGGGATCAAAGATGGTAAAGATGTTGATATATTTAGGTAGTGATATATGTGAACACTCTAGGACATCCATTGGGGCACTTTTTTCCCTCGTTAGGATCTTTTTCCCCCATCTTGTATATAAGCCTATCGCCCTAACGAGCTACTTATCTTTGTACATTCTATTGGTAATACATTCAATATTGTGTTGTTGTGCTCCAAGCTTCTTTTGCTTCCTTGTGCTGTCCATGTGCTTTTGCATATGTCTAACTCTAATAATTGGTATCAGAGTAGGTCACCGCTTCATCTAGGGCATCATCGACACTCCTCCGATCAGAGTCTTAGAATCACACGAAATTTGGTACGCATACTCAAGGTGATTAAGAGATGCTTTGTGGTGCCAAAATCGCGATATGAGCTCGTTTCTACCTTCAAACGTCCTATTGTAGTGCTTCTGTAGGCTATTTCATCTTTTTGCGCCAAAGATATATACTACTTTCAGTTCACTACTATAAGCGTATCGAAGTCTGCTACAGGTATAACTAACTCATTTGGGTAGTTTTGTTCAACTTTTTCAGATACAATAATTTTTTGTGTATCAAGGTAGTCTAGTTAGTGGCCATGGCTGAAACCAATGATGTATTCCGTATGCTGGCCGTTGAGGATAAGTTGGATGGTACCAATTATCCATTGTCGGCTTATATGATGTGTCATGTATTGGTTGCAAAAGACTGTTGAATATTGTGTAGGGTGTTGAAAAATGTCCTATTACACCTGCGAACACAGGTACTGCAAATACAGGTACTGCAAATACAGGTACTAAAGCTGATGCAGATGGTGATATTCTGTAGATTCCTATTCGTGTTGTTGTTTCTATTGCACCTACTATAGAGAAAATTTGTTGGGATGGTAGAGATGCTCAACCATATGCACTGATAGCTTTGTCTATTAAACGTGAAATTATTCCTCACATTCACTCTTACAGAGTAGGTAAGGATGCTTGTGATACACTTACCTTATTGTACCAGACTAGGAACGAGGCTCGTGTTGCTTACCTCCAAAAATAGTTGGAGAGTGAGCACATGAATGAAGGTGATTCTATGGACAATTTTCTAACAAAGATCAAGGATTTGAGGGAACAATTGATTTCTGCTAATGAAGTCCTTCCTGAAAGTTTACTTGTGTAGACCGTTTTGAATGGTCTTCCTGATTCATATTAGAGTTTTGCTTCTACTCTTCATTTGATGATGAAAGGCAAACGGAATTCCCTATCATTTGAAGAGTTAGTTTCTATTCTTTTGCAGGAAGATCAGTCTAGGCAGAACAAGTCCATCATGCATGTTGTAGATCAACCTTTCATGGCTAGTTAGAAGGGCAAAGGTAAATGGAGCTCATCTACTAGTAAGTAGAAATCTACAAATGCTGCACATTCCAAGAAGGAAGACAAAGATGAGAAGAAATCGGAAAACCAAAAATTATTTTGCAAATATTGTAAAGCAAATGATCATGTAATTAAGAGCTATCCAAAACTAGCTGCTAAAGAGGCAAAGAAAAAAGAGGCCAAAATAGTTGTTGTAGAGATCTCTACACCAAAAACAAAGTCTCTTAATCTTGTGCAGGATGAAGGATGGGCATTTACTACTGTTTGTAGTTTTGACCCATCTTCTCATGAGCAGTGCATGTCTGCAATAAACTCAAATGTTTGGTACTTTGATAATGGGGCAACCAAACATACTACCTCGCAGCAGAGTTTCTTCTCTTCACTTGAGCCTGCCCCTACAGGGAATATTGTCACATGCACCAAAAATTGCTCTTATCTTCTGATTGAGGGGGGGGGGATATATATCTTTTTACTTTATTGCATTTTTGGCTGAATGTGGGATAAAACATTAGTGTACAATGATGACCTCAAGAGAATGGAGTTGTTGAATGAAAGAACATGTCACTCATGGAGATGGCAAGGTGTATGGTCAAGAGTCAGGCTTTACCACATATTTTCTGGCTTAAGGCTGTTATGTGTGCAACATATGTACTTAACAGGTGTCCCACTAGAGTGCTACAACCTATCACTCCATATGAGGCTTGGCATGGTCGCAAGCCATTTTTTGTTCATTTGTGTCTTTTTGGTTGCCTAGCATATGTGTTAGTGCTTGAACAACATCACAGAAAATTTGATGATAAAGTAGTAAAATGCATTTTTGTTGGGTGTAGTTCTGAAAGCAAAGGCTATCATTTGTATCATCCACAGACTAAATGTATTTTGGTTAGCCGTGATGTTGTTTTTGTGGAAGATGCTATTCAGCCCTTACTTTCATGTATGAAGGAGACATCTGTTAGCTCCAAAGACATGTATGATACTTTGCTGTCTCTTTTATAGGTGGACAATCTAGTGCTGGTCCTAATGAGGCAACTGCTCAACCTTTGTAGGTTTCATGTGATGATGCAGATCATTCCATTTTTGATGCAGATTTACATGATGCACTTGTTGATGAGAGAACTAATATTGAGAAGGCAAAAGTTATGCCAAAATGGCTGATGCAGACTTTGCGTGATAGTAAATTAGATGCACCTGTGTCATATCATACTCGTTCAGGCTCTCATAGTGCCTCTTTTGCATGAGATTGCTATGCTATGGATTCATCTATTCTCTGTGATGAGATTGAGCCTCTTTCATTTGATGAAGCATAAAATTGTAAACAGTGGATGGCTGCAATGCAATCTAAATATGATGCTATCATGAAGAATTGTACCTTCTCTTTATGTGACTTGCCTCCTAGGAAGAAGGCCATTGGCACTTAGTGGGCATACAAGCTGAAGTGTAAACTTGATGGAATAGTTGATAGGTATAAGGCTAGGCTTGTTGCAAAGGGTTATGCGCAGGAAAGAGGCATTGATTTTGATGAGACCTTTGCACCTACATGCCAAATGACTATTGTTTGTAGCATCTGTGCACTTTCAGCTCCTCATGGTTGGAATGTACTTTAGTTGGACATTAAAAAAACATTTTTGAATGGCGACTTGCATGAAGAAGCGTATGTTTTTTAGCCCCGTGGCTTTGTGCAAAAAGGGCATGAAAACCAGGTGTGCAGGTTAAAGAAGACATTATTGGTTTAAAGCAAGCACCACGTGCTTGGTTTGAAAAGATACATGCCTATCTCATTGCACATGGTTTTGAGAACAACCCAATTGAAAGCACCTTATATGTTAAGTGTGCTAATGATGTGTTTCTGATCATTGTTGTGTATGTTGATGACATGCTACTCACTGGTCCTCATGAAACACATATTGCTGATTTTAAGGCTGATTTGCATGCCTCATTTGAGATGTCTGATTTGGGGCATTTGCATCACTATTTGGGCATTCAATTTATGCAAGTTGATGGTGGAATGGCTTTGTTTCAAACGAAATATATTGACACATTATTGTAGTGTTTTAGCCTTGAAGATTGTAAGCCTATTGCCACTCCTATGGAGACAGGTTTATGATTGAGTCTTCATGCTGCTGGAGATGCATTTGATGTTGTTCTCTATCAGCAGGCTGTTGGATGCTTGATTTACTAATGCATTACTTGACTATATATTCAGTTTGCTGTCTCACAGATGAGCATGTTTATGCATTGCCCAGGTGTCAAGCATTGGAAGGTGGTTAAGTGCATCTTTTGCTACTTGAGTGGTACCCAACTACTTGGATTGTTTTATCCCAAGGGGGGATCACTACCACTAGATTTTCATGCTTTTTCTGATAGTGATTGGGCTAGTTGCTATGACACTCATGTGTCCACTAGTGACTTTTGCTTCATGCTTGGTAGCTCATGTATACCTTAGTTGAGCAAGAAGCAGCCTACTGTAGCCACTTCCAGTTGTGAGGCTGAGTATAAGGAAGCTTTCATAGCGGCTGTTGAGTGTGTGTGGCTCAAACGCCTTATGGCTAATTTGGGTGTTGGTTAGTCTTCTGCCACCACCATCTTCACTGACAGTCAGAGCACATTGGTAGTTGCGAGGAACCCTATGTTCCATGCTCGCACTAAGCACATTGAGGTGCATTATCATTATGTTAGGGAGAGGTTCTCTGCTCGGGAGATCAGCTTGGCATATGTGCCCACACAGGAGAACATTGCAGACCTTTTCACAAAGGCTTTGCCTAGGGAGAAGTTTGAAGATTTTCGCAAAGCTTTGGGCTTATTTCCTTTTGTGGATTGATTCCACATAGCTTGGCACTTGCTTATACATGAGTGCCAACTCCTTGTTCACTGCATCACTTCTAGGGGAGATTTGTTGATATATTTAGGTAGTGATGTGTGTGAACACTCTAGGACCATGGGTGCACTTTTTTCCCTCTTTAGGAGGTTTTTTTCCCCCAGCTTGTAAATACGCCTATTTCCCTAATGGGCTACTTATCTTTGTACATTCTAGTGGTAATACATTCAATATTGTGTTGTTGTGCTCCAAGCTTCTTCTTCTTCCTTGTGCTATTCGCATGTTTCCGCAGACGTCTAACTCTAACAAAAGAGTATGGAAAGGGAGCTGCAAGAATTGAGAAAGGGAAATTAGAAACCAAAAGAGAAAATGCAACTCAAGGATACTCAAGATAAAAAAAAAGGATATGAGGTTGTAGATAAGGAAGGGTTTAGAGGAATATCAAAAAATTCCAAGAAGAAATTAGAAAAGAAATGGAAAATTATGCCCTAGAAATAAAGTATGATTCACAGGAAATGGATGCTATCTTGCAAAGAGAATAGATAAAGTTGGAAGCACAAATTCAAAGTCTATTGGAGCAAAGCAAGGAACATTTGCAAGAAGGATCACATGATTATGAAGAACAAAGAATTAGTCCAGTCAAAGATACTTAAACAAGAGATGAGGAACAAATAATGATTGATAAATTTGATAATGAAGATCAAAATTAGGGATTCTAAACTTGTACATTACTTAAAAATAGAAATAATAGAATCAAAGGAATTGTATGATAGATATGAGATTAAACTCATCAAATTTTTGGTACATAAGGTCAAATAGCCTCTAAGGACACTATCCAATTTTGATATCTTGGATGTGCCTTTGCCTTACCTACAAGAATATATTAAAGAATATTAGATTAGTATACTCAACAAAGAACCATACAATTTTTTCAAGGAGTTTTCAGATAGTCACTTTGTACTAACCAAACAATTTTTTCATAAAGTAAATCCTACATGGAATAGATAATTTTTGGCAAAACATAAGGAATGCAGGCATGTATGGATAGAGGCATCAATAAGATTTAGGCTGAATCTTGCATATTGTCCATGTGCTAGAAGAAGAAGCGGACAAATAGACCTAGCTGATTTTGCCAAGTTAGGAGGTCCACCAAGGTGAGGATGGCCAACAAAATCCTATGGGCTAAATATAATTGATACATTTATATTAGATATGCAGGATCTACATGATTACACTATCATTGTACAAATTCGAATCCTCAAAATGATCAAATTCTACCTAGAATCTTTTACAAAAGCCAATATGAGAACAATGATATTTTTGGGATTTGACTTAGCTTCCGACACATTAATTTTTGAATTCGGTGAAGCTCTAGATAAACAATGTTTGATGTCATATTTCATCAAATTCATGTTCATGCAAAATATTTATCTTCAAACTTTTGAATATGCCTTCACTACCGACTTTTTGGAATAGGAATTAGAGATTTTTGACAGAGTCTCTCTAGGTCTTGAGGCAAGAATAATAGCATATGAAAGTATCTTTTTGGAATATCAAAGCAGAAATACAGTGGATGCTCTAAAAGCATCAAGGAATTGGAGAAAAGCTATGATAGAGTCAATTAATGACATCAATTCAAAGGAAATACAAAAATACATAAAGCTTCAATAGGTCTACAATAGAGGTAGAAATAGTAAAAAGGACAACCAAAATTGTACATAAGTTTTGATGGGGACATCAAAAAGTTAAGGAGGGGGAGGATGTTGAAGCAAAACATTTCAAAACACTTGTATATTGATACTTTTTCTTTGTAAATAGAAAAAATGTAGAGTTAGACTACTCTAAATTTTGTAAAAGTTGGGATGAGTCTTCCTTGAGTTATTATAGAACTATGTACAAAATTAGGAAGTCATTAGGTAACCAAAGATAGTAGTTTTGGACTCTAGAAGTTCAAAAAATAGTTCATTTTGGAAGTAATATATAAGTCAATGTAAGAGGAATTGAGGGACACAATGTCATTTGTACACTTTCTTCACTAAGAATAGAGAGCTCCTCGTTTAGTTGTCATCTACTCTTCACTATGATGCCTTTGTGTGATGTCTTGTGTGCCTAATAGTGTGTTTTTGTGGTTGATTATTCATCTTTAGATTGACTTGAGACTTGAATGTGAGATCATTGATGAGTTTAATATTTTGTTTGGAGATCTTTTCTTGGATTAGAGAAATTTAGCTGTTTTTAAGTGGCTGTATCATTGGTTTTTACTCAAGATAAGTAACGTTTCTTATGATGTTTCGATTTTCCATACAAAATGGCATGGAATAGGCACTTGAATCATGCAATTTGGTGCTATATTCATGGAGTTATGAGTGTTTGAAGTTTCCAGCCATTTATTCTCAAAACATCATGTTTTCAATAAATTGTGTTTTTATCGATCATATCTTTTATCAAATTTTTATTGATCTCATGTCAAATTTGGCTTACATATTTGATGAATGATTGTGCTGTGGTTTATTGCATTATTCTTTAAGAAGCAATTGGGTTAACTCATCTTTGGATTGACAATTTGAAGGCATTTCCTTTCCTCAATCAAGTCATTGTTGCTACAATGGGAAAGATACTCTATTAATAGAGTGATGAAACAATACGTGAGAAATAACAATAGTTTTTACCTCAGTACTTCACAAGTACCCAATAGCTGACATTGATGCTCTCCTTCTTCACTAAGATAGTACCCTTTGCTTGATGCTTTTGAACTTAATCCAATAACTCTCCTTCATTCAAGTTCGTTCAATGGATTTTCCTAGTCCTTCTTGGATGCTTTTGTATGTCAAAATGCTTTGATACCACTGATAAGAGAATAAGTAGCCTTGAAGCATAGGTGGCCTCATAAGCACACTCTCAAAACCACTGTTCACTCAAACTATTGGTTCTCTGAACTCTTGAGAGCTAAACTTGAGAGATATTGCAAACATGAACTAAACTTAGAGACCTTGCTATTGCAAGTTATTTCACTCAAATGGTTCTTCCTATTGTGAGAACCAATGCCTCCAAGATAGAAAAGTTATAGCCTTAACTAGGCATACACAGATAGACCACTACTCACTTCTATACCTAAGTCTCTCAGAATATGAAGAGATTCAACATGCGCTTCAAGAAAAATTTAGGAGGCAAGCAAGACATGAGTGAGATATGATAAGGAAACCTTGCTTAACACTTAGAGTTATCTAGCTCATATACACATAAATCTATGAGCTAGGTATGGCTTCATAAAGATGAGTGAAATCACTCAAGCAAGAAGGAGGCTTGCTAAGCAAGGACTCTACTAGCTTATTCAAATGCTCAAAGAGCTCACACACATGCCAAATATCTATTTCAAAGTACATTGTGAGTTCATATAGATTTGATAAATTTTGCTATAATCTAGGAATCACTTTTCCTAAATTATAGGCTTTAGATGACTTATGGAAAGTTTTGATAGGGGTATTTCATATTCAAATTCAAAATTGATTTCTCATGCTTGATGTCTTGCTTCATGTTACTCCTAGTGGCATCCATCCAAAGGTTCATTTATGCATTAAGTTTGAAGCTTGAACTTCAACACCACTTCCAACCAACATTTCCTTGATTTTTTACCCTACCAGAGGACTTCTTTGTCCAATTAGGCTTGAAAATTCTATGTAAAATGTAGGAGAAAATTTTCCTTTACTTTTGGTCAATTTAAAATTAACTTGATCAAAATTAGGATAATTTTCTCAAAGAACTTAGCTTTAAGTTTGGGAATTGTCAATCTTATGATCGAATCCTTACTTCATGAATCAATAAGTCATTCCTAAATCTATGAAATTCATTGTAGTTATGCTACTTAACTTGAAGAAAACTCAAACGAATAAGTCAACTTAGACTTTGGCATCTTTGAAGATTGAATGGGTTCTTTACAAAAAATCTATTTGGGATGTTTAATTTGGTTGTTTACTTCCATTTGCTATCCTTGAATTTTACAAAAAAATGTTAGATACTTTATCTAAGTAATTTCCAAGAGTTTTTGAAAGCAGTAAAGAAGCATCAAGATTGTGTATAACCAATTCAAACTTTGAAGATACTTAGACTTGATGTGAGTCAAAATCTATGTGATCCATTACTTTTAACTTTTCAAAGATCTTTTTCAACAAGGTACTGAAGTATTTTATCTATCGTTAAGAAAAATAGACTAAATTCTCAAAAAGATTCTTGCAATCCAATAACTAAATACTAGTGTGATATCCGACCTTGATTTCATGAGCCACCAAGTTTTATTGATAATGTTTTCTTGTTTTACTCAAAACATTAATGCTTGCTGTAGGACTAAGTTGATCTTTAATTTATTCAATTTCTTTAATATTACTTACTTGGAATTCGATTTGTATGCATTACTAGCCAAAAGATTGATGCCACCAAGTAGCACTACCAACTAGGTGCTTTTAGACTAACTTAGTCTTTCAAACCTTAGTTGAAAAGTTCAAGGCAAAGTTTTAGTTCTTTGAATGTCGTCAAAAATTTCTAAAACAAAATACTTTATCTTGAAGTTTTCATAATTCAAGTAACAACATGCTTTGTCGTCCTTGAATTCTAGATTATCTTGGAAGTTAATTATTTCTTGATCTTCTTACTTACTTGATCTTCTTAATTAATTAATCTTCAAGTTTCTAGTAAGATCATGCTTTTATCCTCCTTGAATTTAAACAAGAGCTTTTTACTCCTTGTCTTAAGATTACTTCCTTACTAAAGCTTTAAGTTGCTACCTACGGGACTTTATAGGAATCTCTCTACTACCTAAGTATAAGCATCCTCTCATGCTATTGGATTTCATGTTTACAAAATCCCTTAAGGATAACTAAAATTTATATTTTATCTTCTACATACTTAATTAGCATCATCATCACGGTTGCGGACTACATACTTGAAACAACTAAATCTATCACACTTTACTTGGCTATGCTATATCTATATTTGTGGTCTACAACCACCTTTAGGGATGCCATATTTTCTAAACTCCAACATGCCAAATATTTAGTTTCTAGATAAATTTCTTGAATAAAAATCTATATCGTGAATATGTTTTGGCTTTCCTTTATCTAACCCGTCATTAGGATTTATGGTTATGTCCTTTTCTCTAAAAAGGTATACTTGAAAAGAGATCTAAGCTTTCAATATTCGATAACTTCTATCTTTAGCCAAATATCTTTCAAAAGGACACCATCATTTACTTGTTCTAACATATTTATGAACTTATACTTATTTTGGGGGAAGTCCATGGATGAATTGAGATCCATTACTTAGAACTTCTTGTATTCCCAAAAGATAAGTTCATCTTGAATATGATAGGAAAATGGCATGATTCATGAAATTTGTAACTTGATTTTCCACTCTATGCTTACTTTTCTATGCAAGAAATCTTTCATATTTAATGTAAACTTGATACCTTCCTATCTTTTTAGGAAGGAGTATACTAGTTAACTGGGTTGCAAATTTGTGGCTAGCATTACTTTGGAACTAACTAGTTCTTTCCATGTTCCCAAAATTTCAAGCTTGATCTTTATCAAGTAAGTTAGCTACTAGAAAAATACATTCAATTATTTACTTAGAAAACAATCATGCCCCTTATAAATGCAAATGCACGTGCTTGCATGCATGTGTTGGCATGTTCTTGCATGCCCTAAACTAAAGTATCCCTCGTGCTTGGCATGTATGCACTTCATGCATGTATGAAAAAACATACTAACTTTCCTTATGAACATGGTAGCACACATGTTTGAGTGGATTTAGAACCATTTCCTAATGTAAGAAAAGCTTGAAGAGTGTATAAAAGCAATCATTGAACTTTAATTTGGGCATCAGTGCATTCTTTTGGAAAGAAAAAATGTCAAGGGTAAATTGGATGGTTCTAAATACCCATTGTGGGTATATGATGCATCATGTTTTGGTAGCAAAAGTCTTCTCAAATATTGCACAGGGTGCTAATATACATCCCACTACACCTACAAATGTTACGACAACAAGTGTAGCAAGTGGTGCCAATGATGATGATCTTGAGTTTCCTAGTCCTACTATGTTTCCTATTGCACCTAAAGTAGAGAAAATTCATTGGGATGTCAGTGATGCACATGCATATACATTGATAGATTTGTCTATCAAGAATGTCATTATCCCTCACATTTGTTCATGCAAAATAGTGGAAGATGCTTGGGATACCCTTGCCACACTATAAAAGGGAAGAAATGAGGATCATGTTTCTTTCCTTCAAATATAGTTGGAGAGTGAGCACATGAAACTGAAAATTTGTTGAAAAAGTTAAAGGATTTGAAAGAGTATTTGATTTCTACTGATGAAATCTTGCCAGATACTTCACTTTTACAAATGTTTTTTAATGTTCTTATAGATTATTACAAGATTTTTGCTTCTACTCTTCATTTGATGATGAGAAGATTCGTGCAAAAAGATCAATATAGAAGAAACAGCTTAATTATCTATGTTATAGGTCAATATTTTTTAGCTATCTAGATGGGCAAAGGTAAAAGGAGCTTTCACTTCAATTGAGTCTACCCTTATAGGGAATACTATCACATGTGCAACAAGATCATCTTTTCCTATCATGGAAATTAGGAAGATCATTCTTACTACTGATTATGGTTCAACATTTTTCCTTCCCCAAATATGGTTTAGCTAGAGCTACACATAAAATTTGTAACTTGTTCACAATGATGTATGTGGTCCTATGTGGACACCTTCATTTGTGAATTTCTTATATTTTGTGACTTTGATCAATAAATGCTCTAGCCATGCATGGATTTACCAATTGAAAGTAAAGTCCAAACTGTTTATATGCATTTGTATTGATTGAATCAAGCACTAAGTGCTTGTTATGAAAAGATACATGCCTACTTGCTAGCATATAGATTTGAAAGCAATTAAAAAGAATCCTTATATGTTAAGCATGTAAATGATTCACATCTATCATTCTTGTATATGTTAATGCTATATTTTTCACTAGTTCTAATGAGAAGCATAAGATTGATTTGCATGCCTCTTTTGATATGTCACATTTGAAGCTCTTACATCATTTTTGGGTCATTTTGTTTATGAAAGTTGATGGGGTATTATCATTGTCAAACAAAATACATTGAGTTCTTATTATAGCATTTTGGCCTTTGAGATGGCAAACCTATTGCCACCCCCTTGGAGATAGTCTAAAGTTGATTATTCATGATGTTGAAGATGCATTTGATGTTGTTCTCTATCACTTGGCTCTTGGGTGCTTGATTTACTTATGCATAACTTGACCTAATATTTAGCTCGTTTGTTCGTAGATCAATAAGCTTATGCACAACCTAGGTTTCAAGCATTGGTAGGTGGTTAAGCATCTGCACCATTATCTCGAGTATGAAACTTCTCAAGGATAATGCACTTAGTGGCTAAGCAATCTCTAATGAAGTGATACCTCACCTCAATGTGCTTGGTCGTTGCATGATAGACCGGATTCGTAGCCAAAGCAATGGCACTCTGACTATCACTGAGCAAAAGGTACATGCTAAGGTAGACCCATATCACAAGCAAGAGAAGAAAGCCACAATGATTCCTTACATGCCTCACTTGCTGCAAGATACTCTACATATGTGGTGGAAACAATTGTGCATTCTTGAAGACAAGATCTCCAAGAGATAGCATCTCCAACAAAATGAAAAATGTACCCTGATGTAGACTTACGATTGTCTACACAACCAACATAGTGAGAATCTCTATAACCAATAATGGATGCTTTCCCTTTAACTAAGCATAGACACTGATCCTTAGTGCCACTCAGATATCTTTAAATCATCTTGAACACTTCCCAATATTTTTTTCCAAGAACATATGCTTCACACCTAAAAACTCGAAGATCATCATAATATTGGTGGCTTCCCTGCCCATAAATCTTGTGCCCCTTTCAGACCTTTGGTAGTACTAGGTGAAAGGTTAATCACATGAACTGAAGTCAATACGGCTTCTTCCCAAAAGCCTTGTGAAAGGTTTGCATGATGCAACATAGAAACTACTCTATCTTTAATGGTTCTATTCATCCTTTTAGCTATACAATTCTATAATGGGGTATAAGGAGCTATAAACTCTCTACTCATTCCTCTAGACTGACAAAAAAGTTTGAATTCATGTGAGGTATACTCAACCCCATTATCTGAACGTAAAACCTTAAGCTTAGTTCTTTTTCAATCTAAGCTGAAGCAAGACATTTTCTAAAAGTAGGGAATACTTCATCCTTTGATTTGATAGGATATACCCAAACTCTTCTAGTAGCATCATCTATGAAAGTGACAAAATAAAGACAACTACCTAATGATCTTGTGGTCATAGGAACACACACATCTATATGAATGAGATCTAAAGGCTGAATTGAAGAGTCAATGTGCATCTTGTGCAAATTCCTAGTTTCTTTCCATATTGACAACAATCACAAAATGAAATATCAAAGAAAGATAACACAGGTAAGTAATCAGGACGAGAAAGATTTTCCATTCTACTACGTGATATATGGGCCAAATGACCATGCCAAATACAAGCCATAGGCTATTCAATAACATCTAACAAGTGTTCTTTCTGTGATACAAATGAAGGATAACGTGAGCCATCTTTGCTTCCTTTTGCAATAACCATATTGCCCTTTGATATGCGAAAGGACTAAGCATAGAAGACCACCTTGTAACCAAGGTCATCAAGTTGACCGATTGACATCAAACTGCATGATAACTGAGGTACATGGCATACATTATGCATAGTAAATTTTGAACCATCAATGAAATTCACAACCACATCTCCGATCCCCACAACATTACACTGGTAAGAGTTACCAAGTCTCATGGTACCAAGAGACTTTATTGCATAATTAGAGAACCATTCTCTATGTGGTGTCACATGGAAAGAATCACCATAATCTAGCGGCCACGTTAGCATCATCAGAATTAGCATTAATTTCTTCAATCTTTACAATCAAAGTAGATGGTGCATGTAGCTGTTTAACATGCCCATCAACATTCTATCCTTTAGTGTTAGCATTATTAATGCATAACAATCTTTCTTCATGTGTCCTTTTTTATGACAATAGTGGCATTCTATATCCCTCTTCATTGATTTACTTCTACTCTTATTCCGTCGACCATTCTTTTCCTTGTTCTTGCTCCTGCCATGTTGCTCATTCTTTTCTTGGTAAGAATCACGAACATTATATGCATCTCCACTATGAGTGTCAACCATAGATTTTCTATGAATCTCCTCACTCAAGATCGCTCCACATATGTCATCATAGAACAGTTTACCATGAGGTGCACTATTGCTATTAGCTATGCAAAACATATCCCATGATGATGGTAAGGTGCATAACAACAAGATTGCTTTCATTTCATTATCCATATCCATTTTCTAAGCCTGTAACTGGGAGAATATAGCATCAAACTCATTTAGATGAGAAGAAACACTATTTGTGTCCTTCATGCAAAGGTCATATAATTTTCTCATGAGATACACTTTATTTGATGCTGTCTCTTTTTTATATGTATTTCATAACTTCCTCCAAAGCTCCTCTACACTTTCACAGTCTCATACTATAAAGTAAACATTATCTGCCAGGTGCAATCCAATGGTAGACCTGACCATTTCATCTAACTCATCCCAATCATCTTCATCCATGTCAGCAAGATTCCATTTACTGGCTTCCATTGTCTCCTTTGAATCAGCACATCTTTAATATGATTCTTCCATGGAGCAAAGTTTGTGCCATCAAATTTTTGGATCTCAAAATGGTCTTTGCCCTTCAAGTTATAGCTCCTTCTCAAAACATTGGCACTAGACCCTGATCCACCGGATGTGCCTGAGACCTATGATGCCATGATGGTAGAGAACTGAATAGAATGATAATGGAGCTAGAAGATTCCAACCACCACTAGGGCTCAAAGAAGGATGACCAAGTATCAAATTCTGGGAGAGAATTCAACAATCTTCTCAAAAATATGAATTAATGAATAGTAATGACCAACCAAAGGATTATGTGAGAATAAATGTGCTCACACCAATAAGGAGTAAATCGACCACTGTATAGTTGACAAAACCAAAAATTTGGAAAAACTTTGCTAGAGTATCCTTTGTAAAATGAGCATATGAACACTGTCAAAATCTCATAAAATTGCAAGTACTGACATGTTTACCTGCACAGTGAATCACTGACTCCACTACATATAATCAATTACCCAAAAGGAGCCAACTAGGCTTATCAAGCACCTATGAACAACTATCATACATCTCCTATGGCAAGGCTGGGTAAGTCTTCCACCTGCATCACTAAAGAGACCCCAACATGTGGGTGTCTCTCAGCTAAGAAAACCTCACCATGACCCTCTTTATCAAACATAAAAGGATTTATGCAAAAACGTAACTGCTATATCAATGACCACATGGACGTACATAAAAAATATCCACAAAAGCATACATAGTTTGTTTGTGCTCAATACATGCAGTAAAATGGCACTGAAAAGTTGAATTCATTGCCCAAACATCGGCCAATAACACCTGGAAGTGTTTGTTAGCTCTTTTCTTTAGGCTCAAAAACCTGCATAGATTTGCGGTGGTTGCTTCCACCACAACTAAAATCTTTCAAGAAATCTGTAGATTAACTAGTATGGCTGAAATGACATCCCCAAAAAAGGTGAACATTCATTGTCGAAGAAGTACAAAGAACACTCTTCTTCATGTTCTAGGACCTCTGCAAAGAGAACTATGCACGAAAGTACTCCAAAATGGCTCCAAAAATCACCCCAAAAATGCTTCAAAAATAGCTTTGAAAGCAAAGAATGAAGCTTCGAGGGCCCAAAGATTGTTAAAGATAATGTGAACCTTAGTCTTTCCCTTCAAGCACCACAAGTGTGTATCTTAGTGGCACGATATTGCCTCGATTAAGCGAGCTTTAGGGGAATATCACTGAAATGGGTGACCTCCCGAGAAGTATCATGAACCTTTGTCTTCCTTGATCATTGAGGTCCTCCCTCGCGCGTAGCCAATGGCACCAATGATGACTTTAGTGACTCAGATGACAAGGTATGCCAAGGTCTATGCCTTGGTCGTTGCCTTGGTCAAAATCCTTGGGTGGGTGTGCAAGTGGGAGTGAAGGAACACAACTTTTGCATCGAAATGCTCTGATACCAGTGAAGTATTTTGATGGCAATCTACCATAATGTGCTCTTCTTCTCGAGAGCTCCATGATGATATCCTCGGACTAGAAAACCGAGATCCAAGCACCACACACAGTACACTACCTTTGACTACAGCTAGGTTGAGGTCTATGCTTTGTGGATTGATAAATTCAAGGTGTTCAAGTCCACCCTATACTGCAAGGTGTTGACACCATGTGATAGACCTAAGATGGAAAAGTACCCACATCAGGGATGCCTGGAAGTGTTCAAGGACATGCACCCTATGAAGGGATTTGGTGTGCTGAACAAGAGGAGCAAGGAGAAGATGGAGGGAGAGAGAGGAGAGGAGAGGAGAGATGCACATAGATGCATGGGAACCTTGAAACCCACATCATGATCTCTATGAGGTAATGCTCTATACATGATGTATATATATGAATATAGGGGTAAGGTCATACGACCCTTACATCCCCAACAATCTCCCACTTAAGGGTCAATGTGACCATAAGTGGAAAAATATACAAAGAATGATGTAGGACTATACAGTAATGTACACAAAGAGTCTGGATCTTAACCCATACTGATCATCCCACAGCAACTGCCTCAAACAAGGTGTATCCATGCACCTCAAACTGCTCTAGACTCATGTTGACAAGAGTTAAGCTAACATATGACTGGCACAATAACTGATGAAGTTCTTGCAAAGCCCCCACTCCTATGCCTATGTCAATCATCGAACGTATGACAACCTTAAGTGCAAATGCTCCAATAGCAAGTGCAATGTCTGGTGTCGAGCATAACAACTCATATATTAGACTCCCAAATGCTTAGAAAACATGTGCTATCCTGGCTAACCTAAGCATGTCAACCATGCCTGTATCCAAGGATCCAAAGTACCATCATCAAGACTAGTGTGTACTAACATATTCATATCAACATCTAGCATGAGTGAATCCAAGAATGAATGCATGATCGCTGACTCATCAACATCTAAATCATCCATCCTATCAACCATGGATGTATCTAGTTGTGCATTCTGAGAGCGAATATGCTATATCATAAATTGTGTATCATAAGATCTCTCTGCTTTATCACACCAAGTTTATTATCATTCTCTACATGAACTAACTGCAGAACATCAATACTGTTGATACATGACAACCATCAATCGATGTTTTAGAAAAAAATTTGAAGTCAAAGGATAAAGCAAAGATCAATTTATGAAGCTTGAAGATACTGCATGATCAGAGAATGAAGGCTTGTATATACATGTACATTAAACATGCTTATACTTTTGTAATGATCAAGAGTTTGTACAAAATACCTATATATACAAGTAGAAAGTTAGGGCATGTATGAGAGATGATGAATCAGAAGTTGTAAGAGTCATTATACACTTTAGAAATGAAGTGAATAACTCTCATCATTTAGATGTAATGTTTTCTTGAATAGAAGAAGAGTTATGCCTAATTTTTTACTCAGTGCTCCTTCTGTGTTTAATCTTTTGGTGAATGCTTTTGTACAAGTCTAAGTCTATAGTAGAGTGACCTATGTACAAATTTTCAGATTCTAATTGTGATCAGGCTGAGAGAATTGAGAGTAGGAACATTTACATGTGTAAATGTGAAGAAGAGAAGACTACAACACGATGATAATGTTTTGGTCAGTTCTCCTTCCACAGTGTAAAGTTTTGAGCAAATGAGCACTTATTCTTTAAGTTTGAAGGTAAGATACCTATGTCTAAAAGCATTTGAATAAATGGGTTCAAGTTTAAGAGAACTATGCATTAGAAGTTGCAGGAGTAAAAGTGGATTGTAGAGAAGTACATTTTCAAACATAGGTAGATTGTTTGGATCATATCTCAAGATCTACTGAATCTTTTGAGATGTTTTAACTTGGAGAAGGTGCACAAACAATCTTTAGGCAACACTTTGTACAAAGGTTCATTAGAAACTTTACACATTTGATTAGTGAATGAGCGAGTTATGTGCAATAGACTTTTCTGTGTAGTGACTTTGTTCACAGTTAGCCAAAGTCTTGATAATTTGACATTGGTCTTCCAAAATTGGTTGAGGTTTTGAGTTGTTCTTGATATAGAGGTGCTCTAACATCAAGGATAGCTTGTTCTTTTGGAGATTAACACTCTCCATTAGTGGTATTGAAGAAAGGAGGACCCGACTATTGTAGCTATACAAAAATCAACCTTTGAAGATTCAAAAGGTGAAAGTTTGAAGTGAAAGCTAGAGAAGGAGCCTGAAGCTATCAAGAAGACCAAAAGGAACTACATTCAAAGTAAAGGTACACTTATTTCTCACAAAGCTTGAAGAATTTAATACACATGTGAAGAAAGGATGGGAGATTCTCTTCAGATAGAGAATTTGGATAGAGAAAACTATCCAGCTTGGTCAATGAGGATGGAGTCTCATCTCATGAGCAAAGACCTGATAGGTTATATCATAGGTGAAGAAGAAAAACCACAATTCAAAGATCCTAATGTTCCAACTAGGGATGAACTATCAGATTTGAAGACATGGATGAAGAAGGATGCTAAAGCCAAGATCATAATCTACATGGGAGTCAATGACTACTTGTTACCTCATATTAGAGGACTTGAAAGTGCAAGTGATATATGGAATTCTTTGGAAGAGCATTTCCAAAACACTACAAAGTCAAGGAAGGCATCTTTGTGGGCAGAGTTTACCACATTCAGGAAGAAGGCTTCTCAATCCATTTGTGATTATGTAACAAGGATGAAGGATATTGCAGATGCATTAGGAGTAGTTGATGAAGATATTGAGGAGGAAAAATTGGTAAGACAAATCCGCACAGGTTTGAGAGGCGATGAGAAATGGAAGCCATTCATTTTATCTATTGAATTGTCATTTGATCATTTTACTCGTGATTTGAATCAGTTGCTAGGACATATGCTAACTTTTGAGCAGGATGTCAAAGGTGATGGTGATAAGAGTACAGGTCAAGCAATGTATTCACAGGACAAAAATAAATTTAACAAAGGCAAGCAACAATTGAATGAAGAAGAAGGTACAACTAGTCAAGCTAACTTCTTAAGAGGAAGATGTGGTGGCAAAGGAAGAGGTAGAGGCATAAGCAATAAAGATGGAGTCAAAGCTTGCTGGATTTGTGGCAAGAAAAATCATTTAGCTCATGAATGTTGGCATAATAATGAGAATGGTGGAGGATATAATCAGAATTTTAATTCAAGAGGAAGAGGTAATAGAAATCAGAGAGGCAACTTCAGAGGTAGAGGTTACTTTGGAAGAAATGCAGGTAGAGGTTTCCAAAGTCAATCCTACAACAATACCTACTACAATTATGCTTCAGATCAGAAGGAGGATTCAACCTTGATTATGAATGCAACTTGTGAAAGATAAAGTGAAGATCAAAGAGTTTTCTACATTGACTCAGGGTGTAGCAATCACCTGAATGGCAACATAGCTTTGATGACTGATTTGGAGAACAAGGTAACTAATCATGTAGTTCAAACATGTGATAATACAAAGCATATGTGAAGTCAATTGGATCAGTGAAGGCCGCTAAGGATGGGATCACTCTTCTGAGTAAGGTTTTGTATGTTCCTACAATTCCAAAGAATCTGATAAGTGTAGGGAAAATTGTTGAGAAAGGTTATGAAGTAAGGTTCACTAATGGTGGAGTTTTTGTGGAAGACCCTAGCAATGGGTATAAACAAATTGTTTCAGGGAAGAAAGAAGGAAGGTCCTTCACATTGAATATTCAAGGCAATGTTGGTCATGGCTTGTTCACTTATGGAGGACATAAGATCTCTAAGTTAGATATTTGGCATAAAAGGCTTGGAAATTTCAATGAAAGAGGTATTAAGGATATGATTAACAATGGTTCAGTGCTTGGGTTACCTAATGTTGCAGGTCAACATATGGCATACAGATGTGAGGCATGTCAATTAGGTAAGGCTCATAAGCAATCATATACTAAGCATGGTTTCATGTAGTCAAAGAAGCTTGAATTGGTACACACAGATGTGTGGGGACCATCAAAGGACTTTAACATTAATGGTTCAAGTTTTATGTTGATGAAAGCTTGATCTGCAACATGCATAATGGACCTATTCGACCTAGACTGATCTTCCTGCAACAGAACAGAGAATAAATCCTCAAATGATAAGGCATTTGGATTTCCTTTCATCATCCATCGAAGAGTAGAAGCGAAGCTCTGATATGAATCAGGAAGACCATTCAGAATGGTCTGCACAAGTGAGCTATCTGGTATAACCTCATCAGTAGAAATCAACTGTTCCTTCAAGTCTTTGATCTTTGTCAAAAAACTGTCCATAGAATCAACTTCATTCATGTGCTCACTCTCCAACTATTTTCGGAGGTAAGCAACACGAGCCTCATTCCTAGCCTGGTACAATGTGGTAAGTGTATCCCAAGCATCCTTTGCTATTCTGCAAGAGCAAATATGAGGAATAATGGCATGTTTGATAGACAAACCTATCAATGCATGTGTCTGGGCATCTCTGCCATCCCAACGAATCTGCTCTGTAGTAGGTGCAACAGAAACAGTAGCACGAACAGGAATCTGTAGAATATCATCTTCAACACCATCTCCATTAGCTTTAGCACCTGTATTTGCAGTACCTATAGTCGCAGGTGTAACAGGACATCTTTCAACACCCTGCACAATGTTCCACAGTCCTTTTGCAACCAATACATGTCGCATCATATAAGCCCATAATGGGTAGTTGGTACCATCCAACTTATCCTCAACAGCCAACATACGGAATACATCACTGTTTTTAGCCATGGCCGGTGTCTAAAATACCTTGATGCAGAAAATTGACTGTATCTCAAAAATTTGAACAGAACTACCCAGACGAGTTCTACTAGACCTGTAGCAGGCTTCGAGACGCTTATACTGGCAAACAGGAACTGGTATATACCTTTGGCACAAAAAGACAAAATAGCTTGCACAAGCACTGCAATAATGCGTTCGGAGGCCGAAACGAGCTCAGATCATGATTTTGGCACGACAGAGTGAAGCGGTTTTGATCTCTGAAACAGCCTGAGTATGCTCACCAAATTTCATGCGAATTTGAGACTACAACCGGAGAGGTGTAGACGACAGCCTAGATGAAACGGCGACCTGCTCTGATACCAATTGTTGGAGTTAGATGTCTGTGGAAGCATGCGATCAACAAAAGGAAGAAGAAGAAGCTTGGAGCACAACACACAAGACTGAATGTATTACTAGAGAATGTACAAAGATAAGTAGCCCATTAGGGCAATAGGCATATATACAAGTCGGGGGAAAAAAACCTCTTAAAGAGGGAAAAAAGTGCCCCGGCGGTCCTAGAGTGTTCACACACATCACTACCTAAATATATCAACACTTCTTGCCAGGAGGCAAGTCACATAAAGACCAAATACCATTCTTCATTATAGCATCATATTCAGATTGCATAGCAGCCATCCAATTCTTTGAATTTTGTGCATCATCAAACAAAACAGGCTCATTCTCAACACAAAGACTAGATGCAGCCATAGCATAGCAATCTGATGCAAAAGAGGCACTATAAGAGCCTGAATGAGTACAATATGACAGAGGTGCATCTTATTTGCTGCCATGCAAAGTTTACACCAACTATTTTGGCATAGTTTTTGTCTGCTCAATATCAGCTCTCTCATCAACAAGTGCATCGTGTAAATCTGCATCAGAAATGGAATGATCGACATCATCACATGAAACCTACAAAGGCTGAGAGGTTGCCTCATTAGGACCAGCACTAGATTGTCCACCTGTAAAAAGAGGCAGCAAAGTATCGTACATGTCTTTAGAGCTAACATATGTCTCCTTAGTACATGAAAGCAATGGATGAATAACATCTTCCACAAAAACAACATCACAGCTAACCAGAATGCGTTTAGTCAGTGGATGATACAGATGATAGCCCTTACTTTTAGAACTGTACCCAACAAAAATACATTTTACTGCTTTATCATCCAATTTTTTGCGATGTTCAGGCACTATACTTCCAAACAACCAAAAACATGCAAATGAGCAATAGATGGCTTGCAATCATGCCAAGCCTCATATGGAGTGATAGACTACAGCGCTTTGGTGGGACACCTGTTAAGTACATATGCTGCACACATGACAGCCTCAAGTCCAAGTTGCAATTGAGTAGCCCGAAGTGACTTGCATGAAGCATAGGATTGATTGCCAAGTAAATACTTTATATGTGATCACGGTATATAGGGATGGTTCCAACTTGCACTTCAAGATCAACCAAAAGCTTTTTAATCCACATTGCTTCACATGTGGCAAATGCTAATCCTTTATATTCAGCCTCCATGGATGAAAGTGCAACATTAGGTTGTTTCTTTGAGCTCCATGTGATAGGTTTGCTTCCTATCATGAGCACATAACCTGAGGTTGATATCCTATCTTCCTTTGAACCTGCCCAATCAACATCACTAAAGCCTTTGACTTGCAATTCTTCATCAAACTTGTAAAACAAAGCATGATTAATTGCATGCTTTATGTATTTCGACACTCTCTTGGTTGAATTTAAATGTTCACTTGTCGGGGCTTGCATAAACTGAGAAAGTACACCAACAACATAAGATAAATCAGGTCTTGTAATGTTTGCATAGATTAATGGTCCTACAATGCTTCTGTATGTCATTACATCTTCCAATAGTTTTCCATCATTTGAACAAATATTTTTATTTGTGTCGATGGGTTGAGTGAGTGGTTTGCAGTCACTCATTCCAAATATGAAAAGAACATCCAATAAGACCTTCCTTTGCATCAAGTAGATGCCACTCTTTCCATAAACAACTTCAATTCCTAAAAAATATTTCAGCTCTCCAAGATTTGAAATTTTAAACTCCTTACCAAGCTTCCTTTTGATATCTTTAATCCCTGTAACATCATTTCCTGTTATGATGAGGTCATTGACGTATATGCAAATATATACGTCTCTATTTTCTTCCTTCTTCATGTACAATGAAGGATCTGCACTACTTGAGTTGTATCCACACTTAGTTAGATATTCTACCAATCTTTGATTGCATCCTCTTGGTGCTTGCTTCAAGCCATAAAGTGCCTTTTTCAACCTGCAAACAAAGTTTGGATGGTTTTCATCTTCAAATCCAATCAGTTTACTCATGTATACCTCTTCTTGTAGTTTTCCATTGAGAAAAGCATTATTGATGTTGAGTTGATATAATAGCCATCTCCTTGAAGCACCAATTGCTATTAATGTGGTGATTGTTCCCATCTTTGTAACAGGGCTGAAAACTTCATCATAATCTATGCCTTCTGTTTATTTAAATCCTTTTGCAACTAATCTAGCTTTATATATAGATAGTGAACCATCAACATTCCTCTTTACTTTAAACACCCATTTGTTTGGAACAATCTTCATACCTTCTTTCTCACTAGCTCCCATGTGTGATTATCTTTGAGAGCTTTGATCTCCTCTTTCATAGCTTGCTTCCATTCCTTTTGTGTGCAAGCTTCTTCATATGTCTCAGGCTCTTTGTCTTTGATAACCTGCATCATGTATGCAAAATGTTTCGCCATGAAACTATCATAACTCAGCCTTTGAGTTGGATACCTTGTCCTTGAAGATCTTCTTTCATTGCCTTTAGAAAGTTGCTTCTTTAACCTATTAAACTTTACCTTCAGAGTGATTACCTCTTCATATTCTTCTTCACTTGCATCTCTCACTGTTTGGAGTAGCACTTGGTTCAACTCTATTATGGGCTGAATTTGGAGACAAAGAATGAATCCCCCTCCATGAGAAACATTCTTCATTTGATGTAGATGCCTCTGGACCTGAAATCGTTGTGCTTGATTGTTGAAGTTCTCTTTGATTTGTTCCTACATAATCATCACAATCTTCTTGAAGAATCTTTTCCATTCCTTTATCTTCATACCATGGTCTTAGTTCATCAAAGACCACATCTCGCGAGACTCTTACTTCCTTTGTGGGTTGTTACACTTGTATCCTTTTTGCTCCATCGAGTAATCGATGAAAATGCATTTTTCTGACCTTGGTTCCATCTTTGTTCTAACTTCTTGTGGAATGTGAACAAAGCAAACACATCCAAACACTTTGAGGTGTGTAAGATCAGGTTTCTTACCAGAATATACCTCATCTGGAGTCAAATGATGTATTCGCGATGTTGTGCACCTATTCATCAAGTAAGTGGCGGTTGTGGTAGCTTTAGCCCAATAGTACAATGGTACCTTCATCTCGTTGAGCATGCATCTTGCAATTTCAACAATTTGCCTATTTTTCCTCTCAGCTACTCCATTTTGTTGTGATGTATACCTAGAAGTAAACTGCCTTTTGATTCCATTCTCTTGTAGAAAATCTGAAAATTCTTTGTACAAGTATTCTCCTCCACCATTGGACCTTAAGGTTTTGATAGACCTTCCTATTTCTTTTTCAACTTCAACTTTGAGTTTTTTTAATATAAAAAATACCTCTGATTTTTGCTACATACAAAACAACCATACCTTTCTTGAGTGATCATCAATGAAGGTGACAAAAAATCTATTATGAGCCATTGATGCCTCTTGGGTTGGTCCCCATACATCCGTATGTATCAAGTCCAAGACATTTGGGGCCACGTAATTGCTCCTCTTGAATGGCTGCCTTGTTTGCTTTCCTAGTTGACAAGCATCACATAACTCATGTAGTCCAATGCTATTAAATTTTGGAAGACCTCTTACCACTCCATGTTTGCTCATGCCCTTCAACTTTGGAATGTTGATGTGTCCTATTCTTTTGTGTCATAAGTCTAGCTCTAAAATATTCTTGTTCCCACATTGAATGTACATGATCTTTCCATGTGGATGTTGGACGTCCAAAGTGAACATCCTTCCTTCTCTTCTACCTCAAGCAATGACCTTGAAGCCTTCCTTTGGATTCTTTATGAAGCACCCATTCTAATTTTATATGACATGATAACCCTTCTCTACCATTTGTCCTACTGAAATCAAGTTCTTTGAAATTTTAGGAACATGAAGAACATTAGATAGTACCTTTGATCTACTTGTATCTCCAAGCCTTATACCTCCAATATGTTCAATCATGTGTTGAGTATCATCACCTGTTTCAACACATCCTTTTCCACTTGGTACCTGTAGATTAGTGAACAAACTTCCTTGGCATGACATATAGTTACTACAACCTGAATCAATGTACCATTTTCTGTCATCTTCACAAGAGCTTCTATACTCATGTCTCATTGCAAGTAGTGTGTCCTTGCTTCCTTCACTTGAGGTGCTTGCATAATTTCTTTGGATCCTTTCACTACCTCCATTTGGTCTTCCATTCTTCAACCAACAATCACTAGCATAGTGTCCTACTTTACCACAATGATAGCATGTTATACTTTTATGAGAATTCTAGGAGCCTCGGCCTCTTCCTCTACTTCTACCTCGACCTCTTCCTTGTGTGTTGGCATTTGATGCATCCTTGTTGTCTTCGGATTTTTTTTTTATTGTAGTTGGAGTTTTTGTGACCTCTTCCTTTTCCTCTTGAGCCTCCTCTTGAGTTCCTTCCTTTACCTTGACCTGCATATAACATTTGGTTGTGGTTGTCCTTTCCTTTACGGCCTCCAAAGCTAAGCTCTTCTGTGACAAGATGAGGGATTAGTTGTTCAAAACTTGGATATGGATATTTCAAGTTAATGGAAGCTATAAAAGGCTTACATCTTTCATCTTCTCTCAATCCATTGAGATTATACCACACAAGGTCTTCGTCTTCAATCGTTGTGCCAACAAGCTAAAGCATCACTTAGCTCCTTAATCTTCAAAGTATATTCAGTTATGGATTGACTCAAATGTTTCTTGATTGTGTTCAACTCATTCTTGAGTTGAAGTTTCCTAGCTTTGGTATTTGTTAAATACATCCTTTCAAGAGCTTCCTAAGCATCCTTAGCTTTCTCTAGATGTTGAATATGCCCTACCATGGCATTAGTAATGACTTATGAAATGAGGAACATGACTCTCCTATTTCCACATGGGATAATTATCCTTATCCAATTTCTCTACTTGTTGACCCAAGTCAGCCAATGAAGACTATAAAAAACTTTGAGAGTTACCTCGAATAGTTATATTGTCCTTTGCTCTTGCGTTTGTGAAGCTCCCCCTTGTTTTGTAGATCCTGTTTTGCTTTGCTTTAACTCCAACTTTGTTGATGAAGCTTCAGCACCAAGTTTTCTCTGATACCAACTGTGGAGAATGAGTCCTCCTATGCGCACCAAAAACGTGTAGTGAACCCTTGTATGTCTAACACTTGGACAAATAACTAGTAGCTACAAATTAAATAGCTTGCTGCTCTCAATACAAAAATCAAATGGACCTGTGCCTTTAGCCAGAGGAATCTAATAGATGAATTGAAAAATCACTTTTTAAGTATGTTATTTGTTGAGAAGGGGTTTAGAAGAAAAATGAGAGTGTTTTGAAAAATTTTCAATTTTTTGGGGGAAGAGATGGAAATTGATTTTTGAATCCTGTGCTAAAAAAAGTAACTTTTCTGCCATAGAGTGTCACAAAGCATCCATTTAAGATGATTTTGAGTCACTCTAGAAACTTTTAAGATTTTTAAGTCATTCTTCATGTGTGCACGATGAAGAATGGGCATTTACTACTGTTTGCAGTTTTGACCCATCTTCTCATGAGCAGTGCATGCTGCAG
Source organism: Ceratopteris richardii (assembly GCA_020310875.1). Lineage (NCBI taxonomy): Eukaryota > Viridiplantae > Streptophyta > Polypodiopsida > Polypodiales > Pteridaceae > Ceratopteris > Ceratopteris richardii. The sequence continues at coordinate 69,067,343 of CM035407.1, forward strand.
TAGACTCAAATGTTTGGTACTTTGATGGTGGGGCAACCAAACATATTATCTTGCAACGCGGTTTCTTTTCTTCACTCGAGCCTGCCCCTATAGGGAATACTATTATGTTCACCAACAACTCCTCTTATCCTGTTATGGGAGTTGGTAAGATCATTTTGACTACTACTGAAGGTAGTTCTTTCACTTTGTCAGATGCTTTGTTTGTGCCAAGGATAAAAAAAAATATGTTGTTAGTTTTTGCACTAGCCAAGATTGGCTTGGTTGTGAAATTTGTTGATGAAAGATGTACAATTCATGATCTGTCAAATGGCAATGTCATTATTGCTTCTGGCATTTTATGTCATGGTTTGTATAAGCTCATAGACTATGAAAGATCTGTAAATGATTTGGCATGTGCAGTACATGATTCTCAGGCTATGTGAGATGCAAAGCTTTGGCATGCACGCTTTGGTCATTTGAATTTTGCTAGTTTGCTATGCCTGTAGAAATCTGAAATGGTGTCCTCTTTGCCCGAACTAGAGGCACCTAGAAAACATGTTTGTAAAGGCTGTATTTTGGGCAAAATGCAGCATTCCTCCTTTCCAAAAGATGGTTCAGTTCGGGCTACTCAGAAATTGCAGCTTGTACATAGTTATGTGTGTGGGCGGATGCAGACACCTTCTTTTGGGAACTATCTTTACTTCGTGACTTTCATCAATGATTTTTCTAGGCATGCATTGGTATATCCATTGAAGAAAAAGTCTGAAGTGTTTATGTGCTTCAAAAAATTTCTGGTTTTGGATGAAAATCTATCAGCATTTAAAATGGGCACCCTCCGTTCTGATCGAGGGGAGGAATATATGCCTTCTGACTTTAATGCATTTTTGGTTGAACATGGATAAAACATCAGTGTACAGTGCCATATACACCTCAACAGAATGGAGTTACTGAACGGAAGAACAAGTCACTCATGGAGAGGGCGAGGTCTATGGTCAAGAGTCAAGCTTTGCCACATAGTTTCTGGCTTGAGGTTGTCATGTGTGCACCATATGTACTTAACAGGTGTCCCACTAAAGCGGTGCAGTCTATCACTCCATATGAGGCTTGCCATGGTCGCAAGCCATCTATTGCTCATTTGCGTGTTTTTGGTTGTTTGGCATATGCATTAGTGCCTGAACAACATCATAGAAAATTGGATGATAAAGCAATAAAATGTATTTTTGTTGGCTACAGTTCTAAAAGCAAAGGCTATCGTCTATATCATCCACAGTCTAAATGCATTCTGGTTAGCCGTGATGTTGTTTTTGCGGAAGACGTTATTCAGCCTTTATTCTCATGTACTAAGGAGACATTTTTTAGCTCCAAAGACATGTATGATACTTTGCTGCCTCTTTCTACAGGTGGACAGTCTAGTGTTGGTCCTAATGAGGCAACTTCTTAGCCTTTGCAGGTTTCATGTGATGATGCATATCATCCCATTTCTCATGCAAATTTACATGATGCACTTGGTGATGGGAGATCTGATATTAAGCAGAAAAAAACTATGCCAAAATGGCTGATGTAGACTTTGCATGACAACAAATTAGATGCACCTCTACCACATCGTACTCGTTCAGGCTCTCATAGTGCCTTTTTTGTATCAGATTGCTATGTTAGGGTTGCTTCTAGTCTCTATGATGAGACTGAACTTGTTTCATTTGATGAAGCACAGAATTCTGAACATTGGATATCTGAATATGATGCTATCATGAAAAATGGCACCTGGTCTTTATGTGACTTACCTCCTGGCAAGAAGGCCATTGGCAGTAAGTGGGTATACAAGCTGAAGCGTAAACCTGATGGAATAGTTGAGAGGTATAAGGCTAGGCTTGTTGCAAAGGGTTATGTGCAGGAAAGAGGGATTGATTTTGATGAAACCTTTGCTCCTACTTGCCAAATGACTATTGTTCGTAGCATCTGTGCACTTGCAACTCATCATGGTTGGAATGTACATTAGTTCTACATTAAAACATCATTTCTGAATGGTGACTTGCATGAAGAGGTGTATGTTTTTCAGCCCATGGCTTTGTGCAGAAAGGGCATGAAAACCAGGTCTGTAGGTTAAAGAAGGCATTATATAGTTTAAAGCAAGCACCACGTGCTTGGTATGAAAAGATACATGCCTATCTAATTGCACATGGTTTTGAGAACAGTCCAACTGAAAGCACCTTATATGTTAATCGTGCTAATGATGTGCTTCTGATCATTGTGGTGTATGTTGATGAAATGCTGCTCATTGGTCCTCATGACACGCATATTGCTGATTTTAAGGTTGATTTGCATGTCTGATTTGGGGCATTTGCATCACTATTTGGGCATTCAACATATGCAAGTTGATGGTGGAATGGCTTTGTGTCAAACGAAATATACTGACACATTATTGCAGTGTTTTGGCTTTGAAGACTGTAAGCCTATTGCCACTCCTATGGAGACAAGTTTACGATTGAGTCTTCATGATCCTGGAGATGCTTTTGATAATGTTCTCTATCAGCAGGCTGTTGGATGCTTGATTTACTTATGCATTACTCGGCCAAGTTGTTGTCTCATAGATGAGCATGTTTATGCATTGCCTAGGTGTCAAGCATTGGCAGGCGATTAAGCACATCTTTCGCTACTTGAGTGGTACCCGGATACTTGGGTTATTTTATCCCAAGGGGGGATCACTACCGCTAGATTTGCATGGTTTTTTTGACAATGATTGGCCTGGTTTTTATGACACTCGTGTGTCCAGCAGTGGTTTTTGCTTCATGCTTGGTAGCTCATGTATATCTTGGTTGAGCAAGAAGTAGCCTACTGTGGCCACTTCTAGTTGTGAGGCTGACTATAGGGCAGCTTTCACAATGACTCTTGAGTGTGTGTGGCTCAAACGCCTTATGGCTGATTTGGGTGTTGGTCAATCTTCTGCCACCACCATCTTCACTGACAATTAGAGCGCATTAGCAGTTGCGAGGAACCCTCTGTTCCATGCTCGCACTAAGCACATTCAGGTGCATTATCATTATGTCAGGGAGAGGTTATCTACTAGGGAGATCAGCTTGACATATGTGCCCATGTAGGAGAACATTGCAGAATTTTTTACGAAGGCTTTGCCTAGGGAGAAGTTTGAAATCTTTTGCAAAGCTTTGGGCTTACTTCCTTTTATGGATTGATTCAACATAGCTTGGCACTTCCTTATACATGAGTGCAAGCTCCTTGTTCACCACATCACTCCTAGGGGGTATTTGTTGATATATTTAGGTAGTGATGTGTGTGAACACTCTAGGACCGTCGAGGCACTTTTTTCCCTCTTTAGGAGGTTCTTCCCCTAGCTTGTATATATGCATAATGCCCTAATGGGCTACTTATCTTTGTACATTCTAGTGGTAATACATTCAGTATTGTGTGTTGTGCTCCAAGCTTCTTCTTCTTCCTTTGCTGTTCGCGTGCTTTCGCAGATGTCTAACTCCAACAGTGAAGGCGGATGATAGGACTCTTCTACATGGCTGCATAAGAGTGATCACCAGAGGGGGACTTTCTAGAATGAGAATCCAGGTAGCAAATATCTCATGAACCATTTGTTCAATTGGTTTTTAGCATTCACCCAACTTTTGTGTAAAGTTTTTCCTTATTCATTCATGATCCATCAATCAATCTATGATAATCATCAGATCTCTCTGCACACCCATCACCAACAACACCATAGTGCTTCATTGTGAAGACAATGATGCATACAATTCGATTCTGAATCAATTTTGTAGTTGAGGTTCTATATGACCAACATTGACATAAAAACATATACCATGATTCTAACAACTGGTACAACATCTCTGATGCTTCTTTCTGAAAATGAATTACTTAGGAGAGGTCAAACAAAGTTAGAGAAGGGTGATGTAATGTTGGTGAACTCAATCGTTGGGTTTAAATCAAAGAACACTCCAAGTTCATTGTAGAGAATCAGATATTGCAAGGCAGATCAAAGAATCATCACAAAAGAGTCTAAATGATATACATGATGAGTGATTCTGACATCATCCATCTATGCACAATGTTCTAAATCTTTGAATCTACTCGGAAGTTTTCCATCTAATCACAACAGACGCCTTATGAATAAATCTATATTGTTGATTATACAAGTCAATAGCAAAGGGCTCATCATGTGGTTTCCCACAAAGGAGGAGCTGAATGAGCTTTGTTTGTGGGAAAGAAGCACCATTTCGGCACTCTTCAACTACCTGATTGTATTTATTTCATGAATGGATACATTTTTGTGCTCTTTATTTGAAAAAAATGTTGCACTATTTCCATTGCATAACTATCAAACTAGTTTTGAACAAAGCACCATCCTATTTAGGTTGTTTAATCACTCTCATAAATGTTGACTTATATTTGTAGCATGCATATGCTTTGTCAGGACAAACGAGTTTTAGTTCTTTTTCAAGAGCATGAAACCTATTTCTACAAAGCAATCCCCCCTGAGCACATTTCAAGAGCTACAAAATTGTATGCATCATTATATATATATATATATATATATATATATATATATATATATATATATATATATATATATATATATATATATATATATATATATATATATATATATATATATATATATATATATATGGGGATACAACATTAAATTCAATATTGAATTCAGATAACCTAAAGATGTTTAAAGGATTATCATCGGAATATTGACCTCAATGAGATGAATTCTACTTGAATACCCTACGCAAATCCTCTTGAACATCAAGGAATATGTGTGTTAGATTAACTTGGACACTCATTCCCCACCTTGTCATCAACCCCGCGACACGGCTCTAAGAAGAACATCCATCGAATGTGGACAATTCCTACTATTGCAACTTCATCAACCACATGAACTAGTAAATGAAGTTGAATTGTGTGAATACTTGTGGGAAAGTACTTCTCAATCATATAGACAACCTCTATAGCATTGAGTGCACTCTCTATGCTATCTCTTCTTATCTCTTTAGAAGAAATCCACTATACCAAGGAACTGATTTTATAATTGGTTTTCCGCACATCCTCCGAAAGGCAATCTTTCGCAGCTATAGGGAGCACAAATTGTAAGAACTTATGAGAGACTTGAGCCCTCTAAGATCATGGTTCTATGTGAAGGCAATCTTTAGACACCTCATGCACCCACTAAGTGTTTGAAACTTTGAAATCACCTTCTTCACTCTTTGCTCTTCCATCTTGCAGAGCACCCAAGGAGCTCTTAGTAGTGACACTGTTCCATTTTGCTTGGTAACTGCCCACAACTGTTGCATATGACCTCGTTCTTTCAAGTCCTCCCTTTGTGCTTTGCTTTCCTTCTTTCCAATCAATGTCTTGTAGAGGATCTCTCCCACATTCTTGAAAATATGCATTGGTTTCGCCAAATGATTGATTAATAACTCACTCCAATAAGGGAGATCATGAAAGATCAACAATTTTCTCATGCTAGTGAGTGGTGCTCCTGCATCCCACAACTGGTTCCAATCACTTTCTTTTATTTGTCATTGTGCTTGTCAGCCAATTTTACCTTCATGTTAGACATGTCCATTATGCAAATATCTATGATATCCTTTATAAATAGTCTTTGGAAGTGCTTTGGAGTTGCGTGCTTTGAGTCATGGTTTGCATAGGGGACAAGCAGTGTAACCCAAAATTGATAAACCTGTTCATTCACTATAACTGAGCCAGTCATTCATCGTCACATAAGCATGCCTTGCACTCGCACATCTCGTCTTGTTAAAAGTTGAGACATGTTGCACACAATAATCCTATCCCATAAAGTTCGTAGCTCTTCCACAAGTGGTGCAAGGTAAACATCCATGTTTTTTACCTTATACTTACCTAGCATAATGACAACTAATAATAAATGGTCCTTTTTTGTGGCCAGACATGGTTAGATGTTATACTTGACCAAACATACATACCATGTGTTCCATGAGGAGTGTGTAAACCAAATGGATTTACTCCATCCATGGCTAGGCCTAGACATATATTCTGATCCTCTCTAGCAAATTTTGGCCACTTACTATCTATGTGTTTCCAAGCATCATTATCGACATGCACTCGCATTACACCATATGTAGATATGATCTTTACATGCCATGAAATTAACTGAGCTATGGATTTACATCTGAACATGCTCTTAATTCTTGGAATGATAGGAAAGTGGTGAAGAACCTTTGCATGGATTGCTTTGCCCACAAGGTCTTCTCTAAACCTTTTTGCTCTACACTTTGGACATATGTCAAGGTTCTCATACTCATTGCGAAAGAGAACACAAACATTTGGATAAGCATGAATCTTGGTGTAGTCCATCCCCATGGACTATAAAAGCTTTTTTGCACCACCAAGTGTTGAAGGCATGTCATTGCCATCTGGCAAAATCTGATCTTTCAAAATCCTACAAGGGATAAGAAATTACAATGATAAACTTATTTTGATACAGCAACGAAAGTTTATTTCAAATCCATTTACCTTAATAATTCAAAGACACTACTATCTGACCATCCATAAATGTATTGAAGATTGAGTATCGTGAGCAATGCATGTAGTACAGATATCTTTGCCCTAGTGTAGAGTGGTAAAAGGGCTAGTCTTGTCCGACTACCTCCCTCTTCGTCCTCTTTTGCGCACAAGAGGTAGACCAAAATTTGATACTTGCATGGAGTGTAAGGACATGTCATTCTCTCCTTCGGATCCAAAGATGCCATCTGATACCATGTGGAGATGCTAGGATATTAATATGTGATGCATTTGATTACGTATACTAATTTTAATTCTAAAACCCTAAATTTTTTATTTGATTATAAGTACTAATTTTCTTCCAAAAACACCAATTCAAAAACCCTAATTTCTTATATATTTAAATATACATAGTACATTTGATTATATATTCTATTATTTTCCTAATGTTTATATATATATGATTATATATACTAATATTAAACCTAAAACCCTATTTTTTATATATTTAATTATATATATTTATTTTAATTAAGGAACCCTAACTCTTTTTATATTTAATTATGTATACCAATATTCTTCATAGAACCTTAGTTCTTTACATATCGAATTATATATACTAATTTTAATCTTACAACCCTAATTTCTTATACATTTAATTATACATAGCACATTTGATTATATATACTAATTTGTTTCATAATTTAGATATATATTTGATTATGTAATATTAAACCTAAAATTGTATTTTATATATTTAATTATATATATTTATTTTAATTCAAAAACCTTAATTTCTTATATATATTTAACTATACATTGTACATTTGATTATATATTCTATTTTTTCCTAATTTTTACATATATTTGATTATCTATTTTAATATTAAACCTGAAATCCTATTTTTTATATATTTAATTAAATTTAAAAATCCTAATTTCTTATATATTTAATTATACATAGTACATTTGATTATATATTCTGATTTTTTCCTAATTTTTAGATATTTGATTAAATATAATAATATCAAAATTTAAACCTTATTGTTTATATATTTAACTATATATATTTATTTTACTTCAAAAATCCTAGCTTCGTTCATATTTATTTATATATACTAATATTTATCATATATGAGGGGTTTTACGGTTTTAGGATTTTACATACATACACATATATATCTGATTATATATACTATTTTTAATTTTATAACCATATGTTCTTATATATTTCATCATATGTAGCACATTTGATTATATATACTAATTTTTTTCCTAATATATATATATATATATATATATATATATATATATATATATATATATATATATATATATATATATATATATATATATATATATATATATATATATATATATATATATATATATATATATATATATTAATATTAAACCTAAAGCCTTATTTTTTGTATATTTAATTATATATATTTATTTTAATTCAGAAACCCTAACTCTCATATATTTAAATATAAATAGTACATTTGATTATGTATTCTAATTGTTTTTCTAATTTTCATATATATATATATATATAACCTAAACTCTTATTTTTTTACATTTAATTATGTATATTTATTTTACTTAAAACCCTAATTTCTTATATATTTAACTATACATAGTATATTTGATTATATATTCTAATATTTTTCCTTAAATTTATATATTTGATTATATATATTAATACTAAAAGTAAAACACTATTTTGTATATCTAATTATATATATTTAGATTAATTCAAAAACCCTAATTTCTTATATAGTTAATTATACATAGTACATTTGATTATATATTCTAATTCTTTTTCAAACTTTTATATATATTTGTTTAGTATTAAACCTAAAATCCTATTTTTATATTTAATTATATATATTTATTTTAATTCAAAAACCCTAATTTCTTATTTATTTTTTTTTCAATTTTGTATTTGACTATATATATTAATATTAAATCTAAAACCCAATTTTTTATAAAAAACCTAATTTCTTATATATTTAATTATACATAGTACATTTGATTGTATATTCTAAGTTTTGTCCTAATTTTACTTGATTATATATATTAATATTAAACCTAAAATCCTCTTTTTTATATATTTCATTATATATATTTATTTTAATTCAAAAAACCCTAATTTCTTATGTGTTTATATGTGTATATGTGTCTATGTATGTGTTTATGTGTATGTGTGTGTATGCATATGTGTGTGTATGTGTGTGTGTGTATATATATATATATATATATATATATATATATATATATATATATATATATATATATATATATATATATATATATATATATATATATATATATATATGCATATGTGTATATGTGTGCATGTGTGTATGTATATGTGTGTGTATGTGTATGTGTCTATGCATATGTGTATGTATGTAAAAACCCCAAAACCTTAATCCTAAAGACCTAGACCTAAAACATGTATATGTGTGTATGCATGTGTATATATATGTGTATGTGTATATGTGTGTATATGTGTATATGTGTGTATGCATGTGTGTATGAGCCAAAATTAGCTGACTGTGTTTTCAGTTTTGAGGCCTCTACGACAACCATTCGGGCCTCTTTCTTCTTTGCCTCTTTACCAGCCAATTTTGGACAGCTTTTAATGACATGATCATTTGCTTTACAGTATTTGCAAAACAATTTCCGCTTTTCTGATTTCTTCTCATCTTTGCCTTTCTTCAAATGTGTAGCATTTGCAGATTTCTGCTTACTAGTCGAAGAGCTCCATTTTCCTTTGCTCTTTTGACTAGCTAGGAAAGCTTGATCTGCAACACGCATAATAGACCTGTTCTACGTAGATTGGTCTTCTTTCAACAAAACAGAAACTAACTCTTCAAATGTGAAGGCATTTGGATTGCCCTTCATCATCAAACGAAGAGTAGATGCAAATCTCTGATATGAGTTAGGAAGACCATTCAGAAGAGTCTGCACAAGTGAACTGTTAGGAAGGGCTTCATCTACAGAAATCAACTGTTCCTTCAAATCCTTGATCTTCATCAGAAAACTGTCCATAGAATCACCTTCATTCATGTGCTCAATCTCCAATTGTTTTCAAGGTAAGCAACAGGAGCCTCATTCCTAGCTTGGTACAATGTGGTAAGTGTATCCCAAGCATCCTTAGCTGATCTGCAAGAGCGAATGTGAGGAATAATGGCACGTTTGACAGACAAAGCTATCAATGCATGTCACTGAGCATCTCTGCCATCCCAATGAACTTGCTCTGCATTAGGTGCAATAAAAATAGCAACACGAACAAGAATCTGCAAAATATCACCATCTTCGACACCATCTACATCAACTTCAGTACCTATAGTTGTAATAGTTGTAGGTATGATAGGATGTTTATCAACACCCTGTATAATGTTCTAGAGTCCTTTTGCAACCAATGCATGTCACATCATATAAACCCATAATAGGTAGTTGGTACCATCCACCTTATCCTCAACAACCAACATACTGAATACACCATTGCTTTCAGCCATGGTCACTGACTAAAATACCTTGATGCAGAAAATCTGTTGTATCTCAAAAAGTTGAACACAATTGCCTAGATGAATTTTTCTAAACCTGTAGAAGACTTCGAGATGCTTATACTGGAGAACTGAAATTGGTATATACCTTTTGCACAAAAAGACAAAATAGCTTGCATAAGCACTATGATAGTGTGTTCGGAGGTCGAAACGAGCTTAGATCGCATTTTTGGCACCACAAAGCGAAGCCGTTTTGATCTCTGAAACACCCTCAGTATGCTCACAAAAATTCGTGCGATTCTAAGATTGAAATTGTAGAGGGGTCTGCAACACCCTAGATGAAGCAACGACCTGCTCTGATACCAATTGTTGGAGTTAGACATCTGCGGAGGCGTGCGAATAAAACAAGGAAGAAGAAGAAGCTTGGAGCACAACACACAATATTGAATGTATTACCATTAGAATGTACAAAGATAAGTAGCCCATTAGGGCAATAGGCGTATATACAAGCGGGGGGGAAAAAACTCCTAAAGAGGGAAAAAAGTGCACCGGTGGTCCTAGATTGTTCACACACATCAATACCTAAATATATCAATATTCCCTATCTCTCTCTATCGTTAATGGTTGCCCCCTCTATCCACCAGATCCTCTTTTTTTTCTTTCATATGAAGGCATCTCTTCTCTAATGCTCCAAGGCTTCCTTCCTTGCTAAAGCAAGTTTGTGCCTATCTTTGAAAGCAAGATACTTGTCTTCAAGCACAGTAGCTACAGATTTGGCCACCAGCTCAATCTACATTAGAGGACCTAGCACTTC
>CM035407.1:69083157-69100657 GCA_020310875.1 Ceratopteris richardii
AGCGGAAACAAGCATTATATACAAAGCTACACTGTATTACTATATTAGTCATGAGCAAAATCCAGAGACTCAATCATCAGCACATCGATTTTGCAAAGGACTATAGGAAAGAATCTACTGCATAATTTGCAATTGATCGTCAGTCAGCCATAAGAACAGGCCCATCAATTGTCAACGCAGATTTCGAGTACAACATGCAGGTGCATCGTGGAGAACATATATTGTTGGTTGCCAAGAAAGCTGCATCGAAACGGTAATGGAGTGGCCCAAATAACATCAAACGACTCTAAGTGGTGAATGTTTGGACTGATATAGAGAGCTCCAGCATGCTGTTCACCGACAACACTGATACCCAAGCTCCATGTGTATTTCGAGAGAAATACTTCACTACTATCATAGCATTTCCACGCAAAACCTTTGTTCCTTTTTTTCGAGGGAAGCATGCACCTACCCCCCACCCAAGGCGTAGGCCTTGGCATAACTTGTAAGTCACCGAAGTCACCATTGGTGCCATTGGCTATGTGAGAGAGAGGACCTCAATGATCAAGGAAGATGGAGGTTCCCCACACTTCCGGAGAGGTCACCCATCCTAGTTTGTTCCCCCTAGAGCTCGCTTAACTAACAGAGCTCTTGCCATTGTGAGCCGCTGGAATGTAATTATGAAAAGTTGCACTCACACCGAAAGGGCGTAGCGTAACCGTTGTAACGTTTTTGATTAATGAAAAGGGGCGTACGTGAAACAAAGGGTGGTCGACACCAGACTATGGTCTGGGCGAATGTTTGAAGTGGAGCGTAGCATGCATTGTTGATATTCTGAGTACTCTGAGTATTCTCTTACTTTGTTAATTAAGTTCAGCAATTAATTAAGTCTTTGATGAAGTACTGAGTTAAGCGACATTACGGTAAAGTGACGAAGTTGCACGTGAAGAATGTGTAATACGCATGACAGATAAATATTTGAAAGGTAGTTTAATTGGGAACATTAAGTCGGTGTACTGGCATACAATTGAATCTGTAGATTTGGGAAAATACAAACATGGCCTCTGTTTTACAGACCCTTAACCATCCCAAGAACCCAGATTTGATAAACAAAATAAACATTAGTTTAACACTAGCGCCGTCTGTGGGAAATGGGGTATCCAATTGAAGAAAAAGTTAAAGATCGACAAAGAATCCTTTGATATATGCCGGTAACACGCTCTGGCGAATCGTATCCCAAATACCATAGTGATGAACATCCCTGGGCAGTTCCGAATTTGTTAGGAACACCCTTTGGTGGTAGAAGTGAAGAACAACCAAGTTCAGTCGCAGAAGGTCCAGTTCAGCAAGCCAATGGCCCTTCCGGTGGTAGTTCGGTGTTGTGTAGAAGCAGTTTGGTAACTTATGGCGGTAATCCGGTGCATTCCAGTGATAGTCCGACACATTCTGAATATAGCGCGTTAGTTTTCGATTGTGCTTCGGTGCCTTTCGCTGACAATTCAGCATTATCCGATGATGATTCGGTGATCTTCGATGACAATTCGGTGATTTTAGATGGTAGTTCGGTATTATCCGATGATGATTCGGTGATCTTCGATGACAATTTGGTGATCTTCGGTGATAATGCGCTATTGTTCAGAAGGAATTTACTGCATTCACCGTTTTTAGGTGCAAGTTTAGCCAATTTCGACACTAAAGTTAAGAAAGGGCTGTTAGATTTTGAGCTAAGTAATCAGTTTAGAGACATTAGGACCGAAAAGTGGGCAAAGTGATCATACAGCCCAGGAACATCAACGAATACTTCCCCAAAATTCAGGCAACATGAGTAGTTCGCAGCAACAACAACAACAACAACAACAACAACAACAACAACAACAACATCAACAACAACAACAGTAGCAACAAAAACAACAAGAACAACAACATATTATTCCACCGTGTCCGGTGCCAGTAGGAGTCACGTACGCAAAATTTAGAGGTTTTCCGAGAGATGATCCTGATGCGCATGTGCGGACATTTGAAATTAATTATGCCGTTTTGAATTACCCAGCAGACCTTGCTTATAAAGCCATTGTGTTCCAATCAACTTTGGTTAATGAAGCTACGCGCTGGTTAACTGAGTATGGCTTGAATAATTTCTGGCATTATGATGACGTGAAGGATGCATTTCTGCAATGATTCCGATTAAAGAAAAACCCAGCAGAAATTTTTGATTACCTGCAGAATAACAGGCAGAAGCCACACCAGAATGTACAAGACTATGCCACTCTATTTTGGACTCATTTACCGCAGTTACCACCAGTGCATGCCAACTTACTAGACGACATCATTACTCAATGGTTCATAAACAGATTAAACCCCCAATTGAAACAGATCATGATCATACGATGTGTGGCAGGAATGACCTTGGATGCCATAATCGCTATGGCTTTACAGTTAGAAAATAAAGTGGGTGGATTCACTGAAGATTTAGAGTGGTTGAAGGCATCCAAGCATTCAAATGAGGATCCTCTAAAAAAAATTTACTATACTAAATGTAAAAATACGGGACACAGCAGCTCAACATGTGCTCTGAATCAGATGTATTGCGCAATCTTCCATACAATGGACCACACTACGACGACTTGTCCTTATAACACAAAGATACAGAGTAGAGCGGCTGTCAATTCTATCATTCAGGAACAAGGGCAACCGGCCAGCCATTACGTACCACCACAAATGAGGAATACCCCTTACCAAGGATATAAGAGTTAGAGGAGCACGGTCAACTAACTTTGGACAAACTCGGTGGAATGCGGGTCCATCAGGTGAAGGTGCATCTCCTCCACCACCTAAATGTCATTTTTACGGTGAAATAGGACATATATGTAGGTACTGTAAAGATGCGGCTGAGTACGATAAAAGCAGAAATCAAAGACAACACCCGATGGCAAACATGGTGTATATTTCAATAGTTGACACTCAAACAACAGTGGTGCAAACACGCTCGAGAAAGCAATTACAGCCAGCTACGGAGATTTTTGAACCATTCATGAACAACAGAAGGCGTTTACTAAAGCAAGCAAGTGGGCGACTCAGGAACAAACTGTTTTTCCTAATCCAGTTTCGGTGACGTAGCAAAACATACCGCAGGCAGTATCGAAAGGAAGAAATCTGACCACCACTATACCGGAGCCCCTACCGGACACCATACCAAAAATAGCAAAATTTGATCCGATGTGGGATGTCTTATCTAAGGCGTCCATTACAATACCATTGGGACAATTATTGGCTTTGATTCTTGGCGTACGCCAACAGTTCCAACAGCAGGTCAGTCCAGAATCTTCATGTGCTCCTTCTACAACAATAATCTAGCCCGAACTAGATCTGACGGTGGACCATACGGTGCCCTTGATTACAGTCTGGTATAAGAATCATAAAATAACCCAAGTATTAATTGATGGAGGATCTGGAGTAAACATTGCAACAGCTTCACTTTGTCAACGGATGGGATGGACGCACATCGAACAAGTCCAATTTTTTGTCCGCATGGCTGATCAATCCTGAGTTCATCCGGTTGGATTAGTGCGAGACATTCCTATTACTACTCAAGGAGCTGTATTTAAAATGACCTTCATTGTTATGGAATTACCCGAATCCAGCCTTGACTATAACCTGCTCTTTGGACGACCATGGTTAAAGCAAGCTAAGGTAGCTCAAGATTGGTCAGTGCATGAATTGATTTTTAAGAATAACCACCGTAAATATGTCGTTCCATTGGACGACATGAAGCCTTGTGACTTGCATGCACGATCATATGTAGCCGAACCTGTACATATGTTGGATGGTCTTTCAGATGATAGAAGCTTTTCTTAAAGCCAACAAAGATCTAATGGTGCTCGGAACTGTGGACTTACAAACGGTTGCAGATAACTGGAGCCCGACGGCCTGTACGGTAGTACCACTGATCGGTGAACCCGACTCAAGCATAGCAGAGACCTTGGATGATACGATGCTACAACAACTGCTTCAGTCAGGTGACGACTTTGGCATGCCCCGACAGTTCTACGTATCGGAAGACCAATTGGTTACCTGCAACTTAGGCGATGCCACCAATCCACAACCAGTGAAGATTAAGGCGGGACTATTAGAGACCTTCCCAGATAACTTACTGCAGTTACTACGTGAATTCTCTGATGTATTTGCATGGGATTACTGTGATATGAAGGGATTGGATCTGCGCATCTATCACCATAGGGTTATGCTGAAGCCAAATGCTCGGCCTATTAAACAACCCAGCTATAGGATGAATCCTCACTATGCGGCCCAAGTCAAAGCAAAATTGGATCGATTGCTGAAGGTGGGGTTTATTGTCCCTATCGAGCATGCGGAGTGGATTTCCCCCATTGTCATAGTCCCTAAGAAGAATAAGCAATTACGAATATGTGTGGACTACCAGAAATTAAACGCAGCAATCGTACCTGATCCATTCCCTCCACCTTTTCTGGACACGATGTTAGATGATGTGGCAGGTCGCGAGATGTACTCCTTTTTGGATGGATATAGTGGTTATAACTAAGTATGAATGGCAGAGTAGGACATTCCAAAGATAGCATTTGTAACCAATTGGGGTGTGTATGTGTGTAGAGTGATGTGGTTTGGTCTGCGAAATGCTCCAAGTACATTTTAGCGTTGTATGCAGGAAGTTTTCTCTTGTTATTTAACCACAATCATGAGAGTTTATTTGGATGACTTCTCCTTATCCTGTGATACTTCGGCGCATCTGTATCATTTACGGTGTTGTTTTTCAAAGTGTGGAGAATATCGTCTGTGCTTAAACCCCAATAAATCTGTATTCTCGATATCTTGCGGAAAGTTGTTAGGGCACATTATCTCCAAATAGGGAATCCAAGTTGATCCAAATAAGGTGAAGGCCGTACTGGAGGCACCTGCTCCCAAGACACCCAAAGAAGTGATGCACTTCTTGGGACAAATCCGGTGGCATGGGTTGTTGGAGCAAGTCTATGACAAGCCTAAGTATTGGCTTGAGTCTCACAAAGTCTTAGAAGAAGCTTTAAAAAGAAGACTATGTAAAGTTCACTTGTGAACTACCTCTTGTAACTTTTGAAGAGTTTACTTAATGTAAAAGTAAGAGAATCTTAAGTGGTTGAGTCCACATGATCAAGAATGGAAAGAGGAGCCACGAATTCGTGATTTGTGGTAGGTAGAGAATCAAATCAATCATTGATTGATTGGAGAGTGATTGAGGGAAGTTAGCCTCCCAAACTCAACTATAAATAGATGGCAGTTTTAGTCGTGGTTAGAGAGACCTATGTGAAGACCTCCAAGAGCTGAGCTTTATGCCATATCAAGGTGTGATTACAAGGCACACATATGTATCAGTAAGTCATTGTATTGTACAAGCAATATACTTTCATTTTCATGATTATTTGAGTTCATCTTTCCATGTTCTTGTGAAGTGTACTATTCACTACCATTACTCTCAGTTTTCTCAGTAAGCTTGCAGAGATGATTTCTCTGAGCTTGGTGCATCATTTTCAGTGATTTAACTTGGTAAAGTTAGCTCTATAAGTCTAATATATGCTCATAAATTTTCATGTCATTTGGATGTTGCAATCTTCAGTTATGTTCATTTGAAGTCAATAGGGTCTGTTCATCTTCACCTCTCTGTCAGGTACCCGATTTTTTCACTCATCTTGTCAGAGGTGTTTCTCAGTGGTTACTTATCCAAATTCAGTTTATTGAAAGCTTGTTGGATTCAGCTTACTGTCTAGTATAACCATACAAATTTTCATAATCATTGGATTTCTACATTTTGAGTTATGGTGATTTTTCTGCTCACTGGTCTATTTCTGTAGCAGCCCGTGAAAATCGGGATGATGTCATCACTTGTTAAAACTCATTCTCAGTGTGTGCTTTGTTATTTTTGGTGAGATTACTCTTGAAAGTTAGCTCTTTAAGCTAACTAGACTTCCCCAAGAGGAATTAAGCTAATTGCTGCTGTGCTCAGAGAATTATGTAAAACACTGGACATGTGTATGAACCAAGAATAGCAAGTTTTCACCTCTGAGCTAACTCCAACTTATCTGTTTTGATCTATCTTTTTGAGAGTGATCTTCCAAGGTACATAGGGTGTCTAATACATCCATTGGCAAGCTAAAAGGGCCCACCATCTACTCCTGGAGTTCATTTGGCTGGTTTAGATCAAGGATTTTGCAACACCTCTTCATCTTCAAACACATACTTATCCATCTCTTCACAGTGGTATCAGAGCAAGGTTGGACAACATGGCAGATGGATTTCCTTCATCAATTGACAAATTGGATAGAGGTAATTACTCAGCTTGGTCATTAAGGATGGAAGCTTATCTCCAAGGTAGAAGTTTATATGGTTATGTGGCTGGAGATGAAGTTATGCCAAGTTTCAGGAACAAAAGTCAACCAACACAAGAAGAGCAAGAAAGATTGAGCACATGGTGCTCCAAGGATGCACTTGCAAGGTCTTATCTCCTCAACTCTATCTCAGATTTTTTGTTGCCTCACATTAGAAAAGCTCTAAAGGTAATCAATCTTCAGCTTTATACACGGATAAAAGCAAGTCTAAAGATAACAAAGGAAAGGCAAAGAAAGTGGATGATGAAATAGGTACATATCAAGCTAACTATGCAGGTAGAGGAAGACATGGCAGAGGTAGAGGAAGAGGAGGTAGACAAGGCAGGGGGAGATCCCAAGACTCCAACTCATGTTCTATTTGTGGATTAACTAATCATACAACTGAAAATTGCTTTAGGAATTCCAGGAATCAAAGAGGCAGAGGATACAATAGAGGAAGTTATGGCTACTCAAGAGGAAGGTTCAACAACTACCATGGCAACTACAACAACTACAATCATTCAAACTATCAAGGAGGCTACAAAGGAAGGAGAGACTACAATAACTACACAGAAGACTCAAACAAAGAGGATTCATTATTGATCATGAACATGGCTATGCCACAAGGTAAATCTGATGAGCATGTTTTCTACATAGATTCAGGTTGTTCAAATCATGTGGCAGGAAATGTGGCACTCCTATCAGATTTAGAAGATCCAAGGAATAAGCATGAGGTACAAACAGGAGATGATACAAAACACCCTGTGGAGAAAATAGGCAATGTCAAAGCACCTGATGGAAACATCAACCTACTCAGTAAGGTACTCTATGTTCCTACCATTACAAAGAATTTGATAAGTGTTGGGCAGATAGTAGAGAAAGGGTTGCAAGTCAGGTTCACAAAAGCAAGAGCATTTGTTGAAGATCCAAGTCAAGGATTCAGAAGAATTGCAAAAGGTGAAAAGACAGGTAGATTGTTCACATTTGAATTACAAGACACTAGAAACATTGCTCTCTTTAATTATGGTAGTCAGACACTCACAGAATTGGAAGTATGGCACAAAAGGTTAGCACATATTGGTGAAAGGTCATTAAAGCAAATCTGCAGGGACCAAAGTGTACTTGGACTTCCTAATTTGTCAAAACAACATATGATTTATAAGTGTAGTGCATGTCAATTTGGAAAGTCTCACAGGTTACCATTCATGAAGAAAGGTTATATGCATGGAGATCTCTTGGAGTTGGTTCATACAGATGTATGGGGACCTAGCAAGGAAGCTTCAATATCTGGATCAAGGTATTATGTTTCCTTTATTGATAATTGCAGCAGATGGACTATCCTATTCTTTATGAAACACAAAGATGAAGTTTTTTCATGTTTCAAAAGATATTTGGCTCTTGTGGAGAATCAAACAGGTAAATCACTAAAAAGGCTAAGGTCAGATGGAGGGGGAGAATACTTCTCCCATGATTTTGATTCTTTTCTTCAAGAAAGAGGAATCAAAAGAGAGGTAACTACAAGGTACACTCTTGAGCAAAATGGAGTGGCAGAAAGGAGGAATAGGACAATTGTTGAAGCTGCAAGGTCTATGTTAAATGAAAAGCATTTACCTAATTACTTATGGGCCGAGGCTGTATCTACAGCCACTTACTTGATTAACAGGTTGCCTTCAAAATCCCTTGATGGGATGACTCCATATGAGGCTTGGAATGGAAGAAGACCAAGCTTAGATCATTGTAAAATTTTTGGATGTATTGCTTTTGCTCATGTTCCTTCACAGGTTAGAGGCAAGATGGATCCAAAGGCAGAAAGGTGTGTATTTATTGGATATGACAACAATCAAAAGGGCTACAGGTTATACAACCCTACCAACAAAGGATTCTTGGTAAGCAGAGATGTAGTTTTTGATGAGAACAATTCATGGTATGAAGATTCATGCAGGAAGATCAATTTACCATATGATCTTGAAGAAGATTTTCCAAAGCTTGGTAGAGAACAATCAAAGATTGAAGAACAAGACACCTCAGAGGATGATGAAGAATCTCACATGGAAAAGATCAAAGCATGGAAGTCTAAAGGTAAAGCAAAATTGCAGGAACTTGGACATGAAGCAGAATCATCACATCATGGCCTAAGAAGATCTATGAGGGAAAAGAAAAAACTAGAAAGGTATGGGTTTGACACCTCATTAGTAACTAAACATTCTATCTACATAGCACAGGACATAAACCAAGAGGAGCCATCATCATTTGAAGAGGCCAAAGCAAAAACAGAATGGAAGCATGCAATGAAGGAAGAGATTGAAGCACTTGAGGAAAGCAACACTTGGGATTTGGTGCCCAAGACTTCATCCATGAAGGTAATAGGCTCAAGATGGGTCTATAAACTCAAGAAGAATTCTGATGGTTCCATTAACAGGTATAAGGCAAGGCTTGTAGCAAAAGGCTTTGCACAAACTCAGGGAATTGATTATGAGGAGACCTTCTCTCCTGTGGCAAAGATGCCTACTATTAGGGTTTTGCTTAGTATTGCCTCTTCCAAGAATTGGAAGATACTTCAACTAGATGTAAAGAATGCATTCTTGAATGGTTGGATAACAGAAGAGGTATATATGGCACAACCACCTGGTTTTGAGAATCAAGTTTATCCTGATTATGTGTGTAAACTTAACAAAGCATTGTATGGTCTCAAGCAAGCTCCAAGAGCTTGGAATTTCAGGCTTGTTTCATTCTTGCAGGACAAAGGCTTTCAACCAAGCAAGGCAGATCCTTCACTCTTTATTAAAAAGAGTAATTCCGAGGTCATCTATCTATGTGTATATGTAGATGATATTATATTGACAGGAAATGATGCAGATGGTATGAAGAAGATCAAAGATCAGATGAGAGAAGAATTCAAGATAAGTGATTTGGGTTCACTTACCTACTTCCTAGGTTTGGAAGTTGTCTACAAAGATCATGGTTTGTTTCTCACTCAAAGGAAGTACATTAAGGACATGTTGGCAAAATTCAAGATGCAAGATTGTAAGATTGCAGGTACTCCAATGGAGGTCAATCACAAATTGAGCTCACATGAAGGTGAACTCATAGAGGACATCACATCATATCAAAGTCTAGTGGGTAGTCTCAACTATGCCACATTGACAAGAGTAGATATATGTTACAGTGTGAGTGTGCTAAGTCAATTTATGCACACACCAAGGAAACCACATATGGATGCTGCCAAAAGGATTCTCAAGTATCTCAAAGGAACCATAAATGAAGGACTTTATTATCCTTATGTATCTGATTTAGGTTTGAAGCTATTTTCTGATGCAGATTGGGCTGGCTCCAAGGAAGATAGAAGGAGCACTTTAGGTTATCTTACCTTTGCAGGTTCAAAGCTTATTTCATGGTCATCCAAGAAGCAACCCACAGTTGCTCTCTCTTCTACTGAAGCTGAATATAGAGGTCTTGCCATAGCTACACAAGAAGCTATGTGGATGAAGACATTATTCAAAGATCTTGGATTGGAGTTTGGAACTCCAACTATTTTTGGTGACAATATGAGTTCTATTCACTTGGCTGCTAATCCTATTTTTCATGCAAGGACTAAACATATTGAAGTTCATTATCACTATGTATGAGAGAAGGTTCTAAGCAAAGAGATTCAAATATCATATGTGTCCACTCATCAACAATGTGCAGATATTCTAACCAAAGCATTGGATGGTACAAAGCTTTGCAAATTCAAGGCTATGATTGGTTTGCA
Source organism: Ceratopteris richardii (assembly GCA_020310875.1). Lineage (NCBI taxonomy): Eukaryota > Viridiplantae > Streptophyta > Polypodiopsida > Polypodiales > Pteridaceae > Ceratopteris > Ceratopteris richardii. The sequence goes on from CM035407.1 coordinate 69,093,259, forward strand.
GGTAATCTTGGAAGATTGAAGACCTCAAGCATACTTGGCTTGAGGGGGAGCTGTTGGAGCAAGTCTATGACAAGCCTAAGTATTGGCTTGAGTCTCACAAAGTCTTAGAAGAAGCTTTAAAAAGAAGACTATGTAAAGTTCACTTGTGAACTACCTCTTGTAACTTTTGAAGAGTTTACTTAATGTAAAAGTAAGAGAATCTTAAGTGGTTGAGTCCACATGATCAAGAATGGAAAGAGGAGCCACGAATTCGTGATTTGTGGTAGGTAGAGAATCAAATCAATCATTGATTGATTGGAGAGTGATTGAGGGAAGTTAGCCTCCCAAACTCAACTATAAATAGATGGCAGTTTTAGTCGTGGTTAGAGAGACCTATGTGAAGACCTCCAAGAGCTGAGCTTTATGCCATATCAAGGTGTGATTACAAGGCACACATATGTATCAGTAAGTCATTGTATTGTACAAGCAATATACTTTCATTTTCATGATTATTTGAGTTCATCTTTCCATGTTCTTGTGAAGTGTACTATTCACTGCCATTACTCTCAGTTTTCGCAGTCAGCTTGCAGAGATGATTTCTCTGAGCTTGGTGCATCATTTTCAGTGATTTAACTTGGTAAAGTTAGCTCTATAAGTCTAATATATGCTCATAAATTTTCATGTCATTTGGATGTTGCAATCTTCAGTTATGTTCATTTGAAGTCAACAGGGTCTGTTCATCTTCACCTCTCTGTCAGGTACCCGATTTTTTCACTCATCTTGTCAGAGGTGTTTCTCAGTGGTTACTTATCCAAATTCAGTGATTTAAAGCTTATTGGATTCAGCTTACTGTCTAGTATAACCATACAAATTTTCATAATCATTGGATTTCTACATTTTGAGTTATGGTGATTTTTCTGCTCACTGGTCTATTTCTGTAGCAGCCCGTGAAAATCGGGATGATGTCATCACTTGTTAAAACTCATTCTCAGTGTGTGCTTTGTTATTTTTGATGAGATTACTCTTGAAAGTTAGCTCTTTAAGCTAACTAGACTTCCCCAAGAGGAATTAAGCTAATTGCTGCTGTGCTCAGAGAACTATGTAAAACACTGGATAGGTGTATGAACCAAGAATAGCAAGTTTTCACCTCTGAGCTAACTCCAACTTATCTGTTTTGATCTATCTTTTTGAGAGTGATCTTCCAAGGTACATAGGGTGTCTAATACATCCATTGGCAAGCTAAAAGGGCCCACCATCTACTCCTGGAGTTCATTTGGCTGGTGTAGATCAAGGATTTTGCAACACCTCTTCATCTTCAAACACATACTTATCCATCTCTTCACATGGGTGACATTTGCGGTGGCTTGCTCATCTGGCCACGGCACTCAGTCGACTGATAATCAGTACTCCTCGTCAGTTTGAATTGACTGCGGCATGTCAACTCTCTTTTGATCGGTTGAAATCACTGTTAACGCAGGCACCTATTTTACAAGCGCCAAATTGGGAACTCCCATTTCACGTCTTTGTGGATGCGTTCGACATTGCAATTGGAAGCATGCTGATGCAAAAAACGGAAAAAATGATTCCGTCTAGTGTATTATGCGAGTCGTAGATTAGCTCTGACAGAGCGCAATTATTCCGTCACCGAACGTGAATGTCTCAGATTAGTGTATTTGGTGAAGGAATTCCGGCATTATTTGTTGGGACGCCGCTTCACTTTCCACGTTGATCATGCAGCCTTGGTGTACCTTGTGCGGCAACAACATCTGGGAGGAAGGTTAGCAAGATGGGTATTGTTGCTCCAAGAGTTTGATTATTCAGTAGTACATCGAACAGGGTCGAAACACACGCTTGTCGACTTTTTATCACGATTAGATTCCGATGAACTTCTGAAAGGAGTTGATGATACCACACCCGCTATCTATGCAACAAAGACGGTATAGGATGATCAACAAGAATTGCCAGTAAAATCCTTCTATTATGACACTTTGATGTTTTTCTTGACCAGTGGATGTCCTCTCGGTATGACCTCTCCGGCTGCTCAACAAAAACTCACCATATATAGTCGATGATTCTGGCTAATTATAGGACAGTCATATTATATGGATCACTCGGGAGTGCTACTTCGATGTGTTCCACCACACGAAATGGCTTCAATAATCACAATGGCTCACTCTACCCCAACTGGAGGTCATTTTGCGGTTGACCTAACCCCCCGGAAGATTTTGTAGAGTGGCTTATGGTGGCCTACTATGTACCGTGATGTGACCAAGTATGTGCGACAATGCGATGAGTGTCAGCATTCGATCAACCTTTACAGAAACATTACTTTCCGCTCCAACCCATTCTGCCTCTCGAACCCTTTCAGAAATGGGGTTTGGATTTTATTGGACCAATCACACCTCCTGTGACACTTACCAGTAACATATATATTCTTACATGCACAGATTATGCGACTCGGTGGGCCGAAGCTTGGGCTCTACGGTCAGCTACAGCTGCTGCGGTCGCTAAATGTTTGATGAAAGATATTTTTCCATGCTATGGTTTACCTTTGGAGATCGTGACTGATCAAGGCATGCACTTTGCAACACGAGCGAATGGCCTCGCTGAGAGCACAAACAAATCTCTATTGAACATCTTAAAGAAGCTGGTATTGGATTGCTCAGAGAGATGGGACCAATTCCTACCTGCGATATTATGGGCTTATCGTACAACATATAAAGTGGCCACCGGAACAACTCCCTTCAAGTTGGCATATGGTTTGGAGGCGATTGCTCCTATGGAAATGGTGGTTCCTAGTTTGCGAGTGGCATTAGAGCAGAAGTTACTATCGAAAGAATCATTTCCTTTCCGATTGGATGCATTACGGTCTCTGGATGAACAATGCCTCGAGAGTTTTCTGGTGTTGCAGGAAGTTCAGCTTAGACAAGCAAGGACCCATGATCGTTCCCTTAAAACCCTCGTTTTCACAATCCGCAGGGACTCATGATCGTTCCCTTAAAACCCCCGTTTTATAATGCTAAATCTAATCGATCCGCAGGAAAGTTTAAACTGTGTTGGTTCGGTCCCTACTGTATTACCGAACACGTTGGACCAGCGACTTTCCGGTTATCCACCTTAATTGGTACCCTTCTCCCTAAGGTGATCAATGGATCGAAGCTTCGTCCCTATTATCCACCGTCTTCATCCTCATAATGCTTGACCAGTATTTTTACTTTTCACCCGTTTTTTTTCCACTGTTCTGACTCGATGTTCCTTTCCTTTCTGCGTAATTTCGGTTGATCGATTGATCGTAATCCTTCCGTTTTCTTACCTAACCATGATTAGTAGCCGACTTCTGTGTCTTCGATTATGTTAATGCGTGCATGTTGCCATTATGTCTGTATCTTTCCAATACTACGTGATGATTATGTTTCTCCTCATCTGTTCCTTTAGTGTTTCTACTTAATCTTGTTCTTCACGTTGTTTTTCGCTATTGCATCCTTGTGTTCTTGTGAACTCTATGTTATTGTGTCTTTTCGCATTTTGGTTTGTGCCATGGAAGCTTTGGCAAACATCGTCACATTCCGTGCTAGCCTCGCTCTGGACGTGAGCGAGTATCTGCATGTACGTGGCCTCCTAACCTTCACTGAATTGCCTTGGCATTTAGTGGAGTGCCATCCTTTCGTTGTGCAGATAATCTCTACCATTGCAGCTATGCCCGCTACAGAACAATGTTAGCCGCTTGCATGTCTTAACCCCCGCGTCGTTGTCACACTTAGTACAGTCGCTGAGGGATTCCATCTCCCTCATGAGGGTCTGGTTGATGGACCTCTCCTTCCCATGTCGACAATGAAGGAACTCTTTCCCCGGCACTCATCTAACGAGTTTGCCATTTTGTGTCATCCCGAACCGGAGTGCACCGCACTCCAGTTCCTTGTCGCTGCCTTGAATCTGCAAAAACGCACCTATGGCATCTCTCGCCCATTTTACTCTATGATTGATACCGTAGCACAAGAAGTAGTTGACCTGGCTTCTTTCTTTTTCCGATGCATCAACCGTGAATGCCAAGCCGTTTCTCGCCAATTAGCCAAGAACGAGATTCCTTGGACTCGCTTGTTGCACCTCCTCACTTTCCTCCTTCCGGGGATTCAAGCAGAGCAACCACCCCCATTGAACACTCTTCTCTTCCATGAAGAGTCTGTACAAATGATGGAGATCGATGATGATGTGGACCTTTTGCAGTTCTTCCCAGGGAAATGCCACAAATTGATCCCTTCACATAGTAAAGTCCTGTCGACCTCCACCGTACAAGTGCAAGATACAGCTTCGTCGGCCCAGAATCCTTCTCCACCATCACTCCTCCCAATAAAGCTATTCCGGATACCGTTGGTGATGAAGTTCAAACTAATGATACGGTTGTGCAGTCAGAGTCCCATCCTCAAGAGTCCGTGCTTGATATGGCCACGGAAACTGTATAGCTAGCTGATAATCTACAACCTGTGGAGCAGACTGTGCAACTTGATGCTTCGGCTCTTGTGGTAACAACCCTTGCCCTGCTTTCTACCTCTCAACATCCACCCTTATTTTTGTCTCCCTCCAAGGTGCCATTGCCGCCTAGCCCTCCTTCCCCAGGTCAATCAGCCACCCATCCCGGATTATTCTGTTACTATATGATCAATGTCTACCCCTCATGATAGTCTGCACATTTTGTAAGGCCCCCTTTATGAGGAGAAGCCAAGCGTGCATTATCCAATTGATGGGAATCCCAACTTGCATGTTGGATGAAGGTCATATTGGACCATGTAAGGTATTGTAAGGAAAGGGAGTTACCAGGGTCCCCAATGGGGGGTCCAAGGGGGCCAGCGAGATCCCTGGCTGGGGTCCCAAGGGGCCAATGGGCCCCTTGGTGGGGGTTCGGGGGCACGACGGTAAAGGGAATATTCCATGGAATATTCCCTATCGGAGTCAGAAATCATTTATATTTGTTAGGTCGGTTCAACCGGTCTAAGCCGTGTATGGCAATTACGTGGGCGGTGGCCGCCCACACTCTACCACCCATGTATAGCCGTCCACGACAGGCCACCCATGATCCTATATATACATGACTTCTGCACTATCTAAGACATCAAGTTGAGCCAGCATACCTCTATCTGAGAGCGCACGGGTGGACAACGCCATCATCTTTGTACTTGCTGCTAGTAGAAAATTGTTGAGATTCTCCTATATCTATTATCTTCTCTGCTATTGCTCCTGTGTTATATTGCATAACTATTGTCTTACATATTCCCCTCCCTCCTCCTTTGCTACTGTTTCCGTTAATCCTTCGCAGCCCATGCCCACCTCTCTCATCCCTCACTCATTAGCCCAATTAGCTCAGATTGGCAACTACCTCCTTCATCTCTCCACCCATCTTCCCCATCACCTCCAAGTAGCCCACCATTCCCTTCCGCAGCAGTATCAAGCCAAAGTGGATCTTCTTGAAGCTGACATTGCGCCACTTCAGGAAGAAGTGCTTACAGCCAAAGCTGAAGCTAGTTCCTTCGAGGAACGGATTCGTCTTCTACAAGCAGAATTGAAAGAGAAAGACGTTCTTATTGCTGCCTGTGATGGAGAGATTAATAATTTGAAGCATACGGTGATTTATAAAGAAGATGCCAAGACTGCATTGGGCAATCTTCTTGAGAATACACGTGCAGATCTGGATCTGGTGGAGCAGAAAGGTCAAGAAATGGTAGATTTGGCTATGCAAATGACAACGGACTTAAAGACAGATTCAAAAGAATTATTCCAGAAAAGTCACACATTGGATGAAGAGATTGGCAGAAACCTTCAATTGAAGGACATTGAAGCGATTCAAAAGGAAAGACAGAGTTTTTATAAGACGATGCAGTTCCAGACTAAAGAGCTCGAGCGCAGGAAAAAACAGTTAGCCATCCAGGCTGAACGTTTATCCAGGATAGATGCCGAAATTACAAAGATAAAGTTGCATAGAGATGCTTCTCTCGCAAATGATTTTTATTTACAAGAAGCCTTTTTGTAAAGCCAGGTTGACGCCTTAATCTCCCAAGTGATCGCTGCCAGTTCGGTCAGAACTGACGCACACTTGGTTTAGCCACAAATTTTGAAGGATATGTTAGATTCCTTGAAGCAGAAAATAGCCCGCACCTTTAAGTTAGCCCGTTCCATGTATATACAAGGCATTATAGATGATTCTTAAATCTTTGTACTTATTCAGTTGGGTTCGAGTCCACCGTGTGTGCAATTGTGAGCCACCGGAATGTAATTCTGAAAAGTCAAACGCACACCGAAAGGGCGTAGCGTAACCATTGTAACATTTTTTATTAATGAAAAGGGGCGTACGTGAAACAGAGGGTGGTGGACACCCAACTATGGTCTGGGCAAATGCCTGAAGTGGAGCATAGCGTGCATTGTTGATATTCTGAGTACTCTGAGTATTCTATTACCTTGTTAATTAAGTTAAGCAATTAGTTAAGTCTTTGATGAAGTATTGAGTTAAGCGACATTGCGGTAAAGTGATGAAGTTGCACGTACTATGGTGAAGAATGTGTAATGCGCATGACAAATAAGTAATTGAAAGGTAGTTTAATTGGGAACATTAAGTTGGTGTACTGACATACAATTGAATCTGTAGATTTGGGAAAATACAAACAGGGCCTCTGTTTTACAGACCCCTAACCATCCCAAGAACCCAGATTTGATAAACATATTAAACATTAGTTTAACACCATTAACCTACACTTTTGTGGTGCTTGAGGAAGGGGAAGAAATAATAAGGTTCACATTACCTTGAACACATTTTGGGCCCTCAAAGCTTCATGCTTTGTTTTCAAAGCCTATTTTGAAGCATTTTTGGGATGATTTTTGGAGCCATTTTGGAGTACTTTCATGCAGAATTCTCTTTACATAGGTTCAAGAACATTAAGAAGAGTGTTCTTTCTAGTTCTATCACAACAAATATTTAGATTTGCAACTGTGTTTTCAACCACACTAGTAAATCTACAAGTTTCTTGAAAGGTTTTTAGTTATGGTGTGGGCAACCACCGCAAGTTTACGCAGGTTTTTTGAGCCTAAAGAATAGAGTTGATAGACAGTTATAGGTGTTGTTGGCTAGTATTTGGGCTATGAATTCAGCCTTTCAGTGCCATTTTACTAGATATATTGAGCACATACACATTACATATGCTTCTGTGCATACCACTTATGTACATACCTCTGCTCATTGATATAATGATTATGTCTTTTTGCATAAAGCCTTTTATGTTTAATAAAGAGGCTCATGGTGAGGTTTTCTTAATTGGGAGACACCTAGATGTGTTGGGGTCTCTTTGGTGATGGAGGTGGAGGGCTTACCTAGCCTTGCCATAGAAGATGTATGGTGGTTGTTCATAAGTTCTCAATAAGCATAGTTGGCTTCTTT
>CM035407.1:69105657-69290657 GCA_020310875.1 Ceratopteris richardii
AGTAAGGAAGTAATGTGTGAGCTTCCTTCACCGAATGAACTTCTTTCTGGAAACTTCACAGTTCTAAAGTGCTACTTTCCGGTTAACCTTTGTACTGTGTGTACATCTCCATTTCACCGGAAACTGTGATCAGCTTAAAGTAGAGATGTCTAGCTACAAGATGAGCTATCTCTCATACAAAGCTTCGAACTCTACTGTGAGTTATACTTCGTTGTTCTACCGGAAAAACTTGTTTTCTGAAAAACTGTAACTGACCGGAAAATACTGAAATATGTTTACTGAGTAAACTGTTATTTACTGAAACATGCGTTTACAGAGAAGGTACTGAAGCATGTTTAGTAACGAGTCGTGACAGTTAACGATAAACAAAACTTCCTACCGTAACACAAAATAGCTTCAGACTCTTCACAAGTAAAGATTGCGCGCAGACATCCACATGAACATGTGTTTTCAATTAGAGAAGATGTGTACAAGTAAGCTTGGCCTCTTCTTGCTCAAGTTACAGAAACTCTCCTACTGTGAGTAGTTTCTTATTACCATCTCTCTCAGATGAAAAAACCCGACACTTCAGGCTTGTGTTATTCATTTGTACATACGCGATCTCTGGCGTCTTCTTCTACATACGCGATCTATGGCGTCTTCTATCTATGACTCTGCGTTTCTGCGCATCTGCTATGTCTCGTCTTGCTCGCTCTCTCCTAATTGCCTCCCTTCTCTTCTGTCTCTCTCCTTCTCTCTTCTCTTCTTTTTCAAACCTTGATGTATTTATATACACTTTTCTTTGGCGCTCTTCTGTGCTGTCACTCTTCAATTTACGTTATGCGCGCCTTACGCGCCCGCCGCGGTTAATTGCTCTGTTATGCGTACACCGTGCACTAACTTCATATACTGTACACCTGTGCACTGATCTTCCGGAAGATTCTGTTTCTCTCTCTTGTCTGTTGCGTCAAATTCGTGAGTGTTTCTTTAACAGCTCCCCCTCAATCACTAATTTGACTTCTTCCGGTCTTTCATATATCTTCCTTTCTTTTATTCCTGCCATCTCTTTGAATCTGTTTGTCTTTGTTCCATCCAAGCTTTTTGTCAAGATATCTGCTATCTGATCTTTCGTAGGAGTGTAGACTATTTCTATCTCTTTCTCCATTACTTTTTCCCTTAGGAAATGATACTGAATCTCTATGTGTTTTGTTCTTGCGTGAAACACAGGATTCGCTGCAAGATACAGCGAGCTCATATTATCTCCATGTATGATCGGTATACTTTGATCTATACCCATGCTTTTAAGTAAAGTCTGCATCCATATCACTTCTTTTGCTGCTTCTACCAGTCCTTTGTATTCTGCTTCTGTTGACGATAAGGCTACTGTGTGTTGCTTCTTCGAACACAAGCTTACCAGCTTATCTCCTAGGTATATCATATACCCGTGCGTTGATCTTCGGTCATCTTGACTTCCTGCCCAATCTGAGTCACTATATGCTCTGAGCTTTATATCTGACGTAAAAGGATAATATAATCCTTCCTTTATAGTTCTTTTGATATATCTGAGAACTCTTTGTCTTGCAACCCAGTGTTGCTCTGTCGGACAATGCATAAACTGTGAGAGGACTCCCACCGGAAAACTGAGATCCGGTCTTGTTAGCGTAGCATATATTAAGCTTCCTACTAACGATTGATACTTTTTCATATCTTTGAACTCTGTTCCATCATATTTGCTGAGTTTATGGTTTACTTCAAGCGGTGTTGAATCTTCTCTGCAATTCTCCATGTTGAACTTCTTCAGTAAGTTCAGGAGATACCTTTCTTGTGTGACATATACACCATGATCTGTATATGTGATTTCCATTCCTAGAAAGTATGATAACTTTCCCAGGTCACTGATCTTGAATTCCTTTTCTAGCAGTTTCTTTACCTCTGTGATTCCTGCATCTGAGGTACCTGTAATTATTATGTCATCTACATAGATACAAATGTAGATCATTCTTTCTTCTGTCCTTTTAATGAGTAGACTTGCATCTGCCTTCGAACTTTGGTATCCAAGTTCATTGAGATATTTCACAAGTCTGTAGTTCCAAGCTCTTGGGGCTTGCTTTAGTCCATAAAGTGCTTTTCTTAACCTGCAAACAAAATTTGGATATCTGGAACTTATAAACCCTTCCGGTTGTTCCATATATACTTCATCTGATATATATCCATTCAGGAATGCATTCTTTATATCTAGCTGACTTAGCTTCCATCCTTTTGATGCTGCTATAGCAATCACTGTTCTTATGGTTGACATTTTTGCCACCGGACTGAACGTCTCGTCATAGTCTATGCCATGCGTCTGAGCATAGCCTTTGATAACTAGTCTCGCTTTATGTCTGGCTATCCTTCCATCTGCAAGTTTCTTAACTTTGAACACCCATTTATTTCCGATTACTTTCTTACCGTTTGGTTTAGGAACAAGCTCCCATGTCTTGTTCTCTTGCAGTGCGGTGAGTTCTTCTTCCATTGCTTCTTGCCATTGCTTCTTGCCTTTGGCTTCGTCATAGCTCTGAGGTTCGTCATCGTCCTTGACCATGTATGCATAATCGTTCTGAGTTATATACGATGTATCATATGAGTACCTTTCCGGTTGTCTTCTTACTCTGTTCGACCTTCTTAGCTCATATTCTTCATGTGTGTCTGAGTACACGTCTTCATCTTCGTTTCTCATACCTGATCCGGTCCTGGACGTACTTGCCTCGTCTTCTTTGTTTACCTGTACAATTGATTTTCCTTTCTCTCTTCCTTTTATCTCTTCTTCAAATTCTTCAGCTGTATGACTCTGATCTGCATACCAGCTGTTCTGTTCATCAAATGTTACATCTCTGGAAACAGTAAAATGTTTGGTTAGAGGACTCCATAACCCGTAACCCATCTGCTTTTCATCATATCCGACGAACACATATTTTTCTGCTTTCGGTTCAAGCTTATGTCTGAGTTGAGACGGTACATAAGCATACGCTACTGATCCAAACACTTTGCAGTGATCAAGTGTTGGCTTCTTCCCCCACCAGGCTTCATAAGGGGTCATTCCTTCTAAGGCTGTACATGGTAATCTGTTTACCAAGTATGTCGCTGTGTTCACGGCTTCAGCCCAAAGATAATCCGGGCAATTCTTTTCTTTTAGCATAGCTCGTGCAAACTCGACTAGAGTTCGGTTTCTCCTTTTTGCTACACCATTCTGTTGTGGTGTATACCTGCAGGTTATTTCTCTCTTAATTCCTGCATTCCAAAGATAGTCATTGAATTCTCGGGAGAAGTATTCTCCCCCTCCATCAGACCTCAGTCTTTTAAGTTTTTGTCCTGTGAGTCTTTCAGCATATGCATGAAAGTGTCTGAAAGCTCCGAACACTTCTGACTTCTCTTTCAAAACATAAAGAGTTATCCACCTTGTTGCATCATCAATGAATAAAATATAGTACCTTGATCCGCTGATTGATCCTTCTTTTGTTGGTCCCCATACATCTGTATGTATGAGTTCTAGCACACCGTCATGTTTGAATCCTTTCTTCTGGAAAGGTAACCTGTGGGCTTTTCCCATTTGACAGGCTTCGCATTTGTGAATCATATGTTGGTTCTGTACGTTCGGTAATCCCAGTACAGACTGATTCGCTATCATAGCTTTGATTCCTTTCTCGTGAAAATGACCTAATCTCTTGTGCCAGAGATCAAGTTCTGTAATTACCTTTTCATCATGTGTGAGCAGCGCTTGGCCAATGTTTCCTTGTACTCTTATGGTAAAGATTCTCCCTTCTTTCTTTCCAGAAACGATCTGATAGTATCCGTTCTTGGGATCTTCTACAAATACTCCTTTATTTGTAAATCTGACCTGAAACCCTTTTTCGACTATCTGTCCCACACTGATCAGATTTTTCGGTATTGTTGGAACATACAAGACATTAGTTAGCAAATCTGCTCCACTTTTGCACTTCACTTTTCCGATTGATTTTACTTTGTGTCTTGTATTGTCACCTGTTTGAACAGTGTGACTCGCACTTCCTTTTTCCAATTCTGACATCAGTTCTATATTTCCTGACAAGTGATTAGAGCATCCAGAATCAATGTAAAATACCTTTAGATCTTCGTTATCAGATGTGCTGATTGAGTTCATCATCAATGATGTATGACTTTCATTCTGTGTGTCATTTGCGTAGTTGTTGTAGGTGGTGTTGTGGGATTGGCTCTGTCCCCAACTTCTTGTTCCACCTCTACCGTAGCCTCCTCTTTGGTTTTGTCTTCCTCTTTGAGCATTACTCTGATTTCTTCCACTTCTACCTCTGCTATTACTGTTCTGATTTTGATTTGATCCCTGTTGGTTGTGCCGACAGTCATGCGCCAGATGGTTACTTAGTCCACAAATCCAGCAAGCTTTCTTGGTGGTATTCTGACTACTTCTTCCTTTTGCTCTTCCTCTGCCAGTGCCTTTACCTCTTGCGTAATAGGCCTGAGAACTCGACTCTTCTTCATCTTTTAACTTACCTTTATCTTTCTTCTTGTTTTTCATGTACATTGCAGAGCTATGTCCTTTGTCTGTGTCTCCTTTCAGGTCTTGCTCATATGTGAGCATCAATCCAAGCAACTAATTTAAATCTGGTACAAAATGATTTAAAGAAAGCTCAGTTGAGAGTACGAAAGGTTTCCACCTTTCATCTCCTCTCAACCCTGTGAGCAGTTGTGCTATCAATCTATGATTTTCGACATCTTCATTTATGGATCCCAGACTATCTGCTAGATCCTTCATTTTAGTGACGTAGTCACTAATGCTTTGACTCGGCTTCTTTTTGAACGTTGTGAACTCGGACCATAGGCTGGCCTTCCTAGCTTTCGTAGTATTTTGGAAGTGATCTTCCAATGCGCTCCATATGTCCTCTGCTTTCTCCAGACCTCTAATGTGCGGTAGTAGATGATCTGAGACAGTATTGTAGATGTAGGCTCTTGCCGTTGCATCTTTCTTCTGCCACAGCTTTAGGGCGTCCAATTCTTCTTTTTCCGGTTGACTATCATCTTCGAAAATCGGCTTCTTTTCTTCTCCGATCACGTACATCATTAATTCCTTACTCATAAGTAAGGCTTTCATGCGCATTACCCATGCGGGATAATTATCTCTGTCCAGTTTATCAATTTGGACGTGATCTGTCATGATAGACAATACTCTGCTCTTATACCAATTCTTGGGAACTAACCGTTCTGATACCAAATGTTGCTGATATATGATGTACAACCTTTGCTCTGATACCAATTGTTGGCGATAATCTTTCGCTCAGATGTCGCCGATGGTGGTCGTCGCGGCAAGGCTTGAACTCTGTCAGGCCTGCGGAAATGCCGCGCCACCACAATAGGATGCCAAACTAGAGTGATTCAGAACACCTCTGTAATCAACAGTAGCTCAGCCTAATTAACGTTGCCTTAACTGTGTTATTCTGCGACACAGGTTCCACCGGAACTTCACCAGACTGTCGCTGGAACGTCACCGAAATCTTACCGGAACTTCACCGGAATAAACTTAGTTCTGCTCGTAATTGCTTCAGATGAACTTATGTGAAGTAAGGAAGTAATGTGTGAGCTTCCTTCACCGAATGAACTTCTTTCTGGAAACTTCACAGTTCTAAAGTGCTACTTTCCGGTTAACCTTTGTACTGTGTGTACATCTCCATTTCACCGGAAACTGTGATCAACTTAAAGTAGAGATGTCTAGCTACAAGATGAGCTATCTCTCATACAAAGCTTCGAACTCTACTGTGAGTTATACTTCGTTGTTCTACCGGAAAAACTTGTTTTCTGAAAAAATGTAACTGACCGGAAAATACTGAAATATGTTTACTGAGTAAACTGTTATTTACTGAAACATGCGTTTACAGAGAAGGTACTGAAGCATGTTTAGTAACGAGTCGTGACAGTTAACGATAAACAAAACTTCCTACCGTAACACAAAATAGCTTCAGACTCTTCACAAGTAAAGATTGCGCGCAGACGTCCACATGAACATGTGTTTTCAATTAGAGAAGATGTGTACAAGTAAGCTTGGCCTCTTCTTGCTCAAGTTACAGAAACTCTCCTACTGTGAGTAGTTTCTTATTACCATCTCTCTCAGATGAAAAAACCCGACACTTCAGGCTTGTGTTATTCATTTGTACATACGCGATCTCTGGCGTCTTCTTCTACATACGCGATCTATGGCGTCTTCTATCTATGACTCTGCGTTTCTGCGCATCTGCTATGTCTCGTCTTGCTCGCTCTCTCCTAACTGCCTCCCTTCTCTTCTGTCTCTCTCCTTCTCTCTTCTCTTCTTTTTCAAACCTTGATGTATTTATATACACTTTTCTTTGGCGCTCTTCTGTGCTGTCACTCTTCAATTTACGTTATGCGCGCCTTACGCGCTCGCCGCGGTTAATTGCTCTGTTATGCGTACACCGTGCACTAACTTCATATACTGTACACCTATGCACTGATCTTCCGAAAGATTCTGTTTCTCTCTCTTGTCTGTTGCGTCAAATTTGTGAGTGTTTCTTTAACACGGCTGTGGATCTGGCGATAATCGGTCATCGTCATCATCCCAAGAAGTGAAAAAATTGGGCTATTTGAGCTTGAAGACTCGAATACTTTTGAAAAACCTGATAACATGACGAGTTACTCTGATCTCATGTTCAGGATGACGACTATCTTAGCCATTGGACCTTCAGTTCAATTGAAATGAAAGACTACGGAGATCATCTATATGCAGGAGAGTGGAAACAAGCATTATATCCGAAGCTACACTGTATTACTATGTTAGTTATGAGCAAAATCCAGAGACTCAATCATCATCAGCATAATCAGCACATCGATTTTGCAAAGGACTATAGGAAAGATTTTACTGCATAATTTGCAATTGATCGTCAGTCAGCCATAAGAACAGGCGCACCCATTGTCAACACCAATTTCGAGTACAACATGCAGGTGCATCGTGCAGAACAGATATGGTTGGTTGCCAAGAAATCTTCATCGAAACAGTAATGGAGTGGCCCAGATAACATCAAATGACTCTAAGTAGTGAATGTTTGGACTGATCTAGGAGAGCTCCAGCATGCCGCTCACCGACAACACTGATACTCAAGCTCCATGTGCTCCTCATACTCAAGCGCCGTGCGCTGCAGAGACCAGCCATTGAAGACCAGCGAAAACTGGGAACAGAAGATTGCGAAAAGGGACAACATTTACGGCATTCAGATTAGTGTTCCCTGCGGTGAAGTGAAAACGAAGCCGGAAGATTGAATCTCTCTGTGAAAACCATAACACATACAGCTGTTCAGAACAGCCAGCCAGAAGGGTGGTACGTACCTGGAACAGATGGGTACCAAAACGACAACCCTAAAGGGCGTCTAATCGGCGTCGCCATGAGCGACCTCTGGGAGTCAGCGGTAACAATGCTTGCGCGGTCGAGTAGGGTGGTAGGGACGTCGTGGATCTTCTTCCTTATCTGCTTCATCGATATCTGTGCTGCATGTCGCTATGGGAGCTTCTAATGGGTCAACGATCCAGATGCGTGCGAGCGATGGATGTGTACAGGAAGAGAGATATTTTGCTGAGGGAGCTGCAAGCGGATGTCTCGGGAGCCAAAAGAGCGGAGAGGGTGTAGGGCGGTAACCTTGAAAGACGACTCCATTTTTAGCTCTCGGGCCCTGTGGGCGGATCGGCGTCCCTTGACTCCCTTCTGAACGTAATGGCGCTAGATGCCATGACCGTCAGATGCTCTGCTAATGTTCCGCATCCGTATGCCTTCCTCCATCTCATTCCAAACTGATTTTAAACATTCCATCTCTCTCTCCGAACTGTCATATTAAACATACTGACATACGCAGCTTATGCGCGTACGGATAGGGACCCGCATGAGCTCTTAGATTTTCTATGTAATGCCATCGCACCCAGCTAGTCATCTGTCGTTTTCGGGTACGATAGATAGGGTCCACAGTGCACACCAACAGTCGACCTCCGCCATCACCATGTCTAGCTACATGAATTACCAGTGTTCGAGAAAAAGGTGAATATATGTGCGAAAGGAATGTACATGTAACATGTAATTTTTTCTGTGTGCCTCTCGCCTGCTTGTAAGGCCGCCATTTTTTGCTGAAAAGAATTATAAAAGAGAAATTACAGCGAGCTTCGAAGGGAACGAGGACCTGTGTCCTCCTCCTTCCTTCTCGACTGGAGGTGCTTGGGGTGGTCGCTGCTCAGAGGTCTGCTCCCATGGCTCTGTTTGAGGCCTAACGCAATGGTCTGACAGAGTATGACAAAGTTACCGTTGAAGAAGATCTTGGAAAAATGCTGCAAACTGATATTGAAGCTGGTGGTGCTGGCGCTCCTGCTCTACCCCAAACCGTTAGCATGATGGGTAAGTTGTTATGCTCCAGTCCTCCTAAAGTTCCTGAAGAAGCTGCTGTGGAGTACGCTCAATCGATTCCGAGGTCCTATGCTGACACTGCTAGACAAGAAGGTCGTTATCTAGGTGATGTTTTTCCTTTGAACCTTTTACCTAGTTCTTCCCATGGTCCTCGGGCGATGGGAACAAGTTGCAATGCTGAGGACGATAACCCGCACGTCCTCTGTGTCGACAGTGAAGATAGTGATAGCGAAGAAGAAACCCCTGTTATTGATAGACTGTCGTTGGACAATTGGCATGCTCACCTTAGCAGTAGGGTCATTATTGGCTTGTGTCATGGTCCGCGACCCCCACAAGAAGTGCTAAAGTCCTGGCTTAAGAATAATTGGGAATCTAGAGGAGTCTTGGTTAAGCATGTACAGTACTGTCCGAACAACTACCTGCTTTTCTTTTTTGAGGACGCCAAGAGTGCTTTGCATGTTCTGACGGAAGGTCAATGGTTAATCCGTAATATCCCCATCTCTCTATTTAAATGGCACCTAGGTTTCGATCCTAAGGGTCCTAAGCCAACTAAAATCCCGGTTTGGGTTGAGTTCCCGGACCTCCCTTTGGAATTTTACCCATGGGTGGAAAAATTAGGGAATAAAGTGGGTCGGGTGCTTGGCCAAAGGACTAGGAATAATTTAATCAATCCCAAGTGGGATCCACAAATTCTTGTGGAAGTAGATGTTTCCCAAGTCATAAAAACTCACATTTCCATTAAAGACTCTTGTGGTCGTAAGCTGCATGTGCAAAAAATCATGTACAGGAATCTGCCCAATGCTTGTTATAACTGTTACAAGCAAGGGCACCTCATCAAAGAGTGCCCTCTCATCCTTAAATCTGAAGTCCAAGAAGAACCTCGTGATAAATCTCAAGTTCAAGCAACTGGGAGTATTCCTAACCCAATGCAAAAAAAAATGTTAATAAATAAAAAAAGAAGTCCTTCAAGTCTGTCAATTTGTTTAATATACTGCTGGACGACATTTCTAATCCCTTCGAGGATAAGGTTGGTCAAGTTTTGGAAAAAGATGATTTGGATTGTGCTACTGATGGTTTTAATGTTGGTTCAGATGCTGATAAGGAAAATGTGGCTTCCTTTTCTAACAGATCCCATGATCAGGGATGGAAGGTGGTGGGTAAGAAAAATAAAGTTATTGTTTCTTCTCAAAATACTGATAACATGATTAGTGCTATACAAGATTTTCAACTAGCCCAGATACCACCTCTCCTGGTTTCTCAGCCACAGCTGGTTTCCCAAGAGATAAACCTTATGGATCAAGAGAAACTTGACAATATGGAGGATGATATGGATGTTGATGAGGTAGTTCCTATGTCTCAAGAGCCAGAGGTATCTAAAAAAGCTGCCTTCACTCCTAAATCTAAAAGGAAGGAGGCCCTTAGGTCTTCATTGGCTATGCTTAAGCCCATTAAAAATAGCAGGAAGTAAAGTGTTGTTTTTCTGATCATTGTTATCTATGTCTGACATCTACATTTGTTCTTACAACATAAAAGGTTTGACATATCCGATTAGAGCTAAAGTCTTCAGTAATTGGCTGATTAACCTTCCTGAGCAGCCTGATATAATCTGCCTCCAGGAGTTGAAAGTGGGTGGTAGCTCTCTTTTGTTCAATCTCAAGAGAGTGTCTGCTAGATTCAAATGGTTTGTCACTTATCATAATTCCGGTAAGGGTGGTTGTGCTATTGGTGTTTCTACTCACATCCTTCACTTGTTTATTGAATTTAAAAGTAGTATCACCAATCAATGGTGCTTTGTCTCCCTTGGGAACCCTTTTGATATTTCTATTGTCTTAGTGTATGCTGATAACAACGACTCTGTTCGTTCGGATTGTTGGGGTGAGATCAAAGGCCTACAAGGCCCTGTTATTGTTATTGGTGATTTTAATATGCTGACTGACATTAAAGATAGGTGGGAAGCTAAAGGGAGAGTGATCAAAGGGGTTGAAAAAGAGTCCTGGCTTAGTTTGTGTAACTCCCTGGAGCTTGCTGATATTTCCTCGTCTTCTGGGATGACTTGGTCCAACAAGCAGTTGGGTAAGGCCTTTATTGTGGCTAGACTTGATAGATGCTATGCCAGTATCCCTTTTATCCAAAACTGCTGGGACATTCGTGTCAACCTCGACCCCTCCCTGCTTATGTCCGATCACAAGCCTCTTTTGGTTACCTTTAAAAAGGGGAACCCGAATATTAGGGCTGGTTGGCCCCATATTGACTGTAACTATCTTAAGCTTCCTAGTGTGTTGATGCAAACTAAAAAGATCTTTACCTTCAATTTTAAGAAGGAAAGCTCTCCTAGCAAAGCTTGGTTCAACTCTGTCAAAGATGTTTAGAAGTTGCTCACTCAACTTAAGTCTCTTGCCAAGCAAATTAGGGCTAGTTGTAGATAGGCCATTTCTCATAGGCTTGCCCTCCTTGATGCCAACTCCCAAGAATACCTTGATCTCTCCTTGAGGCTGTGCAAAGAGAGATATCTGGAAGCTAGCTATTCTCTTGCCTCATCTACAGAATTCTGGAGTGAGAAGATAGATAGAAATAAAAACTACATGTTTTCCATGATGAAAAAGCAAAAAGCTAGGGATTTCATCCCTCCTTTGAAAAGAAATTCTGGTGGTCATACTGATAATATTCAAGGGTCCTTGCAAGAGGCCAAGTGTTTCTTTATGAATGTTTTCTCTGCTTCTCCCAAGTGGGGGGAGGATATCCAGAGGGCCAGAGCTACCATTGCTTCAAAAAGGAAAAAAATGATTCCTAAAAGCCTGTGCTCCATTCTGGACCTGCCCCTCACTGCCGGTGAGATCAAAGAAACCATTCATAAATTGAAACCATGCAAATCTCCGGGTATTGATGGTTTGCCTAATGAATTTTTCATGGTTCTGAATGACTTTCTCACTCCTTTTATTCTTTTGATTTGGGAAGAAGTAGCTGGTAAAGGGTATCTCCCTTCTCACATCAACACTGGAGTTATCAGGCTTATTCATAAGAGAGGTAACAAGGATGAACTCAACAATTGGAGGCCCATTACTTGTCTGAACACTATCTATAAAATTTTCTCCTCCACCATTGCTAGAAGATTGAGTCCTATGCTGAGGTTTTTCATTCTGCCAGAACAGAAAGGCTTTATTAAAGGCAGGTATATCCTTGATGCCATCATTTCTTTATGGGAAGGTATGGACTATGCTCTAGATAGTGGGTAGGACTATTATTTTCTGAAAATGGACTTTGACAAAGCATATGATAGAATTGAGTGGGATTTTATCTTACAATCTCTGCATGACCTTGGGCTGGGCAAACGATTTATTAAATTTGTGGGCACTCTGTTTGGCAATGCCCATTCTAGGGTTGCCATTAATGGGCATCTCTCTGACCCTTTCAAGCTCTCTAGATCCATAAGACAAGGTTGTCCCCTGGCCCCCCTTCTGTTTGCTATTGCCAGTGATGCCTTAGGTTGGTTAGTCAAGGATGCTTTGGAAAGTGGTCACATCAAAGGCATTGATATTCCCAACTCCCCCTCCCCCCTCTGTTTGCAAATGTTTGCTGATGACACTAATATTGTCCTTAAAGCTGACAATGATTCCTTGAAAGCTTTCCTTAACTGTTTGGATTTGTTTTGTACTGCTAGTGGCTCCAAGGTCAATCACAGCAAAACCGGGTTCAAATCCTCCTCCAATATCATACCTAACTGCATTGTCAACCTTGGATGTGAGGTCATCAAGGAAGGTGAAGTTTTCAGATTACTTGGCATCCCTATGGGTTTCAACATCTCTATGGCTCAAAGGTGGGACTGGGTCTTAGATAAATTCAAAAAAAGCTTGTTTTTTTGGTATGATTCTCACAACTCCTTACCCCACAG
This sequence comes from Ceratopteris richardii, assembly GCA_020310875.1. Classification (NCBI taxonomy): domain Eukaryota; kingdom Viridiplantae; phylum Streptophyta; class Polypodiopsida; order Polypodiales; family Pteridaceae; genus Ceratopteris; species Ceratopteris richardii. The sequence goes on from CM035407.1 coordinate 69,117,948, forward strand.
ATGCTTTCTTCTTAATAACTATGTTCTTCCTAAGTTGGTCTATTTCTTAGCTTGCTGGTCTCCCTCCAAAAAACAGATTCAGTAGGCTATTGCTCTGGCCAGAAGGTTCTTGTGGGGGGGTAATGCTATCCTCCATAAAGTGGCTAAAGTGTCTTGGGAAACCTGCTGTCTTCCTAAACATCAAGGGGGTCTAGGTATCTGTTGCCCTTCTAAAATGGCTGATAATCTGGCTGCCAAGTGGGTTTTAAGAAGCATCAATTCTTCTAACATTTGGGCTGTTCTGTTACAGAGAAACTTATCCAACTTCAGGTTTTCCAGCTACAAGTCTTGGAGGAGAATTAACATATGGGATATTATTGCTTCCCCCCTTCCCATTACTCTTGTCGGTAGTCAGCTGGTCTGCAGAATCTGGAATGCTTGGTTCAAAGCAAAAAATTGTTCCTTCAACAACTTGAGGGTTTTGTACTCCTCTGAGATTTTTTTGCAGGAATCTATCTGGTTTGGTATGGCTTCCCAATACAAGTGGGAAGATTTGTCTATCAAAGAGCACAAATGTCATAAAGCTGGATTCATTGCCTGGAGGGACCTCATGAGAAATGGGGAAGTTATCTTTGATCATGAGCTCCAAAATATGTCTGATTTATTTGTTGCTTGTTTGCAGGTTCTAAAAACCCGAAAGATGCTGCTGGAAGAGAAGTTGAACAGAGGCATCATTTCTAAAGCAAGTCTTGCTGAGGTGGCTAGCTTCATCTACTCCAAATTCAAGAGGACTAAAGGCAATATGTCTCTGATTGTTGCTAAACTCAACAAAAGATGGTCTTGCAACTGGTCTTCCCACCAGTGGTCCTACAGGTTTAAAGCTCTGTGGGCCTTCCCAGATCAGTGTAAACACTCATTCCTTCAGTGGCTTATGATCCAGAATGGTTTGTGGATTGGCCCCAGAGTCAGTAAATTTCAGATTAATGGAGGGTTGTGTACCTACTGTGGCAAGGTGGAAGATGTTACCCACTTATTCTTTGAATGCTCCCATGCCAAACACTTTTGGGCCATCGTGGAGATTTATCTTCAGTCGAGAAACTTTCCTGGTCTTACCTAGAATTCTGCCATCATTGGATGCTGCTTAAACATGGATATCCTGTTATGGAACATCTGGAGAGGCTACATCCTGTGGCACATTTGGTGTAGCAGGAATAATGCTGTTTTGGGTAATGGAAAAAGAAATTTCCTCATTTCTCTTTCTAGAACTTTGAGAAAAACCTCTGAAAAATGTATTCAATGTATCAAGTTTGTTCCTGAGAACTAGGAAAGTTTCTTTAAAGTCTTAAAGGACTGTAAACCTTGTAAATGGAGAAGTACCCTATCCTCTTTATATTCTGCCCAGAGGCTTGATATGGCTTCCTGCTTGTAATTCTGATGCTTGTGGCTCTTGCCCCTTGCATAGTTTGTACTGCCCTATTTTAATCTAAATTTCTTGCTTTCTTTCAAAAAAAAAAACATTCGCTGACGGTTTTAGGAATCAAACATGCTTTTACCAATCCATTATTCAACAACACTCGGACCCCAGGTAATTTTGCTCCTTGCTCTGCTAAATATATTAACAAAGGCAAACAGAAAATGAATGTTGAGGATAATACACACGATCTTTGTGTGGATTTTGAGCTTGAGGATAATGAAGTTTCTACCTTGGTTATAGACAAAATGAGAGGCATACCAACACTGTTCATATTGATGATCATATCTTGACGTTGGTATGATCATTGGAAATGCCTCGAAAGATCATGTTAGACATATCAACGGTCACTTGACCATCGGTATGACCGTTTAAAATTGATCGTCAGTATATGCACTTGTCGCCGGTATAGGCACCGGTATAGATGTCGGTATAGACGTTGGTATAGGCATCGGTATAAACATCAATATAATCGTCGATAATTTGCTAGAAATTATAGATGCTCATACCGGTGCTTATACCAATGCCTATGCCGATAGCGTGTTTTAACATAACGAGACCCGAGAGCTAAAATTCGACATTCTGTGTGTGTTCCAAATTGAGTAGTGCTTTTGTGGAATTTGCATTGTGACCTGTAGTGTCTTGTGCACACACACACACATATCTCTCTCTGTACACACACGCTCTCTTTCTAGATCTCACATCTTCGTAAGTGATGTGCATACTCTTTCATCCTAACTCTTTCTCTATGTTTTTTGTTTTCTAATTTCTCTTCTCTTTGGTTTCATAGGAGCTTTTTGGCATCGATTCTTTGGAATTCGATGAGAGACGACATTGATTGGGCTTTGACAACAGTGACCAGAAAAATTACATCAATCTAAGTGATTGTTTTGTTCTCTATTTATAGACAGTGAGAGAGAGAGAGAGAGAGAGAGAGAGAGAGAGAGAGAGAGAGAGAGAGAGAGAGAGAGAGAGAGAGAGAGAGAGAGAGAGAGAGAGAGAGAGAGAGAGAGAGAGAGAGAGAGAGAGAGAGAGAGAGAGAGAGAGAGAGAGAGAGAGAGAGAGAGAGAGAGAGAGAGAGAGAGAGAGAGAGAGAGAGAGAGAGAGAGAGAGAGAGAGAGAGAGAGAGAGAGAGAGAGAGAGAGAGAGAGAGAGAGAGAGAGAGAGAGAGAGAGAGAGAGAGAGAGAGAGAGAGAGAGAGAGAGAGAGAGAGAGAGAGAGAGAGAGAGAGAGAGAGAGAGAGAGAGAGAGAGAGAGAGAGAGAGAGAGAGAGAGAGAGAGATAAAGAGAGAGAGAGAGAGACGAGAGAGAGAGAAAGAGAGAGATGAAAGAGAGATGAAAAAGGGAGAGAATGAGAGAGAGAAAGAGAAAAGATAGAGATACATACACACATATAGATGTAAATGATTGTTTTGTTCTTTATTAGGAATAGAGATAGAGAGAGAGAGAGAGAGAAAGAAAGAAAGAGAGAGAGATTGAGAGAGAGAGAGAGAGAGAGGGAGAGAGAGAGAGAGAGAGAGAGAGAGAGAGAGAGAGAGAGAGAGAGAGAGAGAGAGAGAGAGAGAGAGAGAGAGAGAGAGAGAGAGAGAGAGAGAGAGAGAGAGAGAGAGAGAGAGAGAGAGAGAGAGAGAGAGAGAGAGAGAGAGAGAGAGAGAGAGAGAGAGAGAGAGAGAGAGAGAGAGAGAGAGAGAGAGAGAGAGAGAGAGAGAGAGAGAGAGAGAGAGAGAGAGAGAGAGAGAGAGAGAGAGAGAGAGAGAGAGAGAGAGAGAGAGAGAGAGAGAGAGAGAGAGAGAGAGAGAGAGAGAGAGAGAAAGAGAGAGAGAGATACATACACACACATAGTCATGTATATGCATGAATATACACACACACATATATACACACACATGCATATGCATACATATACACACACACATACAGATGCATACACATACATACACATACATATGCATACATACATTCACACACATACGTACACACACATACATACACATATACATACACATGCATATGCATACATACATTCACACACATACATACACACACATATATACACACACATACATACACATATACATACATATACATATGCATATATTACATACACACATGCATATTCATGCATATGCATGCATGCATATACACATATACATACACACTCACGTACATATACACACACACTCACATATATACATACACACTCATGCCTATACACACACACTCACATACATATTACATACACACATGCATGTACATACACACACATATGCATACATACATACACACATATATGCATACACACATACATATACATACATGTACACACACATATACATACTTATACACATATACACACATAATACATATACACAATATATATACACATGCATACACACATATACATGTTTTAGGTCTAGGTCTTTAGGATTAAGGTATTAAGTTGTTTACAGACACAGATACACACATAATACATATACACATACACATATATATACACATGCTTACACACATATACATGTTTTAGGTCTAGGTCTTTAGGATTAGGGCTTTTAGGATGTTTACACATGCATACACACATACATACATATACACACGTAATATATATACACATACACATGTTTATACACATGTGAGTTATGGTGAAGTTTTTCCAAAAATGTAGAGCTAATGCAAGAGACAATAATGCTCAAGAAGGCCAGCTCGATTATTGCAGAATGATCCAAGATATCTTGAAGCTATCCTTCAAGAGGTTTGATTACTTTTTGTTTGACGTGAAATGGTTCAAAGTAGTAACCTCTAGAAGAAACACAACAATGAGGTAGTATAATAGTGTTTTGGTTAGTAGACTCCACAAAGAAATGGACAAATGAAAAGAGACACATTTGTACTTCCCGAACACTATGAGAAAGCTTTTTTAATGCCATATTTGAAAGAATCAGAGTGGCTATTTGTTTTACAAGTCTCCACACGTAGCAGATAAATTTATGAGAACATAGGCATAGAAGAAATTCCATATGTAGTGGATTATGAGATTCATTCGATAATCGAGAAGAAAGAGATCATTGTTCGAGATGAATAGGTCTTTGAAGAAGATGAGATACATGATGAAGTAACAGATAATATGTTATACGAGAACGATGATCAAGAAAAAGCTAGCATACAAAGAGATCTAGAAGTCACCAATGTAGAGATAAATATCCTCTGTGCATCAAATCTCCAAGAAGATGCTAGAATAGAGGATTTCTTAAGCAAATACTTGTACATACTAATTTTGTTTATTTTTTTTGCTATGTTTTGTACATTATCATTTCTCTATATTACCATTATTATCATATGCTAATTATTTGAGTTTTTTGTTGCATAGCACGATGGGAGATAATCCTCTAGTCACTCCACATTCCATGAGAGAGGAGCAGTTCTTAAAGTTTATATCTCAAGTGCCTCCTACTTATATGGCCCATGCATCATAATACTGGATCGCTCGCAGTAGCACTTCCCCTGGCCTCACTCCTGCTGACCTCACTCTTGCCGGTATCAATCCCACCAGTGTCACTCCTGCGGGTGGAGCTACTTCTATCGGAGGTACGTCTCCTAGCTTTATGACTCCACCACGATCGCCTTCTCAGCCATCCCCTGGTGGCTCGAGTAGTCGATGTATGCATTCAAAACCTCAATGCAATAGAGGTGCTGGCCCATCTCATCGGTCGATGTCAGGTTTTGGAGGAGGAGATTCTTGAAGTGGATCTACATGTAGCTCTAGAGAAGGTGGATTGTGGAGGCAATGTAACGGACATTATGTCTCCCACTTCTATTCTTAAAGCGAGTACCTCAAATGCAGGTATGCCATGCCACGTGATACACCACATACACTTTGGGATGCTCATGAGCATAACGACTCTAAGGTGTATAGTATACATGATGGAGCTCCAATGATGGATATGGTTGGAAAGGCCATGCATCAGCACAAAGGATAGCTTTTCTCCATACAGTTTGGACACTCTGTCACGTTGAAATGGAGTGACCACAATAAAGATAGTAAAAATTATATCACAAAGATGATCTATCAAGAGTACTGGCTAGCTCCTGGGCATCCTATTGTCACCTCAGAGTGGATTCAACATATGGCACATGAGATGATCTCCCATCTAGGATCCGAGGCTCATGATGCTTTTAGAGCAGGCTTACCAAAGCCAGTATGTTTAGACGCTAAGGACTGTGATATGATTCAAGATAAGCAACAACAAAATCCTAATCGATATCCCCAACAAGGAGATGTAGTTGCCACACATCTAGATACGGTCGGACCATCACATTTGGATAGCAATGAATATGAACTATGCATCATAATTTTTAAAGTATCATTTTGATTATTGAAATTGTTTTTGTTCAGCACATCATGTATGTTCATCTAAAATTTTGCATATTTGTTGCAGGGGTTGGTAGTGAGTCATCCTCCAACATGAACCAAGGAGGCTTATGGATATTGTCATGGATTGGTTGCATTGTTGGAGGACTTGGAGGGATGCAGTGCGGTCATTTCATGGGATTACCTTTTGTAAAAGGAAAAGTAAAAGGCCCAAAAATCATGAGTTAGAGGTGGTTGTGATTTGTTCGATCAATCATTCAATCAACCACCAAAAGTAGATCTTGATTAGATTACTTTTCCTAGATTGTAGGAAAAGATATCAATCAATTTGAACTACCAAATTGCCTTATCTCAAACAAAAATTCATGTAGAAAAGGCGTGGATAGATCCTTGAGATTCAATATAAAGACTCCCAATAATTTGTAAAATATGTTGAAAGAAATTACACTTTTGTTAGTATTTATACTGGTAATAACTCAAGTAATAGGATTAGATGTTGAAATGAGCTATCCACTCTTGATGGGGATCTTTTACTGCTTTGGTGATTTTAATACGGTTACTGATTCAAAAGATAGAAGATTGAATAAAAATAACATTATCTAAGGAGATGAGAAAATTGTATGGATTAATCTCGTTAGTTCTAAGAATTTGGCTAATTTCTCTACTAATAGTTGGTTCACTTGGAATTATGGAAATAAGAAATCTTTTCTTACTGCTAGACTTGATAGAGGCTACTTAGAAGTCAATAGGCTCCAAGAGCTTTTGCAATCCATTTGTGACCTTGATCCTACCTTACACATATTTGGTCATGCTTCTTTGATGATCAAAATGCATAGAAATTATCCCAGCTATAGAGTTGCTTGGCTCTACCTTGGTGCTTCCCTATTTAGAATCCCTTGTGTTATTGACAAAACAAAAAAGATCTTTAATTATCACTTAAATACTAGGGTACCTCCCCACCCTTACTACTTGGGAAATATCTATCCTTGATAACTCTTCACTTATTATAAGATGTTGGCGAAGAAGATTAGATACAAAAGAAAGATGGTGATTATGAAAGAAATTGATAATGAATCCAATATTAGCCAAAGGGTCCTTGATCCTTGGGAGAGATTACGACATGAAGAACCTCTTTGCTTGTAGTATCCTTGTCACTTCAAGAGATTTCTAGGTAGGTAACATTGATAAACTTAACAAAATTACGTTTGTTTTCATGAAAAAAAAGAAAGTCAAAGATTACATTCCTATGTTGAAGAAGGGTTTAGGTGGGCATGCTATCACTATCAAGGAGAATTTTCAAGAGCCTTTCTACTTCTTTACCAATGTTTTCTCTATGCCTCCTGTTGAGAGCAGTATGGGCACCCAAGGACTGACTAGACAAGGAAGCCAGCGGAGAGAGTTAGAGCGAGGTGAAGGATTAAGTAGATAGGCCCTTCAAATTTTTCCAAATCAACATCTTTATAACAGTGATTCTCATCACTAACAATCATTGTAAATACCATTTCATAATTTTGTAGCTCCATTTTATGCAAGCCATGGAGTCCTTGAGCTTGAGGAGCTTTAGAAGTACCTACCTGTCAGTTTTCACATTTTTTAGACTTCGTTTGAACCTCCAAATAGGGTAGAGAACCTAATTTTTAACTAGGCCGGACACTAGGTCTGGACACGGCCAAAACCTAGTCAAAAACTATAAATAGAGCTAGAGAGCTCATTTTTGAGGTTAGCTTGTAATTGATCTAAACTTGTATGAGCTTTTTGAAAGTAATCTAAAGAACTCCATTGCTTCTCACTCTTTGTCTTGCCTTGTGTGCGCGTGTGTGTATGTGTGTGCATGTTAGTGTGCTTCGCACTCACGCATTTGTGCCTTGACTTGCTCGAGGTCATCATACCATCCTCACGTCTTCCCGGATTGACATTAAAGGAGGTGCTACTCATCACTGAGCTACACCAAATTTTGGCGCCGTTGCCGGGGATCGAGCTTTGAGGACGAGCGTGTGATGGTAAGACGTAGATTTGAGACGTTGGCATCGTAGGTAATTTCTTTACTCTTCTTATTTTTCTCTTCTTTACCTCACCACCATCATCACCATCATCATCCTCACCATCTCCCACCTCCATCTCCATCATCGCAAAAAATTTCAGTTTTTTGACTATATCTCCTTCCTCCTTTCATTTCCCTCATTTCACTTGTGAGAGAGAGCAAGAGAGCGAACTGTTGTGTGCTATTTTTTGCTTGTTTCTTGAGTTTGCTTGCAGGTATTGGCTATCCCATCACCTCCAACACGTTGCGCAGGTACGGAAATGTGCAGAACTATCTCTGTGTCACAGGCCTTTGTCAATCGCGATTGACAGAAAATTTCATCTTTTGGTAAAACTAAATGCACCACAGTAGACTAGAGACCTTGCACATCAAAGATCCACAAAAATTTTTGAAAAATTTGCATTTTTTCAGTCCATCGCAATTGATAGCATCAATCGCGATTGACACTGTCCATCGCGACGGACAGCCAGTCAATCGTGACTGACAGGCCACGACGAACACGTGTCTATCGCGACGGACACCCCTGTCCATCACGACCGACAGAAAAATCGCGATTGACAGCCCTTTTCGTCGAGATTCTTGACCATCGCGACATACAGATGCCCAATCAACACATAAACACGGAAAAACCTAAAAATTCCTATCCATCGTGACTGACAGCGGTCCATCGCGACCGACAGCGGTCCATCGCGACTGATAGGAGTCCATCGCGACCGATACCCTCTGTCCATCGCGATCGACAACCCCTGTCCATCGCGACCGACACCCCTTGTCCATCACGATTGACACCCATCAATCGCGATTGACACGTGTCCATCGCGACTGACAGGCCACGACGGACAGCCCTGTCCATCGTGATTGACAGCCCAGTCGATCGCGATTGACAGCCATTTTCGGCCATTTTTTAGGGTTTATTAAATTGAGGAATTTGGCTAATTTTGGGCATAACTAGTGGGCTATAGGACATATAGGGAGGCTATAAGTAAACCATTAGGGGAAAAACCTGTTTGCCTGTTATCCTGTTTGAACCCTGTTTTAATCCCTCAAGCCTGAGCTGACATAACTTTCTCATACGAAATCCGTTTGCTGTGATTCTTGTTTATCAGGATTATTAGATAGGGTATTTTGAAGTTGACCATACCCCGAGGTAGGAAAACTGAGGGATCCTTGGGATTATTTTCCATAAAGGCAAAGGATAATTTGGTCTGTGAGTTACATGCATGAAAGTGGTCTATTGTGTCATTTGAATCTAAGCCTTGAGCTAACCGTGGGACTTTTATAGGTCCAGTAAGAGCACTTGAGGGCATTCTAAGCAAGATTAAGTGCAAGCTTGGGAACACGCTTCCTGGGCACTCAAGGGCAACCAAGAAGGAAACAAAAGGTTGGAAATTCTCAACTCCCTTTGTCAATTCCTAGCTTAGGCTAAGAACGACTAGCGATAAGAGTAAGCCAGGGCGGTGATATGCATTTATCAAGTTGAAGACTACCTAAATACTCAAGTTCAAGCTAACGACATAATCTTTGTACGGTCGAGAACTCTAAAGGAAAAGAACTTAACGTGGAACGATCAACTTCAAGTGTGGAAATTAACTCAACTATTCCTGACGACGTGATTTCTGACAAGAGCATAAACACGGTAACCACTAAAAAGAACCAAGTAACTGATACAAAAGAACTCAGCAACGAGGTTGTACTTGGGCAAATTTGGGCTATTCAATTAGGCTTATGAACCTTAGATCAGGGCGACATCTAGGGAGAGATAGACAAAGTCTTAGGTCTTCAGAGGCTAGTGTCAACCACACTGCTAGGTCTTGGGCCCAGTAGTTGAGCCACCACTCATACTACCCTAGCTCTGAGACTAGTGAATCAGACATGTCTCAAGGCATGGACCGACCTATGGGAAGTTCAGGAGTGCCATACTTGCACAGGGTAGAAGGCCCGTACAAGACGCAGCTGGAATACCTTAGGACCAACTGATTAGGTGCTAGCATCTATGAGGACCGCCTAGGAAGATCCGTGGTCTAGATTAAAAATCCTGACCAATCCATTGGACTAGAACACCCAGCTGTGAAGTTTGAAAACGGAGCATACTTGGACAAAGAAGGAACCATATACGTGGTCACTAGTCACCCGGAGAGGACAGATGAATTCGAGAATGTGATCCCTGAGACGGACATAGATGACCTAGAACAAGGGAACGTAGGAGGGGAGCCCAGGACCCCTCGAGGGAAATCTGTTCTTACTAGAATCCTCAATCCCGAGTGGGTTCTCCAGGACAACAAGAGCATAGATCTGCTTCTGAACCGAGAGACTGACGAAGCCTTTTGGAGGTATAAATCTGATCGGCCAATTGATATAGGAACAATCATGATCTATGAGTTTAAAGATCCAGATAGCCCAGGCAGAGTGACCTATCTAGATCACACTTCAGAAAGGATCTTTGTGGTTACAGAACATGATAGACATGCTTACACTAGGATGGGTGAGTTTATTTTCCCCCAACCAAAATCTAACGTGTCCTCTAGCCACCCGGGAGCTGGAACGTCCCATGCTCATGGAGTTCAGAGAGACATAAAGAGAGACAAACCTGAGGTAAGCTTTGCCAACTCCTTGGGAAGAGGAAGAACGAGAACGGAAACAAATAGAGTGGAACTTGAGGGACATAGAGCCCCAGGGAACCGAAGAAATGCGGATGAATTCCCTCTACCAAGACCAAGAGAGCACACGAGGACCCAGAGACCGACCCAACTAGTTAAGTCCATGAAAAACTACTTCGATGGCACTGGAGATCCCTACGATCATGTGGCTGAGTTGAGGCAAGTCTTGAGAGCTGAACAAGTGGAGGATCTATTCACGCAGTACAATGCCTTTGGTCTAACCCTTAGGAACACAACCCTTACGTGGTTTCAACCATTGAATGAGAGACAATTCAGGAGTATAGACCAACTCCTAGAGGCTTTCATTATTGAATTCTCTAAGAGTGGCATAAGACATAATACCTCCTCGCTGATTCACAGCTTCAAGCAAACCCCTCAAGAAACCGTGAGACTTGCAGGAAGAAGATTTAGGCAATACTTAGAAAGATGCCTTGTTTCGGAGCTACCCACACCAGCTAAGCAAGTGGCTTTATTCTTGGATGGATTGTTAAGTACCAAATTGAGATCTTATGTGTACTTGAAGGACCCTAGGACCATATAAGAGTGTGTACGCATGTGCATTGACATCGAGGATAACCTAGGGGAGGAGTTAGAGCTTTCCAAGATATACAAAGATTCAGATAGTGCCTCTAGCCTCTCTTCCACGCAATCCACATCAATTGAGGAACTCGCAGAGAAAGTGGCACAAAAACTAGGTGTCTCTAGCAAACAAATCCCAAGGTTTGCCCCAGTAAAGAGGTGCTATACTTGCGGTGGTGACCATATGGCGAACGTGTGTCCCATTACGGCTCAACCCCAAGTAAATCCTAGTAGCTAGTACTGCACCATAGAATGAAGATACACAAATCACACAGCACAAGACTGCCCATACAATAAGCAAGCGGTCAGGCAAACCTACCCTCAGCCATACCCTCAACAAGGCAGATATCAGAGTCAATACCCACCACAACAGTATACTAGGCCTCAACAAAATTACCAACCGCAATATCAAGCCCAACTGAGACCCCAGCCAGTGCTAGCACAACAACCACCTGCTCCTACTAACGTGATTCCAGTAAAGTATGCTGCTGCAGAAGAAAACCTGAATAGAGCCATAGTCCCAGTAACACCATTAATTTCAGAAAGTGATCCCAGTGACCATAGCTTTGATTCTACACATGTTGATAGCCCCCAGGCCTACTATATGCAGTCTCCTGAACATGGTGAGTCCTACTACAGTGAGGAACCGAGTGAACCTAATTGGGAGCCAGAGTATACTAATGTCATGTACGCAAACCCCAACTCTAGACCTCAACCTAGGCAAGTAAGACCCCCATTCCCTAGAGGACCATGCTACAGATGTCAGGGAGATCATCTCATTCGTGATTGTCCCTTGCCTCCACCTACACAATCTCAGTTTGTGACGATCCAGGGCTTTTGCCAAGAGTGTGGAAAAGAGCATCTCTTACGAGATTGTCCAAAGAATCCCAGCAACATGCCAAAAATCACTCCCATTAACGTTATTGGGTTAGTGGTAGACTCCACAGGAAGTGTCACTTCCACTGCACCGATACAAGTGGTCACTAGAGCCCAAGCTTTGCAGCAGAACCAAAGTGTAGGCCAGGAAAAGAGCCCAGATGTTAGTGAAACAGAGAGCATGACAAAGAAAAGGACTAGAGCTTGGAGGGACAGTCATGAAAGAATGAAAAGGCAATGGGCAAAGAAAATGAGTGAACTTGAGGAAAGCCTCAAAGAAACAAAGGCCAGGATAACTGAACTCACATCTCAAACTCCCTCTCACACTACCCCACCTCCACCATTCCCAACTCCATCCGACCCACCACCTTCCAACCCGTCTCACCTAATTCCACCACCCCCAAGAGTAGGATCAGTCCTAGCAGATCCCAATCCCGAGGACCTTAATATGATGCTTAAAGCCTATCAGGCCAGAATCCAAGAAGGGCCAACCGTAATTGATCATGAAAAGTGCTACCCTAGAGCAGAACTAGAGCTAGAACGAACCAAAATTTGTGCCAAAATGGTGGAATTGGCTCAGACCATGTTTGAAGCCAGTCGCCTATTTAACATCTCTAGTTCAGCGAAGACATAGTTGCACTTTGAAGGACTGTTAGAAAGAATAGAGAGGCTAATTGCACAATCAGAAAAGGAACCCGCCTCTCAACATAAGGACAAGGCAAGTGAAAGAGCAGGTCTTCCTGCCCAGGAAGCCTATGTGCCTAACTCTACAGAGCCAGACACATCATCTTCTATGAATCGGTTCACACAGAATTCCTACGAGAGATTCAAGAAGACAAATGGGCTAAAGAAAGTGAAGTCCCTCCTCCCATTGAACTTGTGGATGATGCACATGACCAATTCCCACAAGACATCCCATCCATTTATGAGGAGCAGGAGAGCACCCAATCTCAGGAAAGATTAGACTTTGAGTCTAACTCTCTGCAAGAATTACCCCACTTCACAGGCCCCTGGGAAGCTAAGTCCACGTGCATGAGAGCACCCACAGTCATGGTAAGAAACGAAGACTCGATCATACCTAGGAATATGGAGGTAGTAAAGAATACTAAAGTGCAGTGCAACCTCACCTTAGAAGAGCTACTCAAAGTTAGGCTAGAGCTATGGAAACATGTAGCCAAACAAGTACCAGAAATAGCCAAACCTTGTTCGCAGGTAGGGTCCCAGAGAACAGTGCCAGAGATACCATTGGACAAGATAGGAGACATGAGTGAAGGCGAAGAGGGAAACACATATCTTCCTATCACCCATCAAGGATACACCACCAAGGCCATTCTAGACTCAGGCACAGGAGTTGCAATTGCTACTACTTCCCTATGGAAGCGTTGGGGCAAGCCAGCACTCAGGCCCACGAGGATGAAATTGCAAATGGGCGATGGTCACATAGAGACCCCTAGGGCTGTTAGAAGGAATAGCTCTCACCACATGTGGTGTAGAGTTCGAGCATACATTTGCTAGATGTGATTTTAGCAAAAATCATGCATACGAGATGATTTTGGGAAGACCATTTATGCGACAGTTGCAAGTGGTACAGGATTGGGGAACCAATTCCTTGTATTTGCAACACTTAGGTGTTACAACCAAAGTTAATCTCAAGGATTACTCTCATAGAGATGTCCCTCCTATCCAATGGAACCCCATCCATAGAGCCAAAGATGATACGGAATTGGTGCATTCCATAGGATCAGGATCCTCATGGATGCATGAAGACACCCACTTATGGATGTGCAAAGTAGCGGTAGAAGAAGAGAAGAGAGAAAAAGCCAGAGAGATAGGTGCAAAGGAAACCCATAGATCCATTCAAGACCCAGCCTATGCACCTATAGTATTTATTGATGAAGAATTTGAACCCCACGGCTGGGCGGAAATCCTAGCAACAATGGATGGAGCCATCAATGAAGAACAATGAACACCCCACTATGATGAGGATGGCTATGACATTTCAATTTTCTCCATAGAGCCAATCATGGGAGATGCAGTTCTAGAAGAATGCGAACCTAGCCCTGATGCATTTGAGGATGCAAGTGACTCCGATCTAGAGTCAATCATTATGGACCCACCTTTTGCATAAGATGGAGAATACTTCTATGAAGTAGAATTTCAACCCCAGAGGCATGGAGAGCTTACAAATGACGTAAGGCTAGCCACACATGTGACCCCGAAGGAAGAAGGAAAGAAAAGGAAGAAGAAAGAAGTCACACCAGAAGAGGAAGAATCTTTGTTTGAGGTCCCGAAAAATTTTAAGAAGTACGAGATAGATGACAGGAGAGTCATGATTAGAATGCCTAAACGAGAGGCGCAATCGGGGGAGGCCTATGATAACAAAGAAACCACGAAGAAAGTAGTTGTAGCCATAGAAGAAGGAGAAGAAAGATGCACGTACATAGGCCATGAACTGACAGAAGAGGAAGAACATGAGCTAATAGCCTTGCTAAGAGAATACAGAGATGTATTCGCTTGGAGTTACAAGGATTTGAAAGGAGTGGACCCTGACATATGCTCACACACTATCCCCATGACCTCAGATGCCAAACCTTCTAAGCAAAAGCCATACACTTACAATGATAATTATGCTGCTAAGATCAAAGAGGAGATAGATAGACTGGTTGAAGCTGGATTCATCTATGAAATTGAGCACACTGAATGGGTATCCCCCATCGTAGTGATGCCCAAGAAAAATGGAAAGCTGCGTGTATGCATTAACTTAAAGAAGGTCAATGTAGCCACAATTCGAGATAACTATCCGCTTCCTATCACAGAGCATCTCTTAGAAAGAGTAGCAAGCAAGGAAGTGTACAACTTCCTTGATGGATTTTTGGGCTACAATCAAGTAGCCATAGCTCCAAAAGATCAGCATAAGACGGCTTTTGCCACTGAATGGGGCATTTTTGCCTTTAGAGTAATGCCATTTGGGCTTACCAACGCACCAGCTACCTTCCAGAGGCTGATGTGCCATGTATTTAAAGAGTTCCTGAGGAAGAATTTAGAAGTCTATGTTGATGATCTTTGTGCTCATTCCAACATTAGACAAACACACATTCCTGAACTCAGAAAAATCTTTGACAAATGTAGAGAATATCAAGTCTGCCTAAACCCAGAAAAGTGCGTTTTTATGGTTAGGCAAGGCAAGATTCTAGGACACATAGTGTCAAAGAATGGCATATCCATTGATGAAGAGAAAGTGAGAGCCATAGCCGAGTTACCTAGGCCAAAGGGTCAAGGAAGTACAAGCTTTCATGGGGCATTGTGGTTATTACCGACGGTTTATACACATGTATGCCATCATAGCAAAGCCTCTGTATGGACTTTTGACTAACTTTGAGTGGACGGATGAATGTGAGCATTCCTTCAATGAGCTTAAATGGCGATTATGTTCAGCACCAATCTTGACCACACCAGATTGGAATAAGGCTTTTCATGTTCATGTGGATGCATCCAATTATGCTATTGGGTGTGTACTCGCACAACCTACTGGTGAAGGTAATATGGATCTCCCAATTGCCTATGCTAGTAGAAAATTGAATGCAGTTGAACGAAATTACACCACTACTGAGAGAGAAGGCTTAGGCATGGTATATGCGGTTAAGAAGTTTAGACATTACTTGCTTGCAAATAAGTTTAAATTTTTTACTGATCATCAAGCATTGTTGTACTTGGTAAACAAACCTTGCAACACAGGTAGATTAGTAAGATGGTTTCTCTTACTAATGGAATACGACTTTGAGGTAGTGGTAAGGAAAGGGAAGAATCACTTGAGAGCAGACCATCTCTCTAGGCTCACATCTAGAGAAGCCCCACAAGGAGTGTAAGATGACCTTCCTGATGCTTACTTGTTTAATTTGGAAGTGGTGCCGCAGTGGGCTAAGTCATTGGTGCCAGTATTGACATACGGGCCTAACCATCCAGTAATAGCCACACAGGATAGAGAGGTAGTAAAAGCCCAGAAGTACCACATCATGGCTGGAAGTATGTACAAGCACACAGATCAAGGGATCTTGGCCTGTTGTGTGGAAGAGGATGAGTACGCTAAATGGTCGCAATTAGCACATGTAGGTCACTACTCAAAGCAACGAACCCTATAGACACTAAGGAGACTCGAAGTGCATTGGCCAACTATGGAAGCTGATGGCCAAAAGTTGTGCAAGGAGTGCCCAATCTGCTGCACTAAACCACCTGTGGAACATGCCACACTTTATCAAGTGTCCATAGTGCCAGATTGGAGTGAACCATTAGTGGCTTTTCTAAGGACAAAAATATTTCCTCCAGATATGACTTTGGCTAGGAAAAGAAGTTTAGAGCAAGAAGCCCTAGAGTACTCACTCGTTGGTGATAATCTGTACAAGCGAGGTAAAGATGGTTACCTAAGACTATGCATCCATGAGAGTGAATATCTCAAGATCTTAGAAACTGCTCACCAAGGTGTAGCAGGAGGACACTTTGGACCAGACCGAGTGGTTAAAGCGATCCTATTTGCAGGCTTGTGGTGGCCGACCCTTCACATGGATGCACATACCTATGTGAAGAGATGTGATGTCTGTCAGCAAACTCAGTATCCTATACGCAAAGATGAGATGCCACTGAAACCTATGATGGGTGGACGTGCATTCTCTAAGTGGGGAATAGACTTTGTAGGTCCTATTAATCCCCCAGCTAAGGGTTCCCATGCTGAGTATATCATTGTTTCCACGGATCATCTAACCAAATGGGTAGAGGTAAAAGCTACGACAAAGAACGATGCTCAGACAACCGCTAAATTCTTGTTTGAGAATGTGTTCACGAGGTACGGATTGACAATAGAGTTGGTAAGTGATAGAGGCACACACTTCTTGAATGAAGTCATAGAAAACCTCCTCCAAGAATTCTTGGTGATACATAAGAAATCTGCCCCCTATCACCCTCAAGCAAATGGCCAGGCTGAAAGCACAAACAAGATTCTGTGCAATGTGTTGACCAAATTAGTGAACAATAAATGCTCTGATTGGGACAAACAGCTACACCATGCTGTTTGGGCGTACCGAGTTGCCTACAAAACGGTACTCCAAGCCACCCCCTTTCAGATGGTATTTGGCCAAAATGTTGTGCTATCGTTGGACTTCTTAATACCTACATTGAAAGTAGCACAAGAGCATGAATGGACGGGTCATGAACTCTCCTCTAGACTGTTTGACCCTGAATGATTAGGAGAAACAAGACTGAGAGCGGCTGCAGGGATATATGCAGCTAAGAAACAATGGAAGGCATACTTTGATGCCCAGGTGAAGGATAAAGGCTTGAAGGCTGGAGACTTAGTTTTAGTCTACACATTGAAGCAACATGCGAGAAAACTGGAGAAGAGAGGCTATGGACCCATGATCATTAATAGGATCTCCACAAGTGGAGCAGTACAACTAGCCACTTTAGAGGGTGATGTTATCCCGAGCTACATTAGTGGATGCAGAGTCAAGTTATATCAGGAACCTCTGACGGAAGAGATGCTAAGTCAACTCAACACTGCTAAGAAACACAAAGAAGAAGAAAAACGAATTCGCGAAGAAGCTCAAGCAGAAGCATTGGAATGCATCCGGAGAATGAAGATGAGAAGACAAGGTAGAGAGCAACCTAGGACAGATGCATATGCAGATCAAGGGTATCATGTGGCTATGTGTGAAGTTTCAAGTATCAGCTCTCATAGGATAATTGATCGACGCCCTTTTATAACCTTAGAGATAGGACAAGGAAAGGGTGCAAGGACTGTAAGAGCCTTGATTGACTCAGGTGCAGCCACTAGTGCTGTTAAATTGTCTTACTGTCAAGAGTTGAAATTAACTATTAATCCTATAGAAGCATATCTCATAGGATTGGGAGGTGTGGAAACCCCTTGCATGGGCGAGGTGGAACTTCCCCTCTATATTCAAGACGAAGCA
The DNA here is from genome assembly GCA_020310875.1 of Ceratopteris richardii. NCBI lineage: Eukaryota > Viridiplantae > Streptophyta > Polypodiopsida > Polypodiales > Pteridaceae > Ceratopteris > Ceratopteris richardii. The sequence continues at coordinate 69,135,877 of CM035407.1, forward strand.
ATGACAATCAAAGTACTAGTGTGTCAAGATGAGGACCTCACTGAGCCTCTTGTCTTGGGCCAGGACTGGATCTATGATCATGCAGTCAACCTAAACCTAAGAAGTGGACTTCTTCAGGTATGGGTAAATCATAGCCGAATTACAGTTGAATTGGAAAATGAGGCACTCAAGGGACTAGGTAAAGCACAAACTCTTGGTCCTTCCAGGGACGCACATGAAGTTGACAATGCTATTCTTGTCCAAAACTGTATGATGCAGAAAGAGGATTGTTTCAACAATGAAGTCAAGGATAAGACGGCACTCCCTTCTTTTCCAAAGGCTAGAAGGATGCAGCAACCAACGGTAGATCAAATATAGAGAAAGCAGAGCACTACCTATACTGGAAGCCAAAAAAAGGAGCAAATCAGACTGTTTCAGCCGTTGAAACAAGTATGGATGCGGAAAGGTGAACACCTTGTTGCGACCAGGCCAATCCAACGACCAAAACCTCTTATTAGTAGTCAACAACACGACACTAATAAGAAGTCTTTCATAAATTCTTCTGCGAAAGTAAAGTCTATTTGGATACCCAAGAAGTCGATGAAGGCCAGCCCACAATCACGACAAATCTGGGTACCTAAGGCTTGCTTGCGGGCTCAAATAGCTACACCAAGACCACACCCTCTACCACATGTTTCACTCACTCGAACATCTGATGCCCATTCTTACACATCACGCACGGCCACATATTCTTCCATGCGCACAAGTAGAATCACTCGTAAATGGGTCCCTAAAAAGCCTCATTTTCAAGCAGATACTCCTATCAAACCTTCCAGAGTCTCCACAAAATCAAGATCAGAACCATTCCACTGCATTTGGCAGCCTAAAACTTGTAATAAACCCCCGGACCCCAGGTGTACATCCATGCCCACCTACTAACTACATCACTCTCACACTACATCATTCCACTTAGCTCCTAGGTCTACCCAATTCCTAACTACACACACAAGCACCGCACACTCACTGACTGACTGACTTATCACTAAACGCTCATGTTAATGTTGTAACAAGGACACAGTGTCATTTTTGTGTCCATTGCAATGTTAACATTTATTCATATATTCTCACAGAAACGGCTGCGAATTTTTCAACATGGCTGAGGCGGCAGGAACTAGCTCTCAAACAGAAATGAGCCAGCAAGTGGTGGACTTAGACAGTTTACCCGTTTTGCCTGAGACAAATGAAAGACCAGAAGAATTGCAGGCCATAAAAATCATACCTATAGCGGACCCTCCCAGTGGCCATACCATGCCCGTAGGAAAAACTTCCCACTGGTTTAGTGAAGTTACAGGACCCTTGGGAGAGGGATCATATCTATGGGAATCAGAGTTGGACTTCAATGGGAAGCAAGGTAAATACCATTTCTTTACAAGAGAATTCGAGAAGTTACAAAATGCGGAAGGTCTACGTTCGGTATGGGAGAAGGCAGGATTGGGTGCATACTTCAGTGCCCGGCTCCCAAAGCCTGACTTCATGCGATGCTACTATCTCATCAACATCTTGACTCCAAACAAGAACCCAAAAGGCGCAAGCTCATTTGTGCTTCCATCTCTGACAAAGGGAAATGAGCTCAAGAGGTTTAGGCTATCAAACAACTTGGTGAGAGAGGCCCTAGATATGCGCGGAATGCATATTCCTACAGAGAAGGAGACCCTAGTGCCGGATTACATGAAGAATCGAAGCCTCACCAAACTCAAGGACATGGTGTCCATGATGCCTAGTATTGCAATACACCTTCGCATGTGCATGCAACACTTTGCTTTTCCTGCCCAAGATAGATTCACCATGCCGCCCAAAAAGATTTGGTTTAGTTTGTATCTGGCAGAGACACAGAGCCTCACCATCAACTTACCCCACTGGATAATTGATCAGATACACCTAGCCCACAAACGATGGCCGCGGAAACATGTTTTATATGGATGTTGTGCTCTGACTTGAATCATTTATAGATGTTTGGCTTACGACATCCCTATTCAACGAGCTCTGATGTGGAATCGAGTGGAGCAGTTCAAAGGTAGGACGTCCACTGGACCCCCTTCTAAGAAGATGAGAGGAACTGTCCAAGTCCCTTGTGCTCAACCACGTGGAGCCACCCTAACACCGGATGTTACCCCTCCACCCCGAAGAGTCCGACCATTCACACTCCGACTTCGAAGACGCAGCACCGATGGTCCTAACTTGATATTCCCTCCCATCCCAACCGATCTTGAATTTCCCGGTGGTGCACCTTTGGAAGAACTCACAAATGAAGACTTCGAACAATTATTACAAGATGTAGAGCTGGAGGTAGAAGAGGCACAACAAGTGGAGAATGTGCAAACGTAGGCAACAACCTCCCAAGCACCTGTCACCACAGTTGAAGTGGATGAAGAGGATGATGAAGATGAAGAACGGGAGGAAGATGAGGAGGATTATGATCAAGAGCATCAAGATGAGCAACAAGAAGTGCCAGAACTTGTAGGTGCACCTGCATATACAGCTCAACTACAAAGGTTATATGACACAATCAAAGCAGTACAAGAAAGGCATCAACTCTCCCTTGTGTCAGGTCAAGCTTTGATGCAAGAGATGCTATCAGATGATGGAGTGGATCAACATTTCATTGACACCCTCAAATTAGTGTCAGAATCTTTAGGAGTTCCGGAGGCTATCCACACAGCAGTCCGCTAGTCTGTGAGGTATGACAAGCGCAGAGTTGACACATTACCACGAGCAGGTAAGACTATCAGGATGCCCATCACAGAACAAGAAGTAACCATTGAAACCACAGCCAACCCCACCACCACCATTGACCTCTCTGCTGAAACCTTCGTTCAGACATCATCCATCTCACCCCAGCACCCCCCATCACCACCTTCTCCACCCCCACCACCACCTCCCACCATGGAAGAAACGGCAGTCATCACCTCTACCTTCACTTATAACACCTCTACCTTCACTTATAACCCACCCTCATTCACATCATTCTCATTTCGAGAACCCACCTCACAAGACACCCTCTTCTCTTTAGTCACCAATCCCTTGTACACTTCAACCCTTCTATCCTCCGAACCCATAATTGGCCATCCCATAATTCCAAGTGTGGTTGGAAACCCTGCACCCACAGAAGGCACCCTGTGTTTCCCAGCCTATCCCCCAATACGGGTACCTCCATTCCATGACCCTCACTTTCCATCTGCCCCCTACACCTCATTCAACCTAACCTCACCACCCCAATACCCGTCCTTTGTGGAGCAGTTCATCCGCACTCCAATGTATCAGCCGCACATTCCCCACATATTCGCAACGACATCAATCTACACAAACACCACACTCACTTCACCTACCATACCAACCTACATGGTAGCCCCTGTACACACCACTCTATCTGACCCAATGGACATTTCTCCCACCACAACACCTCTCCACACAATTCCACCCTCTACCCCTCCACTACCCCCCACCTCACCACTCAACACATCATTGACCGACACAACATTCACTACCTCCCTTCCCATTCCCACTTCCCCTGCATTCCAAACTTTCCGCCTTGCATCTCATAATGTAAATATCACATTTAATACATTACTTCAGTGTGCACATCAACTACAACAAGAATACCATCAATTGGAAGCACGCAATGCTGCCCTCCAGGCAGAATCTCGGCGCCTACAGGCTAGAGTTACCACTTTAGAAGCTGATTACCAAACGCTCCTAACCGAACATACCACTTTACAGCAAGCCCACTCAGAATTGGAATCAAAAGCATCGACAGTGGATGATACAGAAGTCAAGGAACTAGAAACTGTGCTCCAGGCACAAATGATATCTAATGCTACACTTAGACGCAATCTTGGGCTACTAAGGAAGCATATGGCAGCAGCACTAGAAGAGAACAAGAGGCTTCAGCAACAAAACCAAGACAACTTTGAAGCAGCTATGGAAGGAACTGCAGGAGCAACCATTAGCCCTACCAAGTATAGAGCAGTCCCATCTGAAGACATTCGCATCTTACTCGAAGAGCATGCAAATTTCTTGGAGTCATATGAAAAGTTAGAGGTTGAATGTGCGGATCTAAAGAAGCAGATAGCCAGTGCCCCCACAGCTCAACAGGAGCCGATAATCTTGCAACACTCTACAGAAGAAGTAGAGACCCTCCGGAAACAGGTAGTAGAACTCCAAGCACGCCTCTTACCCTATGAAAGGCCACCCTCGCCCACTGAAGAACCAGAACCTGAAACAGTTGTGGAAATCCCTGTCGAGGACAGCTATGAAGAGCCGTACGAGCCGATGCCCACACTCGATGATCAGGTAACAGAGGAAGGCCAGGACACGTTAGAAATTGGAGTTCCAGATTGGGTTAAAAGGATCGAGAAAGTAGGAAAGGCACATGATGATCGCGTTGCCGTGAAAATTCAATCTCTCACAAATTTGGAGGAAACGGTCCTTCGATCTTCTTACTTTCAGAACCTATCCCACCAACGTTTGATCACAACATCAGAGATGCAATACATGCCTTACTTTGTCTTGCTACATGATTATAACACAGAAGTTAAAAGGCATACAGGGAAGGAGCCCACATTCGCCACTCAATTTGAGCCAGAGGACTTACCGGCAGATGCTCGTGCTGGCTCGATCTTCCAACCTAATTGGCGTGCACGTCTATTAACCGATTACCCTGAGATGATGAGCACATGGGCAACCATGCCACTTTATATCAAGTATAATCCATGCTATTGCCCAATGGTACGTCGCAGATCCTGGCAAGCATTTGCAATCAAGGTACGCAACAATAAACAATGCTCGGCTTGGGTTAACTATCCATATTTTGCTCCACCTCGAGGGACCCCAACCGTAGCCTACATGCTATCAACAATTCGACACTGGTCTACACGTCTAAATAATGTACCCAACATAGCAGCGAAAATGTGTATGAAAATATTCGAGCTTATGACCATTGTCTTCAAAACCTTTCGGAAGGTACAAGCTCCATACATCTCTGCCCCTGGATTCTCTCAAGGTAACAAGGATTTAGTCTACGACATGAGCCAGACTCCCTCGGTCAATATAATCTTTGCTTGGCATGCACGAATAAAGTACTTACCCGCATGCTTCAAGCAGACATTTGAGGAAATGTTCTCTACGGGATTCTGGGAATATCATTCGGAAATTTTCATTCCCAGACCAACACATTTGCTACATCTATTCGTAGTAGAACAAGCCATCCATGCAGATCAGTTACGTCTGCCACATCCGGACATTCCAAGACCAATTGATTGGGATCGCATGATGACAAATTTGGCCAGAGGACTACGCATACAAGAACATCAACTTGCCACTCATGTGGTGGACTATTACATCCAGCACTTCTAGCAACAAGAGTCTGTCAGAGACGACAGACGCGAGAGAGGGGGGGTGTTGAGAGCAGTATGGGCACCCAAGGACTGACTAGACAAGGAAGCCAACGGAGAGAGTCAGAGCGAGGTGAAGGATTAAGTAGACAGAGCAGTCGACGCAAATCTGGCAGATAGGCCCTTCAAATTTTTCCAAATCAGCATCTTTATAACAGTGATTCTCATCACTAACAATCATTGTAAATACCATTTCATAATTTTGTAGCTCCATTTTGTGCAAGCCAAGGAGTCCTTGAGCTTGAGGAGCTTTAGAAGTGCCTACCTGTCAGTTTTCACATTTTTTAGACTTTGTTTGAACCTCCAAATAGGGTAGAGAACCTAATTTTTAACTAGGCCGGACACTAGGTCTGGACACGGCCAAAACCTAGTCAAAAACTATAAATAGAGCTAGAGAGCTCATTTTTGAGGTTAGCTTGTAATTGATCTAAACTTGTATGAGCTTTTTGAAAGTAATCTAAAGAAATCCATTGCTTCTCACTCTTTGTCTTGCCTTGTGTGCGCGTGTGTGTGTATGTGTGTGCATGTTAGTGTGCTTCGCACTCACGCATTTGTGCCTTGACTTGCTCGAGGTCATCATACCATCCTCATGTCTTCCCGGATTGACATTAAAGGAGGTGCTACTCATCACTGAGCTACACCTCCCAAGTGAGGGAAGGACATCTAGAGATCCAAAGTCCTTACTACTCTTTAAAGGAAAAAATGATTCATTAGGACCTAGCTTCTATCATTGACCCACCCCTCACTTTGATGAGGTTAAAGAAACCATTAGTAAGTTGAAACCATGTATATCTCCTAGTATTGATGTGATACCTAATGAATTCTTCATGCACCTTAAGGATTTTTTTACCCCTTTCATTCACTTGACTTGGAAAGATGATGTGAGAAGAGGTTCCGTTTTTGCCTTTATCAATATTTGTGTGATTAAACTTGTTATAAAAGAGTGCCTAATGAGGACATTAGTAACTAGGTACATATTTATTGTTTGACTTCTATTTACAAATTTTTTTCTTCCTCCTTGGCTAGAAGATTGAGTACTATTATGGATAAGATTATCCTTCAGCAAAAAGGGTTTATTAGAGGGAGATACATTCTTAATGATATTATTTCTATGTAGGAACGTATGAATTATGCCAAAGATATGGATCAAGATTATTTCTTGTTTAACATTGATTTTGATATAGCTTATGATAGGATGGGTTGGAATTTCATTCTTTAGTCCCTGCATGATATAGCTGCTCATAGAAATTTTACCAAATATGTGAGCATTCTCTTTGGTAATGCCCACTCTAGAGTTTCTATGAATGTTCATGTGTCTAGTCCCTTTAAATTCATAGATCTATAAGACAAGGGTTTCCTTTTCCCCCCTAGTCTTTGCTATCACTAGTGATGCTCTTGGTTGGCAAACATTTGAGACCACTAGTCACTCCTCATGTATGCCTTTTGAGAATAAACAGAGCTCCGTTGTTCCTCTTCCTTCAAAGATATCACTTCTCAGCCCCCCATTAAGCGGCCTTGTCCTTCATCACCTCGATGACTGCTAGAAATCAGAGCCTCCATGCACTCGTCATCGCATATTTATATGGGGCTTCCTTCCTTGGGCTTGCATGGAGTTCAGGTGGCAGCTTCACCAAATTCGTCTAATTCAGGGCATAAGTAAGACATCAGATGTTTGTGCAACATCACAGAATAGAACAGAAACTCTAATTACCACTGTTAATCTCCTTTGCACATGCATGCTTCCTTCCAACAACATGATGAATTTCCCCTTTTCCATGATTGTGTTTCCCTCAGTCTCCCGAAAGATATGATCCTTTTACCTTATCATTTTGTATACAATTATGTGGTTATTACAGAACCCTAGGCCCATTCCTGCACCTCTTGAGATCTTCCACGCCCCCCCTAAGGGATACATTTTGTAGCTTTATCTCTCTCCCATGTTCCCATTGTTTTCCACCTAAGTTTACTTGTCTCAATTTCCTTTTTCTCTCTCCACACTCTCTTTTTCATCAATGAAGTCAAACTTTTCAATCTTCGATAGTCCATTCAACTTTCTCCAAAGATGTTTCGACCATGCACATGCATCGACAAGAAGCTTTCAAGCCTAACCTTTGTTCACTTCAACAAAACTACTCGTCACCGATGTGATTCAAGACTTCGCGAGTCATTGCACAAATGAAGGGTCCAAGTGCACAACTTGAGAAGGCTCACAAACAAACAAGATAGCTAACATGGTTAGATCTCTCAAGTCAAAGTCTTCTATAGACATGTAGTGAACCGAATTTCAGCCAAGCTTGAACTTTGATTTGACATACTTCATTAGGATTCCACATTAATCCATATCCCCACAACACATATACACATTCCCATCGTGCATTATGCTCTCTCCTTTCCTTAGTCCCACCTCAAAAGAAAAAAGTTTTTTCCTTTTTTTTTTGTTAATTTATTTATGTATTTATTCACACAAGTGAGCCTACACCAAAGCTGGATGCAACTCGTGGCCGTGACCAACCGACCAAGTTTGTTCCACCCATCTACCAACCCGACGTAGCACACAATGCACAACGCTAGCCCTGTGCAAAACCGATGTTAGCTTGTGGCCTTGATCACCTGTTCAAGGTGATTCCACCCGCCTCTTGGTCCACATAGGCGCATAGCCACATATAGGTCAAGCCTACAACAAAGTTAGCATCAACTCGTGGCCTTGATCACCTGATCAAGGTTGTTCCACCCACCTACTAGCCCAATATAGTGCACCAACAACACAAACATATCCACAATTATATATATCTTTTTATTTCTCCAAAACCACCCCTAACCAAAGAATCCTCGCGTCTCAAGATACTCATATCCATGCCTTACAAACTCCATCCATCCTCCTCTAGTGCTGCAACGCCAACATGTTGTTGGAGAGAAAACACACTCATCAACTTCTCATCAATATCCTTCATCCTCTTTTTATTTGCACTCAACATTCTGACATCTATATCACTTCACATTTTCTAGCTCATAACTCCCTACAAATGCTGGTTTTCTTCAAAATGATCATCTTCTTCAAAGCACGGGTTCATATGACACAACCACATATATCCCCATGTCTTTTTCTCAAAATCATTAACTGCATCACGTAGGTCATGAAATTTCTGCTCACATTTTACTACACCCTTATATACTTTCTCTATCTCCTCGTACAAAGGAGTCACCCATTTCAAAAAAATTATCTTTTCTAACAACACCTTCATCTATTGTGAGAACATCTCCCTCACCAATTTCTTTATCACATTGCTTCACACATTTTCTCTCATTATGATCTATTTCTTTAGAAAGAATCCTCAAACTTCCTTTTCTTTTCTCCTTGCCATCACCTAGTGTGCCCTTGCATCTTTTCCGGAAGTCTCTAGTTTCACTTTTCTTGAGGATGTTGTCATGCTCACCTTGCTGTTCTCTGCTTTTATGGTAATTTTCTTTCCACTCACAATTCCATGTCCCTTTCCTTTTTGAATCACACTTGCTCAATCTCCATTAACTTTTTCTCTAATGCTTGATTTATTTTTAGTCGTACATTCTTCATTCTCAACATGTCGAGAACCCAATCTCTCTTCTTTTCCTTTTGGATGTTATTTATTCTATTTTTCTTTTCTCCAAAGTTTGTAGGGCCTTCCCATCAACACTTCCAACTTTTCTCTCTAATTCTTCACGTTTCTCCATTTCACTCAGTATTTTCTCTCTTTGGATTTTTCGATCAATTTTCCACCTCTTGATCAACTCTTGAAATCCCTCATTCTCCTTCACTAATTCATCTATCTTTTTATTTTCCCTATCTTTTACGTCTTTTGGTTCTTTGAACCACTCATATGTTGCTCTCTCTCTATCTCCTTCACTTTCTTTTCTTGTTGTATCCTACTCTTTTTTTCCTATGCCACTTGCTTTCTAGGTGGCAAACCACATCTCTTAACTTCTCCATGTCATGTTCTAATTGTTGGACTTTGCATTGCAAACCCAATATCTTCTAGGGATTTACATTCCACCATCTCAACAATCTTGGACATTACTTCCTCAGCATTTCTGTGCCAATCTCTCTCCATTGTAAGTATGGGTTTGGACCCCTTGAGCCTCTCATCTCCACATTTTCTTCCTTCACATCTTCTCCTTTGAGCTTGAGGTATCACTCCTACCTTTGGAATGCTTTGTTTAACAACAATCTTTCTTCTTGGCTTCAGTTGCACTTTAGGTCTACACTCATCAGAAACTTCAACTTTCCTAAATTTTGAACTAAGACAAGGGCTCATGCATATATCTCCTCTATAGGATTCTCTTGTTTGTGCAAGACAATCAACAATTGATGATTTGGACAAAGGATCGAGGTTAAATAATAAAGCAAAGATCAAATTCTAAGGCTTGAAGATTAGTGCATGATCAGAAGTTGAAGACTTGTTTATACATGTACACTAATCTTGTAATTAGTTCATAGAAACTTTGTATCTTTGATGATTTTGGGATGTAAACATCTATATATACTTCATATAGATGTATTACGAGATAGAGAGATGATGAGTGACAAGTTTTAGAAGTCATTAGAGACTTTAGAAAGTGAGAAGAACTTGAAGTATCAATCAGATGTAATTTTTCTTGAATAGAAGAAAGTTGTGCCTCAATCTTTTGCTTAGTGCTCCTTCTATGTTTATCTCCTTGATGAATGATTTTGTACAAGTCTAACTCTACAATTGAGTGACCTCTGTAAAAGTTTTGAGAGCCTTATTATAATCAGGCTGAGCAGGCTGAGAGAATTTTAAGTAGGAACATTTACATGTGTAAATGTGAAGAAGTGAAGGCAGGAACAGGTGCAATCCTGGTGATCAATGTTTTGATCAGATCTCCCTCCACAGTGTAAAGTTTTGAACAAGTAAGCACTAATTCTTTAAGTTTAAAGGTAGCTACTTGTGGCTAAAAGCATTTGAATAAAGGGGGTCTAGTTTGGGAGAACTATGCATTAGAAGTTGCAGGTGTCAAAGTCGACTATACAGAAGAACAATTTCAGACATAGGTACATTGTTTGAAACAAAGATCAAGATGTAATGAATCTTTTGGAGAGATTTAACTTGGAGAAGATGCATAAACTTTAGGAGACACATTATATAAAGTTTCATTGAAAACTTTACACATTTTATTAGTTAATGAATGAGTTAAGGGCAACAAACTTTTCTAAGTAATCAATTTCTTCAATCATTTTGCATTGGTCTTCCAAAATTGGTTGAGGTTTTGAGTTTTTCTTGATACAGAGGTGCTCTAACATCAATGATAACTTGTTCTTTTTGAGACTAACACTGTCCATCAATGGTATCAGAGCAGGAGTCATCAGAATTGAAGAAAGGAGGACACTGACTGTTGCAGTTATACATAGATCAATCTTAGAAGATTCAAAAGGTGAAGTTTTGAAGCGATGGCTAGAGAAGGAGGCCTGACGCTATCAAGAAGATCAAAAGGAACTACATTCAAAGTAAAGTTACATTCATTATTCACAAAGCTTGAAGAATTTAGTTGTTATTCACAAAGCTTGAAGAATTTAGTTCATAGATGAAGAAAGGATGGGAGATTCTCTTCAGATAGAGAAATTGGATAGAGAAAACTATCCTGCTTGGTCAATGAGGATGAAAGCTCATCTCATGAGTAAAGATTTGATAGGATACATCACAGGTGAAGAAGAGAAACCAGAATTTAGGGATCCTATTGTTCCAACAAGGGAAGAGCTCTCAGATTTGAAGACATGGATGAAGAAGGATTCTCAAGCAAGGAGCATTATCTACATGGGAGTCAATGATTACTTGCTACCTCACATTAGAGGACTTGAAAGTGCAAGTGACATATGGAATGCTTTGGAAGAGCATTTCCAAAACACTACAAAGTCAAGGAAGGCATCTTTATGGGCAGAGTTCACAACATTCAAGAAGAAGGCTTCTCAATCTATTTCTAATTATGTAGCAAGGATGAAGGACATTGCAGATGAATTAGGAGCAGTTGATGAGGATATTGAAGAGGAAAAATTGGTAAGACAAATTCTCACAGGTTTGAGACTCCAAATGAGAAGTGGAAGCCTTTCATTCTATCCACTAAATTTTCATTAGATCATTTCACTCCTTATTTGAATCAATTGCTAGGACACATGCTAACCTTTGAGCAGGATGTCAAAGGTGATGTTGATAAAATCATAGTTCAAGCAATGTATTCAAAGGACAAGAAGAAAATTAACAAAGGCAAGCAAGAATTGAATGAAGATGAAGGCACTACTAGTGAAGCTAACTTCCTAAGAGGAAAAGGAGGTGGCAAAGGAAGAGGAAGAGGTAGAAGCAATAAAGATGCTATCAAAGTTTGCTCGATTTGTGGTAAGACTAATCATTTAGCTCATGAATGTTGGTATAATAATCATAATGGTGGAGGATACAATCAAAACTTTAATTCAAGGTAATAGAAATCAGAGAGGTAATTTCAGAGGTGGAGGTAGTAGAGGTTTCTTTGGAAGAAATGCAAGTAGAGACTTTCAAAGTCAATCCTACAATAATACCTACTACAACTATGCTTCAGATCAAAAAGAGGATTCAACCTTAATTATCAATGCAACTTGTGAAAGAAAAAGTGAAGATCAAAGAGTCTTCTACATAGACTCAGGGTGTTGCAATCAGCTGAGTGGAAACATATCTTTGATGACTGATTTGGAGAATAAGGTGAGTAATCATGTAGTTCAAACAGGTGATAACACAAAGCACAATGGGAAGTCCATTGGATCGGTAAAGTCCAAGGATGGAAGCACTCTTTTGAGTAAGCTCTTATATGTTCCTACAATTCCAAAGAATATGATAAGTGTAGGGCAAATTGTAGAGAAAGGTTATGAAGTAAGACTCACTAATGATGGAGTTTTTGTGGAAGACCCTAGCAATGGGTATAAACAAATTGTTTCAGGAAAGAAAGAAGGAAGGCTATTCACATTGAAGATTCAAGGCAATGTTGTTCATGCCTTGTTCACTTATGGAGGACATACGATCTCTGAGTTAGATCTTTGGCATAAAAGGCTTGGACATTTTAATGAAAGAGGTATTAAGGATATGATTAACAATGGTATAGTGCTTGGATTACCTAATGTTGCAGGTCAACACATGACCTACAGATGTGAAGCATGTCAATTAGGTAAGGCTCATAAGCAATCATATAATAAGCATGGTTTCATGTATTCAAAGAAGCTTGAATTGGTACATACAAATGTGTTGGGACGATCAAAGGACTTTAGCATTAATGGTTCAAGATATTATGTGATTTATGTTGATGATGCTACCAAGTGGATCACCATATATATGATCAAAGATAAACCAGAGGTTTTCAATACATTTGAACATTATCATGTGTATGCAAAAAGAGTTTCAGGACAAAAGTTGAAGAGACTAAGGTCAGATGGAGGGGGAGAGTATTTCTCTAATGAGTTTAGTGATTACTTGTGGAATGTAGGTATAAAAATTGAAGTTACTTGCAAGTAATCTCCTCAACAAAATGGTGTAGCAGAAAGGAGAAATAGAACTCTTGTTGAGTTTGCAAGGTCAATTATGAAGGAGAAAAATTTTCCTAATTATTTTTGGGTTGAGGCTGTAAATACAGCCACATACTTGGTTAATAGACTACCATGTCAAGCTTTGAAGGTTACGACACCATATGAGGCATGGTGGGGTAAGGGACCTACCTTACATCATTGCAAAGTGTTTGGATGTTTGGCTTTTGCATATGTGCCATCTTAGTTGAGGCATAAATTAGAACCTAAAGCTAAAAAGTATGTGCTCATTGGTTATGATGATAAGCAGATGGGTTATAGGTTGTGGAGCCCATCCACAAAGCAATTTCTTGTGTCAAAGGATGTTACAGTTGATGAGCAAGGTACTTGGTATGTAGGTACAATTAATATTCATGCAGGTGATGAAGAAAGATTGAACCAGAAGAAAAGTAAACAAAGGTTCAAATATTTGATGAAGAAGAGAACAATGAAGCATTAGTTGAAGTTGAAGAAATGCCAAGGTTTGATCCGGAATGTGATGAACCAGAAACTTCAAGAAGTGGAGAACTCAGAAGATCATCAAGGTACAAATGGCAACCTACAAGGTATAGCTATGATACTTCATTTTTTACCACTAAAGATTAATCTTATATGGTGAACGCAGAGGAAGACCCTTCTGCATATGAAGAGGCAAAAGGTAAGGAAAATTAGGAGAAAGCTATGCAGGAGGAGTATGATGCATTGATGGAGAATGAGACATTGGATTTGGTTCCTAAACCAAATAGTCTAAAGATCATTGGATGCAAATGGGTATACAAGACAAAGAGGTATGCAGATGGAAGTGTGTCTAGATATAAAGCTAGACATGTTGTGAAAGGGTATGCTCAAACATATGGTATAGATTATGATGAGCCTTATAGTCCTGTGGCAAAGATGACAACTATAAGGACTCTCATAGCTATTACTGCATGTAAAGGGTGGAAGTTATGTCAATTAGATGTGAAGAATGCTTTTCTAAATGGTTACATTTCAAATGATGTTTTCATGGAGCAACCAAAAGGTTTCAAGGATAAAAGGTATCCAGAGTATGTATGTAAGCTCAAGAGAGATTTGTATGGTTTGAAGCAGGCCACAAGGGCATGGAACTACAAACTTGTGAAGTTCTTGAAAGAGATTGGTTTCCAAGTGTCTAAGCCAGATAGTAGCTTGCTTGTTAAAGCAAGTGATGTTGGGTTTATTTACATGTGCATATATGTTGATGACATAATTCTTACAGGTACAGATGAGAAGGGCATACGAAGTCTCGAGAAGCAAATGGAGAAAGATTTCAAGATTAGTGACTTGGGAGACTTGTCATATTTCTTGGGCATGGAGATTTCATATGCTCAACATGGAGTATATGTGACTCAAGAAAGGTATTTAAAGAACTTGCTAATCAAGTTTAAAATGGAAGATTGCAGGGTAGCACCTAATCCAATGGAGGTGAATCTAAAATTGAGCAGATATGGCGGAGAAGAATTCAAGGACATGCAGCTATATCAAAGTCTGGCTGGTAGTCTAATATATGCTACATTAACAAGGCCGGATTTGTCATATGCAATTGGAGTGTTGTCTCAATTCATGCATTGTCCTAGGAAAGAACATTGGATTGCAAGACAAAGGGTGCTAAGATACATTAAGGGTACACTCAAAGAAGGTTTGTATTATGGATTCACATCATATACAAAGATCAAGATATATAGTGATACTGATTGGGCATGTAATCTTGATGATAGGAGGTCAACCTATGGGTATCTATGTTATGTGGGAGATAAGTTAGTCTCTTGGTGTTCTAAGAAGCAACATGTGATCGCTTTTTCATCCATAGAAGCAGAGTATAAAGGTATGTTTGAAGCTTCAAAGGAGGTTATATGGTTGAAGACTCTCATGAAGAGTTTTGATATCATTTAGAGTACACCCACTATTCATAGAGATAATATGAGTTCATTGTATCTAACTGCTAACCTTGTATTTCATGCCAGGACTAAACATATTGAGATTCAATATCATTTCTTGAGAGAGAAGGTGATTGATAAAGAAATTCAATTCATACATACTTCAACAAAAGATCAGATTGCAGACATGTTAATCAAAAGCTTGGATGGACCTAAGTTGTAGAGGTTCAAAGACATGGCACATATAAAGAAGATGGAGAAAATCACAATTGATGATTGAGGGGGAGCTATTGGTGTAGGACAATCAACAATTGATGATTTGAGCAAAGGATTGAAGTCAATAAAGCAAAGATCAAATTCTAAGGCTTGAAGATTAGTGCATGATCACAAGTTGAAGACTTTTATATACATGTACACTAATCTTGTAATTAGTTCATAGAAACTTTGTATCTTTGGTGAGTTGGGATGTAAACATCTATATATACTTGATGTAGATGTATTACAAGATAGGGGGTGATGAGTGACAAGTTTTAGAAGTCATTAGAGACTTTAGAAAATGAGAAGAACTTGAAGTATCAATCAGATGTAATTTTTCTTGAATAGAAGAAAGTTGCACCTCCATCTTTTGCTTAGTGTTCCTTCTGTGTTTATCTTCTTGATGAATGCTTTTGTACAAGTCTAATATAGCTGAGTGACCTTTGTACAAGTTTTGAGAGCCTAATTGTAATCAAGCTAAGAGAATTTTAAGTAGGAACATCTACATGTGTAAATGTGAAGAAGTGAAGGCAGGAATAGCTGCAATCTAGGTGATCAATGTTTTGATCAGATGTCCCTCCACAGTGTAAAGTTTTGAGCAATTAAGCACTCATTCTTTAGGTTGAAAGGTAAGCTACTTGTGGCTAAAAACATTTGAATAAACGATGTCTAATTGGGAGAACTATGTAGTTGCATGTGTCAAAGTCGACTACACAGAAGAACAATGTCAGACATAGGTACATTGTTTGAAACAAATCAGAGCCTAATTGTAATCAAGCTAAGAGAATTTTAAGTAGGAACATTTACATGTGTAAATGTGAAGAAGTGAAGGCAGGAACATGTGCAATCCCAGTGATCAATGTTTTGATGAGGTCTCCCTCCATAGTGTAAAGTTTTGAGTAAGTAAGCACTCATTATTTAAGTTGAAAGGTAAGCTACTTGTGGCTAAAAGCATATAAATAAACGGGATCTAATTTGGGAGAACTATGCATTAGAAGCAACAAGTGTCAAAGACGACTACATAGAAGAACAGTTTCAAACATAGGTACATTGTTTGAAACAAATCTCAAGATCTACTAAATTTTTTGGAGAGATTTAACTTGGAGAAGGTGTGCAAAATTTAGCAGATACATTGTATAATGTTTCATTGAAAATTTTACACATTTCATCAATTAATGAATGAGTTAAGTGTAGCAGACTTTTCTGAGTAATCAGTTTCTTCACAGTTAACTCAAGTTTTGATAATTTGGCATTGGTCTTTCAAAATTGGTTGAGGTTTTGAGTTGTTCTTGCTATAGAGGTGCTCTAACATCAAGGATAACTTGTTCTTTTCCTCTTTGTAGTCCACTCATCATTTCTATGTTCCCTTATCCCCTCATATCTATTCATAGGCATATCATTCCTCGATCTTCATAAAGTTGGGCAATCTCTAGCCATATGTCCCATTTGATTGCAACTCCAACAAACTAATCTCCTTAAGTCAAACTGCACTCGTTTTGTGTGTGCTCCTGGACTCCAATTCATTGTTCTTTTCAATGTCTCATATTCTTGATGAGCTTGGGGTATCCTTCCATTCCAATAATGTGCACCACACATTTTCTCTCTTCTCCATTCATCATTTGGTTGCAGTGTCATCCATCCCTGAGGAGACTCTAATGCTCTCACATTCATCGGGAAGCAAGTGGGTTTGACTCTTGCAATGAGATCAGATTTTAGCTTTTCTAGGATCTCCACTATCTTCTCCTCATTGATATCGACCATTTTAGAGTTCTCTGGGTTTTCTTGTACGCTTCTTGATGGTGAAATTGGTCTCTTTTTATGCATTTGAAGCACGCATTGCACCTCTTCCCAAATCCTTGCCTCCCACTTTGCCTCTTCCAGAATACCTAGTCTCTTCAATCTAATATATTGTTTGACTTTCTCATCATGCAAGCCCACTAGGAGTCATCTTTTCAAAGTCTCTCTGTCAGGTGCATTGTTTCCCAACTTCCTCACAATGGTATCCATTCGATCAATATATTCATCAATACTCTCGTTGGCCCCTTGTTGGAAGTGGTCCAACTGCTCTGCTAGTTTCTCTTCAAACTCAGACCTCTAAACTTCCTCAAGAAGTTAGCTTTCAAGTCATTGTAAGTTTTTCTCTCTTGCACACCCAAGTTTGCATACCACTCACTTGCATTTCCTCTCAAAGTGGTAGCGAAGATACACCCTTGTTTCCTCCTCAACTCTTTCATAGGCACCACAAATTACCTCAAATAATTGGACGTAGGCATCAGGATCTTCATCGAGGGAGCCCATAAATTGTGGAAAGTCACTCAAAGGCACCATAGGTTTTTGAGCCATTTTGTCTGGGTTGTGAAGGTTGTGTTGCACTAAGGAGCACTAGGCGAGCCCAAGGTAGTCTCCTGGAGATATGCCTAACCTTCCCCAGCAGGATCACCAAAATGTTATAAGGTCCTAAGCCCAAGAAAACAATGCCCACATGCAAATAAATTTGCTCAACTTTTCGTATCTTGTCAAGTTCCTTTCACCCCAAACCTGTTGAATGTGTGCAAATACCCTCACTTTTCGATCCCCAACATGATTGCCAAGTGCATATGTCACCTATACCCAAGGAAACCACACATATTTATGGTTATGCTTTGCCAAAATCACATGGACTTGGACCCCTCGTCCTGCTCCAAGTCACCCAATAGTGGTTGAATTTACTCCAAGTCTCTCCTTACTCACGTGCTCCCATGCCACTTATTTATGGATCCTTTTTCTTCATCTTACTCTTCCTCTTACTCTTAGCTCCTTCCTCTCACTCACTCATGTACACTTATGCCCACATACACACATATCCCCATTTTCCTTTTTCCTCTTTGTCTCTCTTTCCTTCACACACACACACACACACCTACAAGCACACCCTTTTCCCCTTTGACTCGATTTCTATTATCCCCACTCTCTTTTCTTTCCTGCATGCACACAACCACACCCACACACTTCCACATGTATACTCACGCACACACTTTCTCTCTTCCCCACTTCCTCTTGTATATACATGCTCTCTTCCACCGTACTTTCTCTCCCCTACTCCCACTCACTTTCTCGCATATACACACCTACACACGCTCTCACACATATATCCTCAACACACACACCCTTGTTCCTCGGACACTTTCAATTCCCTCCTCTCTTTCTTTCACTCCTTTTCTTTCCCTCGTCCTCTTCTCTTTTTTCACTCACTCTCACACTCACACTTGCACCCGCACTCACATAGAGACATCGTCAACCATACACACTTAGATTATTCGAAACTCAAGAGCATACCAACAACCAATCAAGGCTTGAAGTCAAATGATTGACCCATCAAACATACCCACTCACGGTTTGACACTTATGCACTCCCCCTCCCCATGGTGGGACTTGAGTCATAGACAACTTGAATAAGCACCATGCAAACGACCCTTGCAAGAACCAGAGGTGGTGCCCTGCGAGATTCCTCCCTCCCTTCAGGTTTCCCACTATTGTGGTTAGCAAGCGAGGCTGAGGGTTCCTTTTAAAGTGTTATTGCATAGAATCCTACCCGTACCTCCCGTGCCACCCCTTCCTTTTTCATATATACGTATAGGTGTTTTAAAGCATAATTATTGTCCATACAATTTTTTGTTTCTCAGTTAACAAAGAGTAGATATAGGTATAGGTCAGTGTCCATACAATTATTCTACGTATAGGTCAGTGAAAAGTAACGGATCCTACTTGATTTATGCACATACTTGGGAAACCATAGAGTATGGTGCCCCTTTCAGTTGACATTGACCAGTGGACTTACAAATCCCAACCACCCAACCAGTGTTAGAAGTTCTTCCAGTAAAATTGCAATCAACATACAATTAAAAAATTCCACACATGCATGGTATGCAGTAAAGCAAAATAGAACATTAAGGAAGAGTACAGCCTGGAACGCTAAGTACATGTCATTT
This sequence comes from Ceratopteris richardii, assembly GCA_020310875.1. Classification (NCBI taxonomy): domain Eukaryota; kingdom Viridiplantae; phylum Streptophyta; class Polypodiopsida; order Polypodiales; family Pteridaceae; genus Ceratopteris; species Ceratopteris richardii. Next base: position 69,154,994 of record CM035407.1, read on the forward strand.
CTCTATGCCAGGCTTCAGATGGAGTTTCAATGCTCTTAGTCATCGATGCAACATCACTCCAGTTTTATCTTAGTGCACGAATCAAAATTCATATGGGTATAAAGTTGGACTCAAGAATTACCCTACTGGTGCTTATGATCTAGCTTTGAGAGTCCCTCTACTGGTTGCAAAGTTCCTCCCTCCCTTCAATGCACACTTCTCCCTCTTGTGAGCTAATCAATTCCATAGCATACTCCATAGGATTTGGCAGCCAGAACTCCATTTAGCCACATGAATTCCTCCGAGCTCGATACCTCCCAGCCATCCTCCTAGAAGATCAACAAGTTTACTCATCCGCTCTACCCTTCGCAATTGTCCTGATATGCTACATGCCTATGACAGCAGTCCCCTTCCTTTCTTCCTCGGCTGATTGTACAATTCCTCCTCCTTTGATAGCTAACAACTTGATCTGCTATGCTCCCCCAAACTTCCTCCTACTTCTATGATTGTATATGAACATCAGCGAAGGATTTGCCTTCCATCATCCATGGAAACACTTCTTCTTATGCAAGGAGCCTTCTCCTCCAATTTCTCATGCTTGTGGGGCTCATAAATGACAGCAAATACATCAGCAGCCTTTGCATGCTTTGCAAGTAATTGGCACCAACCTTACATGTGTTTGAATCGACTAACGATGACAATCAATTCCTCAAATCTCTTGCATTGGTAGTTGCTAGTGCAACACTCTTTCCACTAACTCTATGCACCACTTTGGCATGCAGATACTTTCTTGAAATGCTGATATCCAAAATGAAAGGCTTCGTGTACTTTTTGACAAGCTGACCTCACGATTTCTTGTTCTTCCTTGCTAGAGGCTGCCCATTTGCATGCCTTGACCATGCAGCTTGAATCAAAGGATAGGAAACCTAAAGCTTGTTAGAGGGAAAGAGAATTGGGGGAACACAAAGTCGAAAAGGCTGGATGGATGGAAAAATGGATGGTGGACATTTGAGTCTGCTAGTCACTACTCGTGCACGTCTTCTGAGGATAAACAGAACTGTGTTGTTCCTCTTGCTTCAAGGAAAACACTTCTCAGCCCCCCGTTGAGCGGCCTTGTCCTTCATCACCTTGACGAGTGTCAAAATGAGAGCCTCCATGCACTCATCATTACATATTTATATGGGGCTTCCTTCATTGGGCTTGCATGGAGTTTATGTGGTAGGTTCACCAAATTCGTCTACTTCAGGGCATAAGTAAGACATTCGGTGTTTGTGCAACATCACCGAATAGACAAAAACCCGATAAGCTACAGGTTGCAAAAAATAATGATGGTTCAATTGTGCATCAATCGGGGACTTGTGTCATTGCACTATGGAACCCTCTTTGCCAACAGTGAGGCCTTCAGGAGTATGTAGAGCTTCTATGAAACTCTGGTGACCATTGTTAAGCTCCTTTGCACATGCATGCTTCCTTCCAACAACATGATGAAGTTCCCCTTTTCCATGGTTGTGTATCTTCCCTCAATATCTCAAAAGACATGATCCTTTTACCACATCGTTTTGTATACAATTATGTGGTCACTACAGAACCCCAGGCCCATGCCACCTCCTGAGATCTTCCATGCCCCCCCCCAAGGGATACATTTCATAGCATATCTCCATTGCATGTCCGCTAGACTACCCGGTAACAGATCCCTAATTCAATCATCAGGGGATAATGAGCCCAGATCCCTTGTCATCAACTGTTGTAAGCTTGCTATATTATGAATAGCTTTTGCCTTTGTATTTACACTCTCTTTTGGAAATAGACCCACTAGCTCCAATGCTTTATTAAAGTACTCCTTTTATTAGTAAGATTGTGTATACATCATTCTCAAATAGAAGCATAATGCACATCAACACAAAGCAACATCTAATAGACTTTCTGAAATCTACCGCTTTGTATCGACTTCTTCCAAACCCTCATCTCTGCAACTCGAAACGTATCAGAATGGACTACTCTGTTCTTCTTCGTAATCTTCACACCGTTCCATACTTTGGGATTTACAGCAAAACACAAAAATTACATACTCCAAAAAGTATTGCAATCTCCATAAAAAATCTCTTTCCCATTACAAAGTAAATTTACAAGAAATTGTGGTCGTCCACACTAGCTACTAACACTGGCATGCACGGTGGATCTGAACCCACTGAGTACAAAATTAAGTATTTACAAATCATGATCGTTATTCTGCAATTTTGGGAACATTATTCTTTCTATATCATACCAAAGTTCTTTGAGCATCTCTTCTAAATTCTCCTCCACAAGTCAAATTTCTCCTTCAAAAAATTCTTTCGGATCTAAGTTGCTGACTTGCACTTCTACAACTAACTATTGTTGCTTCTAACTCCCGTATCCGATTCTGTAATTTCTCCAACATATTATCAAACGTTAAAGTTACATTAGTTAGTTTATCTATATATATTCTTCAATAAGCTTCTACTTCATCTAACTTTACTTTCGTCTTTCTTCTTCAGCCGGATGTTGTTTCTCTGCTTCTTCTTATCTCTTCCATGCTGCCTCTTCCTCTCTTCATGCTCCCTCTTCGTCTCTTGCCTTCCTCTCAGCTTCTTCCTTCGCAGCCTTCCCATTAGCTTCCTTTTGTAGATTCTCCTCCACCTATTGCCTTCGGGACAACTCTTCTTCATCTTTGTCATTCACTGTCTGATCTTGGGAAGTTCCTTCTACTAGCTTCCATGTTTTAGTTCTCTTCTTTAGAATATGGAGGAAAACCTTCATTGTGCATACTATGTATTCTTGAGGTAAGAATACTGGGCTTTCGGTAAATAACAAAGTAAATATGACTCCAAGCTTGGATTCTAGCACTGCATTAATGGCTCTCCCAGACCTCCAAAACAATCTTCTCACCTCCTTCTTTAACTTTTTGAATATGATTTCGGCCCTGTTTACCTGCATTTTAGTTGATTCCTTCATCAATGCAAACAACTGCTATGACACTCTGTAATGTTTTGCCTATATATTTAGAGTCATTGTCATTAAAAGAAATCCCAGCTTAATTGGATTATTATCCAGAAGTTGTGCAAACCAATATTCATCACAGTAGGGTTTTCCTAACAGCCTGTAGATTTCTGCTGCGTCCATAGGCTTTGTACTAGTTGTAATTCCCATGCTAGCCACATGGATTCTTTCTACGATTAAGGCTGGTGATAACTAAAAAGTGTCCTTCCCTATCAACAAGCTTATCTCCTAGATATTCACATCATTACCATCTGTCTATCATGTTATCTCTTTGGTGATCTCCTTCGTCTATGGACGAGGACGAATGCTCCTCCAATCTAACAATGTGCACTACAGCAATCCTCTGCACTCTAACCACTCTTTTGTTCTTGTGAGAGTGTCTCTAGTATGTTTAGTAGATGGAAATCGGAGAAGGTGACTACCATATCTGCACTGTTGCATTGTCCGTTGGTTGTTGTAGAGTATTGTCGCTCTGCTTGCTTTGCACATTCTACTGGCTCTACTCCCAACTTAGCCAAATAAGCCGGATTCGGCATAGTCCTTAGCCTTTTATGGCCTATGTTTTTGTGTTGAGAGCATCGAGCCTGCATCATTATTACCCTAAATGGTATCTTAACTCCAATGATTCTACACTCATCATGGCTCTGAAAATAAGAATTGTGCTATGAGATTCAAAACATTATGACTGCCACCGTTGTTGATTTCATGTACAATTTTCATGTATAGTAGTTACTCTGCTGATTATTGCGAACTAGTGCACGATCATGTATTTTTTATTTTCAAGAAAATCTATCTTATTTATGTATATATATATATATATGTGTGTGTGTGTGTGTGTGTGTGTGTGTGTGTGAAATTTAATTTACCCTCCGAAAGTCTAATAGGGCCGTAGCTTCATACCATTGATGACCGTTGGTAATAGTTCGCCTGCCACTGTGGCTAACTACAAGGAGCTTGGTCCACAGAGGTTGTAAATCCGGAATAGGTTGGTCCACTACAATTTTAACTTGCCCATTTTCCTCTTCATCTTAGAATGAAAGTACAACACATGATCACCAAGCCAAAAAACCTTCATTCGTAGATTCTGACGATGCCATTTCTTCTGATGATTTTGCACCTCTTGCAATAAGAGAAAACTATGGTATCGATGCTCATCTAATTGTCATAGCAATCCATCCGATAAGCAAATGAGTCTTTCAGAACTAATCACTTCTGGACCACAATTCGGAGACTTAGTATCGCAAATTCAAATGGAAGAATCATCTCCCACTACAATATAACACGGGCATACCGGCCCATATACTGGTGCAAATAGATGGGACTATTTTTTCCCCGAGACTAGTATAGGCCCCGATATCATCGTCGGCACAAAAATGCCGGTATAAGTGTCAGTTTGTCATCGGTATAAGCATCAGTTTGTTGTCGGTATAAGCATCAGTTTGTTGTCAGTATAAGCATCAATATTAGTGCCAGTATTTTCCCAGAGCGCCAGTATAAGCGTCAGTATATGCATCAATATTTACCTCAACATACTGATGCTTACACCGGTGACCAGATCTGCAAAATTGTTTTTGGGCAGAGTGTGTTGTCTCCTACTACAACAACATTGCCATGTTGTTGTGTAGCAAAAGACAATACACTCTACCCAAAAAAAACGAGTACATGTAACATGTACTCTAATGGTTGCTGATATAATCTTGAGATGACCGATAACCAAACATGAATTGATAAAGAAAAACACTATTAGACACAAAAGAGATGAGCAGAATGAACCACGAATCATGTACAAAATTATGATAAAGAGATATATATTCCATGAATGAACCATGTACAAAAGTGTGGCAAATTGTTGGCATATATGAGCGAGATACAAAATGTCGCAAAGCATTGCCATATAGGAATCGAATACAAATTTATAGTGCATCATTGCCATATATGAATGTAATACAAAATTGTGGCACACCACTACCATACATATGCATAGAGGAATCAAAACATCTACATCTATAGTCTTGCAACAATGCATATGCATGAAATGAGACAAATAGACATGATATTTATAAACAACGACTAAAAAAATCAAGTTTATAAGCTCACCTCATTGTAGATGCTCCCATGAGATGATCGCACCACATCCCTCCAAGTCCTCCAACAATGCAATCAATCCATGATGATATCCATAAGCCTCTTCACCTCATGTTGGAGGATGACCCACTGCCAACTCCTACAACAAATATGCAAAATGTTAGATGAACATATATGACATGCTTAACACAAGAAAATTCAATAATGAAAATGAGACTTAAAAACTCGTGATGCATGGTGTCGTATCTGCTGCTACCCAAATGTGACGGTCCGACAGTATCTAGCCATGTGGTTGTCACATCTTGTTGCTAGCGATATCTATCACGAGTCTATTGTTGCTCATCATGAATCATATCCCACTCCTCTGCATCTAACCACACAGGCATTGGTAAGCCTGCTCTGAAAGCATCACAAACCTCGGATCGCCGATGGGACATCACCTCATGTGTCGTGTGTTGAATCCACTCAAAACTAACAATAGGATCTCCAGGTGCTAATCGGTACTTGTGATAGATCACCTCTGTGATATAGTTTTTGTGATCTTTATCCTGCTCACTCCATTTCAACATAACAAAACGTCCAAACTATATGGAGCAAAGTTGTCGTATGCATTGACGCATGGCCTTTCCGGCTGCATCCATCACACGAGATCCATCCTGTAATATAATACACCTTGGAGTCATCATGAACATGAGCACCCCAAGGTGTACGTGGTGTACCACGTGGTGTACCTGCATCCAAGAAACTCACTCTAGGAGTAGAAGTGGGAGTCACAACGTCCATCGCACTATCTCCACAACATCCGTCGCCTCCTCCAGAGCACCATGACCTCGATCGACGAGACAAACCTGTACGTCTATTGCGCTAGGATGTGGAATGTACACGACTAGTGGAGCCACTAGAGGATGGCTGAGAGGGCCGTCATGGTGGAGTATGAAAGCCTGGAGTACTTCGATCTGGAGTAGTCCCATCCGCGGGAGTGACACCGACGGGAGTAACAATGGTAGGAGTGACACTGGCAGGAGTGAGGCCATCAAGAGTGAGGCCAATAGGAGTTAGGTCAGGGGGAGGGCTACCACCAGTGATCCAATACTATGATGTAGTAGCGATATAAGTAGGAGGATCTTGAGATATAAACTCCAAGAACTACTCCTCTGTCATGTAATGCGGAGTAACTAGAGGATTGTCTCCCATCGTGCTCTGCAACAAAAAACTCAAAAAATTAGGATATAATAATAATGATAATATAGAAAAATAGTAATGTGCAAAAAAACATAGCCAAAAAATAAACACAAATTAGTATGTACAAATATTTGCTTCAAAAATCCTCTATTCTACCATCCTCTTGGAGATCTGATGCATAGAAGATATCTTTCTCTATGTTGGCGACATCTAGATCTCTTGGTATGCTAGTGTTGGTAGTAGTTAGGGCATCTCAAGATAAGGGAGCTGACATAAGGAATCAAAGCAAAGAGAAGAGCTAAGCAGGGAAAGCAGTCAAAGAAGATCCGCCAAATAGGCCATTCAATTTTTCCAAGCTAAGCCCTTTTAATAGTGATTTTCATCACTACATGAACATTGTAAATATCATTTTTGGTAGATTAGACTCCATTTTTTTCAAGCCAAGAAGTCCCCGAGCTTGAGGAGTATTAGAAGTATTTATGTACCAATTTTCATAGTTTTTAGAGCTCATTTGAGCCTCCAGAATAGCCTAGGGACTTAATTTTTAACTAGCTCGGACACTAGGTCTAGACAAGGCCATTAGCTAGTCAAAAACTATAAAAGGCGCTAGAGAGCTCATTTTTGGGGAGAACAAATTGTAGTTGAACTAAAGAAGAGCTCTTGTAATAGTGTTTTGATCTTAATCAAAGCTTCCATTGTCTCACTCTTTGTTCTTACGTGTGTGCATGTGTTTGTGTGTGTGTGTACATGCTTGTGTGCTTCTCCATCACCACTTGTGCACATCACTTGTTAGAGGTCTTCATACCATCCTCATGTCTTTCCAGATTGACATTACAGGAGGTGCTACTCACCAATGAGCTACACAAAATTTTGGCACCATTGCCGGGGATCGAGCTTTGAGGACGAGCATGTGATGGTAAGATGTAGAGTAGAGACGTTGGAAGAGTAGGTAAGCATTTTCTTTTACTTGTTTTTACCTTCCTCTTCACTTCTACACACCATATCCCTCCATCATCATCTTCATCATCGCGACCATATACCTCCATCTCCATTCATTTTCTCATTTCCACTTGAGAGTGAGAGTGAGAGAGATCTTGTATGCGCACTTGTTTTTTGTGTTTTCCTGAGTGTTTTTGTAGGTACCAGCTTCCATAGCAGTTGTAGTAGCTCGAGCAAGTGAGAAAATGATCTATGCTGGTCCCGAGGCATTGAGACAGAAAATTTTGACCTTTGGTAAAACAAAGTGCACCACCACAACATACATGACTAGCACATTCTAAATCACTAATCAAAGTTAACAAAGTCCTTAATTCTCTATCAATCCCAACTGACACTATCAATCGTGATTGATAGCCATGACCAATGCATCTGTCAATCGCGATTGACACCATTGATCACGATCGATAGCCACGATCGACACAGCCGACCGACAGACCCTATCAATCACGACCGACCCATCGATCGCCATCGACAGCCATGATGGATTGCCACATAAACCTCTATCAATCGCGATTGACACCTTCGATCACAAGCGACTGAAATTTCATGATTGACATAATAAATCGCATGTCCACATGTCCATCGCGATGGACACACCCACAATTGAGTGAAATTACATCAGAAATTGCGAAAAAAGTTTCAATCGTTATCGACACCATCGATTGCAATTGATAGCCCTCACGAGTGACATCATCAATCGTGATCGACTCTATCAATCACGATTGATAGGCCACAATGGACAGCTCTGTCCACAACATCATTGATAGCCTTGTCGATCGTGATTGACAGGCATTTTCGGCCAAATTTTTAGGGTTTGTTAGCTTTCAAATTTTGGCAATTGTGGGCATACATTTCAAGCAATTGGTGCATAGTGAGACCCCAGAGGGAATAATTAGAAAGATCATGTTTTCTTGTTAGCCTATTTTAACCCTGTTATAGCCCTAGAACTCTGAACCGTCATAACTTCTTCATACGAACTCCATTTCTAGTGATCTTGGGGTTATAGAGAGGGTGTTTTGAAGTCGACCTTTTACAGGGTTGAATAGTTAAGGGATCTCTAAGGGAATTCTCATTAAAACAAAGCAAATTGGGCCTTTGAAGTGATGAGCATGGTCTATTGAGTCATTTAAAGCTAAATCTTGAGCTAACTTTGGGACTCTTACAAGTCTATTGATAGCATCGAAGGGTGTCTAGAGGACTAGCATACTGCAAGCTTGAGAACAGGGTTCTTGAGCACCAAGGAGCAAGGAATAAGCAATTAAGGTCAGATCCTTCTCAACTCCCTCAGTTAATTCCTAGCTTAGGCTAAGTGCGAGTCATGCTAGAAGTAAGTCAAGGTGACGATAGGCATCTATCAAGTTGAAGACTATTTAAACACTCAAGTTCAAGCAGAAATATATTCTCTTTGTGATCAATAACTTCAAAGGAAAGAATTTAACATGGTATGATCAACTCAAAGTGCAGAAAATCACTCAAGTATTCCTGACGACGTGTTATCAAACAAGAGCATAAACACAATAGCCAACTAAAAAAGAACCAAGTGACTGATACAAAGTAATCTGCAATGAGGTTGTACTTGGGGTAAAATTAGGGTTGTTCAATCAAGCATATGAACCTTAGATCAGGACAACAGTTAGGGAGAGATAGACAAAGCCTTAGGTCTTTAGAGGCTAGTGTCAATCACACTGCTAGGTCTTGGGCCAAGCAGTTGAGCAATTACCCACACTACCCTATCTCTGAAACTAGTGAATCAGAGATGTCTTATGGTATGGAGAGACCCACAGGAAGTTCAGGCATGGCTTACTTAGAGAAACCTGAAGGCCCTTACAAAACGTAGCTGGAATACATTAGGACGCTAAGAAGATCTATTGTCCAGATTAAAAACTCTGATCAACCCTTTGGACTAGAACATCCAGCCATCAAATTTTAGAATGGTGCATACCCAGATAAGGAAGGAACAATGTATTTTGTCACCAACCAACCAGATAGAACATATGAATTTGGTAATGTGATTCCAGAGACAGACATAGGTGACATAGAGCAAGGGAACTTAGGAAGAGATCCCAGAACTCCCCGAGGCAACTCAGTCCTAACTAGAATCATCACTCCATAGTGGGTTCCCCACGACAATAAGAGCATAGATCTGCTCTTAAATCGAGAGACCGATGAAGCTTTTTGGAGGTATAAGCTTGACCAACCTAATGAAGTAAGAATGCTCACAATCTCTGAGTTTAACGATACTGATAGCCTAGGCAAAGTGACCTATTTAGACAATACTTCAGAGAGGAGTCAAAAATCTACAAAGATTCAGATAGCTCTACTAGCCTCAATTCAAATCCATCCACATCTATTGACGAACTTGCAGAGAAGGTAGCTCAAAAGTTAGGAGTCTCTAGCAAATAGATACCCAAATTTTACCGAGTTAAACGATGTTATACTTGTAGAGGAGAACATATGGCGAATGTATGTCCCATTATGGCTCAACCCCAAGAAAACCCTAGCAACCTATACTACACCATAGAAAGGAGATATACCAACTGATGGAGAGTGTTAATCTCCAAAAGAACAACCTACTCTTGAAGTTAGAACACCTCTATATCAAGAGTAAGTCAAAACCTTCACTAAATTAGAGGTCCAATCTCCAAATTATCAAAAGTTGAAAAATTCTGTGAAGAAGATGAAACACAGAAAGTCTGCTGCACAATTTCTTCTCATTAACCTATCAAACATGTAAAGTTTTCTATGAAATTTTGTAAGGAGTGTCGCCTAGAGATTGCGCACCTCCTCCAAGTTAAAGTTCTTCAAAAGGTTTAGTATAACTTGAGAAATCAACTTCACAAGTTACCTATGTCTGAATCTGTACTTCTGAGAAGTCGATTTAGACACCCCTAACTTCTTAACTTCAATTCTCTCAGTACAAAACCCGTTTAAGCAAAAGCTTCTAGCCACGAGTAGATTACCTTTCAACTTAAAGATTAAGTGCTTACTTGCACAAAACTTTAAACTATGGAGTGAGAACTGACCAAAAGATTAAGATCGAAATTTGCGCTTGTTTCAGAGAACTGTGAACACTCAACACATATGAATGTTCCTACTAACAATTCTCCTAGCCTGTTTGCAATTAGACTCTGAAACTCAGGTCACAGGCTCATTAACTAACAACTTAGATATCCTCAAAAGGATTTCTCAATTGATCAAACACAGACGGAGCAAACACGGAAAGATCGGGCACAATATTTCTTCATTAACTCAGAAAAATACAGTTGAGTGATGAGAGAAAACTCAACTAACTTTTCACATGTCTCATGACATCTATCTTCCTCATTCTTGATTTCTATCTATTCTCACATATGCTCTCATATCACGCCTCGACATTTTCATGGTATTTATAGATAAATTTGTACAAGTCTATGACTAATCAAAGATCTAAGTGAACTATGTACATATGTGTACATTCCTCACATACTCTGAATGTATCTTCCTTCCAAGCTTCAAGAATTGAACTCATCCTTCATTCTTTAGTCTTCAAACATTCAATTGGTGATTGATCTGCACCAACAGCTCCCCCTCAATCATCAATTAAGGTTTCTCCTTTCTTCTTTATACCTGCCATGTCTTTAAACTTCTGTAGCTTTGGTCCATCCAAGCTCTTTGTAAGCATATCAGCTATCTGATCTTTTGTTGAAGTATGTATGACTTCAATCTCTTTATCCATCACTTTCTCTCTTAGAAAGTGATACTGAATCTCAATGTGTTTGGTCCTGGCATGAAAAACAGGATTAGCAGCTAAATACAATGAGCTCATGTTATCTCCATATATAATTGGTACCCCATGCACAATGTCAAAACTCTTCATCAAAGTCTTGAGCCAGATTACTTCCTTTGCAGCTTCAACCATGCCTTTATATTCTGCTTCTGTAGAAGATAAAGCAACTGTATGTTGCTTCTTGGAGCACCATGAGATAAGTTTATCTCCCACATAACACATGTATCCAAAGGTTGACCTTCTATCATCTGGATTACCTGCCCAATCTGCATCACTATAAATTTTGATATTTGTATCTGAGGTAAACCCATAATACAAACCTTCATTGAGTGTACCCTTAATGTACCTCAACACTCTTTGACCTGCAATCCAATGCTCTTTCCTAGGACAATGCATGAATTGAGACAAAACTCCTACTGCATATGATAAATCAGGTCTGTTTAATGTAGCATAGATAAGACTACCAACCAAACTCTGATATTGTCTCATGTCCTTGAATTCTTCACCTCCAAACTTACTCAATTTGTGATTCACCTCCATTGGTGTAGGTGCTACCCTGCAATCATCCATTTTAAACTTGATTAACAAGTTCTTCAAGTACCTTTCTTGGGTCACAAATACTCCATGTTGAGTATATGTAATCTCCATGCCCAAGAAATATGATAAGTCTCCCAAGTCACTTATCTTGAACTCCTTTTCCATTTGCCTCTTGAGTCTTTGTATTCCTTCTTCATCTGTACCTGTAAGAATTATATCATCAACATATATGCACATGTATATGAAACCATTATCACTTGCTTTGACAAGCAAGCTACTATCTGCTTTAGACACCTGAAATCCAAGTTCCTTTAGGAACTTCACAAGTCTATAGTTCCATGCCCTTGGGGCCTGCTTCAAGCCATACAAAGCTCTCTTGAGCTTGCACACATGATCTGGATACCTTTTATCTCTGAACCCTTGAGGTTGCTCCATGAATACATCATCTGAAATATAACCATTCAAAAAAGCATTTTTCACATCAAGTTGACATAACTTCCAACCTTTACATGCAGCAATAGCAATAAGTGTCCTGATGGTTGTCATCTTTGCCACAGGACTATAAGTCTCATCATAGTCAACACCATAAGTCTGAGCAAACCCTTTGACAACAAGTCTAGCTTTGTATCTAGACACACTTCCATCTGCAAACCTTTTTGTCTTGTAGACCCACTTGCATCCAATGATTTTCTGACTATTTGGTTTTGGAACCAAATCCCATGTTTGATTCTCCAATAGTGCATCATATTCTTCCTGCATAGCTTTCTCCCATTTTTCTTTACCTTTTGCCTCTTCATATGTAGAAGGGTCTTCATCTGTATTCACCATATAAGCATAATCTTTTGTGGCCAAAAATGAAGTATCATAGCTATACCTTGTAGGTTGCCACTTATTCCTTGTAGACCTTCTAAGCTCTCCACTTCTTGAGGTTTCTGGTTCTTCATATTCAGGATCAAATCTTGGTGTTTCTTCCACTTCAACCTGCACTTCATTATTCTCTTGTTCATTAAATATCTGAACCTTTGATTTACCTTTCCTTTGGTTTACGTCTTCTTCATCACCTATATTGATATTGATTGTACCTGCATACCAAGTACTTTGCTCATCAAATGTAACATCTTTAGAAACCATGAATTGTCTTGTAGATGGACTCCACAATCTATAGCCCATCTGCTTATCATCATAACCAATGAAAACATATTTTTCAGCTTTAGGCTCCAACTTGTGCCTTAATTGTGATGGCACATATGCATATGCCACACATCCAAAAACTCTGCAATGATCCAAGGTAGGTGCAATAAAGTAAGTCTATGATCCAAGGGTCTGGCCGGTTCAAACAGATCTGAAATCGGACACCGTTTGGTCATCCGTGTGTATGACCAAAGATCTCGAGTTTAGACTTACTAGGAGGTCTTGTGCTCTTGTGAACAAGTGAACCACTTAGCTTAGTGGTTAAGTCTCAAGGATGTGAAGGACGAGGTTTGGGTTCAATCCCCATGAGGTACATGGGAAGAGTATTTTGCCCAAAGAGCTCTAGAGCCTTCTAGAAGCATCCACTGGACACTTGGCACACATGTAGTTACATGGCTGACACTTGGCTGGTTAGTATCCACCTGCCCAAGAAGGTAGTCCCCTGGAGAGAGCTATATATAGAGGCATTTGGTTGGGAGGAGAGTCATCTCTCTAGCATGTGGTGGTCGTAATCCTCGTTCTCTTGCATTTCGTAATCCTCGTTCTCTTGCATTGGTATCAGAGCTCAAGGTTGAGTTTCCATGGTGACCTTGGAGTGGGCTTCATCATCTTTCCTTCCATTAGCTTCTTGCTTATTATTTTTGCTCTCTCTAACTTCTTCCTCGTCAATCGCTGGTCGCGGCTATTTCGAAATATCCTTCCGAATCAATGTAATCTTGGCAGGCTATCTGGAGGAGGAGGAGGTTATAAAAAAAAACAGAATTAAGTCCTATATCCAGCCTGTTGCGCACGGGGTTCGAACCCGTGACCTCACGGGAGTGGCGTCTCTCGCATATCCAAGAACACACAGAGCTCGGGTGAAGATATTCTAAGCGAAAAGCATCTAGATCTGTGTTTCGCGCCATACGAGTTTACAAAAGCCGTTTCAATCTGCAGATGGTGGCGCCAGGACCCGAACTCGCGACCATTCGCGAACTGTACTTCGTTGTATCCACACTATCGATTCGGCTTCGTGCTACAGAGATTGATTTATTTACTTTTATTCTTTGTAATAAAACAACAATAGAAGTCTTATGTACAGCAGATCGCGCACGGGATTTGATCTCGTGGTCTCCCTCCAGTGACACATCTGCCTTGTCCAAGAAAGCGCACATCTGCCGGCTGCGCATGGCGTGCGAATCTCTAATCTTCTTCTGTAAATCGCGCGTTTCCAGAGCTTCTGGAGGATGACAAAAGTGAGAGGTAACCTGCATAGGACACACAGTGATTGAACCCGAGTGCATATCTGTGGTGGTCAAGGCCAAAGAAAAGTTTGGAGCAAAGTCTGAAAGAAATGGAGCTGTGGAGTAAAGATTCGGAGGCCTTTGGTGATCAAAGTCAAACCAACTTTGAATTCGGACCAAAGTCTTGAGAGAATCACTCTTCCAAAGGATCAAGGGAAGGACGTAGCTCTATGTGGAGCTAAGTATTTTCCAGTTTCTGCTTGGCCTTAATGCTTGATTTATCTTGTTTTCATTATTCTACACTTAATCATAGATGCACATTGAAATAGCCAAGATTTCAATTGATTAAGTCTAGATTAGAATAATGAATTAATCCATTTCTTATTTCAAGCATTAGTTTGCATTAAGGAAAGACTTGATTTCAAAAAGATCCTTGTGCATCAAAGAATGTATTTTGGTAGTTTAAATACATATTTCCTTTCCATTGAGTAAGTTTTCTATTGCACTTCAAGGGTATGTTTTTATATTATAGTGCATTAGGACAAAGGAAAGGATATACATGCATCAGGATTGCATGATATACATTCTTAGTACAAGGAAAAAAAATCGTGCATCAAGTTTATGCATGATTATTGTATTATTTTTTGAGCATGCAAAGAACATGCATGCATACGCATGTGAGCATATGCTTTTGCATGTAGATACATGCATTTGCATGGAAGAATGGAATGCTGTTTGCAAGTAGATATGAAAATGTACTCTCTTAGTATTTAGCTTACTTTGTAAAGCTCGCAGTTTGACATTAGGGAAGACCAAGGACTAGTTAGTTGCAAAGACATACTAGTTCTAGTTTGCAACTCAAGTAATTAGTCAATTTCTTCCCAAGTCGATACTCTACTATCAAACATAAATACTTAATGAGAATTAAGTATGTTAGATGTCTTGCTAGGTATAAGTAAGCACTAAGAGAAGGTTAAGTAATAAATTTCCTTGATGACCAAGAAAATTTAATTACTTGCAAACTCTTTTGTGATGTATGATGACTCTAAGTCCTGGATGTACTTAGAAAGTCATGCGGATATAGCTTTAGTTGATTAGTTATATATTTTATGTAACTTCTCAAGCATCCCAAGGTTGGATGAGAACATCAACTATATTTCCAAGTTCCATGAGCACTCTTCTATTTAGAAGATTTCGAAAGTTTTAAAGAAGTTTCTTGTGGTTTCAAGATTTGTATCTCATGATGAAACCTCGGTAAGTAACTTTTTGGAATAGAGATATTAAATAGTCAAGCCTTCTATTTCATGTGAGATCATTCTCCTACTATGTTCAAGATATTTTTGGGAAGGTAGATGTTCCAAGTAGAGGATCTTAATTGATTCATGAACTCTTCCCAAAATACACATAAATTCATATTATATGATAGGACCAAGGAATGATGCAGGCAAAACCTCTTTAGGATATAAATGTTTTGCCAAGATATAAAGGTACCAAGCTTTTATAAATTTTCATCTCAAGGGGTGATGGAAATCAAAGGTTAAACCTCAACATCAATTGATCCTTGATATCCATAAAAGGATGTTAGATTCTATAATTGCATCTCTGGTAAATGATGCAACTAGCTAAGCAATCTTTAGGAAATAATATAAGTTCCTAAAGACTTGAAGCAAGTGTGAACTTTTTATTTAGGAGTAGAAAGTTCCAAGAAATGGATCTTGAATCCATGAACTTCTCCTAAACAAGTTATAAAGTTCAAAGTTGTGTTCACAGTAACATTACTATTGGATCAATCATCAATAGATGCTTGGACTTTAAACATAATTTTGATTGGTGAAATATGTTTAAAGGACTCTAGTAACATCTGAAGATTGACCAATAATAATGAGTTTTGTATCAAACTCAAGAATACAAGTCGATATCACATAAATGAAAGTTCAACTTAAACTTTCATACTGGCAAATGTGATATTTCGTCTCTAGTTTGATACTCAGGAAATAAATACAATTGAATCAGTAAATTTTTGGATATCATTTGAAAGAATTTCTTTTAAATGTTCTTTTTGCAAAAGATTCCAAGATGAATCATTTGCTCAAGTTATTTGATTCCCTAGAAGGAATCTCAAGTCTTTGAAGAAATGGCATTCTTTCAAGTTTTGAGAATGAAATTCTTCATACTATAAGTAGTTCCCTACACGTCCCAAACCACTAGAAGTGGTATTTCAAGTCCTATTTGTGATATAACCTAAAGGTATATCAAAGATTCTTAGCTTTGGAATCTAAGAGGCATAAGTGTATGCTTGGACCTGAGAAAGATCTCTAAAAATCCTGCAGGTAAGCAAAGAAGCTTTAAGATAGTTTTAAGAGATCTTAAAGATAAAGACTAAGTCTTTATTTTTGTCGCAAGGATCAATCAGACTTGATCAATCTTGGCCATGATTGTCCAAGTAAAATGCGATTGGAACTACCCTGTAGATTGCCCAAGTATTGGCAATAAAATTCCTTTTGGGAATTATTCACTCAAGTTCCATCTATTCAATGGAAAATTGTGAAAAAGTAAGCTGTTCTAAGTCTGGACAGAGTGAAGTAATTCCAAGTATGTAGTCTGCAACCGTAAAGACGGTACTTAAGTCTGTGGAAGGTAAAACATAAGTATTTGCCTATCCTTAAAGGGATTTTGGTACAAATCCAGAAAGCATGAGCGGATGCTTAGACTAAGGCAGTAGAGAGATTCCTGTAAAAAGCCCCGGCCGGGATAGGTACCTAAAAAGCACCAGTATAGAAAGGAATCTAAAGACAAGAAGTCATAAACTCTTGTCGCTACAAAATTGGTCAAGAATAACCAATTGAACTTGGATTTGAGAAATTCAAGTACTTGGAATTTTGATTGGTTTTCATTTGAAAGCCCCAGTAAAGAAGAATTGATATTCTGTCATGAGGTTTTCAAGTTTCCAAGGCAAAGCACATGATTGTGAGACGATCATGTGAAGGAATCAAAACCTAGGAAAATCTAGTTAGAGGTAATGCTTGAAACTTCCAATTCTTGTAAAAGAATTGAAGAAATAAGGTACTCTATCAAGAGATGTTTAGACTTTAGGATAAGAATCACCCACACATTAATGTGAATATAAAATAGGGTGGTATGGGACACCAGATTTTATACTCAGATTGATGTAGGAAAGATGGAATGGGACATCGGACCGTGGGATGATGATTCTCTTTTAGTTCTAGTTTGGATTTTGAAGTTAGGTTTCATCCTCAAGGGAATTAAGACTTCAAGAAAAGTTTAATTCGTAAAGGATGAAAGTAGTATCTTACGATACTTCAAGGTAACTTCAAGATTAAGGAAACTGAAGATATGAAGTAAGTAACTTCCAAGATCTTCATAGAACACTTCAAGTTTAAGTGTTATTGATCAGAAATATTTGATAAATTTCTGAAAGAAGTTGGACTTTGATTTTGAGTTGATCTTTTCAACTAAGATTTAATTGACTAAGTCAAGCATCCAGTTCCTAGTGTAACTTGATAAATTCACTCTTTCGACTCAAAGAAATGCACAAGAATTGCATTCACGATTAGGAGTCAAAAAGACTGAATGTGACATGAACTTAGTCTCAAGTGAAGCATTATTTGAAAACTAAACTCATCAATAGAACCTCAGTGGGTCGACACACTGATGTTGGTTACCACACTAGTATCTTGTGGTTAGATGATGTTTTTGATTTGCTTTGAATCTTTTGGAGAAACCAGCTTATTTCTCTTAAAGATAAAGTCAATGCTTCAATATCTTGTTGAAATTGACCAGTGAAAAGTTAAAGTCCTGAGTCAACTAGACTTTGACTCATAGCAAGTTTATGTATGTGCGAAGTTTGAATTGGTTGTACAAAGTCTTAGTTATCTCTTTCCGCTTTCCAAATCTTTTGGAATTGACTCAGATATGGTATCTGATTTCTTTTTGCAAAAGATCAGGGATAGCCGGTTAGAATTAGACAACTAACTTGAACATCCTAGATAGATGTTATGTACAAGAACCTTTTCAATCTTCAAAAGATGATAAGTCTAAGTAGACTTATTCATTTGATTTTGCTTCAAGTTATAGCATAGATGATTTCCTGGAGTCCAGTATACTCTAGAATAGGGAAGTTAGGAATTGCTCATCAGATTGACAATTCCCAAGAACTTTCAGTTAAAAGTCTTTGAAAAAAGTCCTAAGTTGGACAATTTTCATTTTGAATTTGAATTGGTGAAGTTAGTATGGTTGATTCCACCGGAATGGTAAACTTTCTCCTACAGTTTACATAGGATTTTTTCAACTCATTGGGACAGAATAGTCCTCTAGTCGGGTGAAAGAATCAAGTAACTGTTAGATAAAAGTAAACCATTGTACAGACATCTCAAGTTAGATGTATGGGACAACCACACTTCAAGTTCTCCAAAACAAATTCAAGTGAATCAAGAATTCTCAAAGTCTTACGAGGGATAAGAATCCCACCTTCCTTACTAAGCCCATGCACCAGTTATGCCTAGAAATGGACTAGTAATTTGAATCCACCCAATTCACATGTTTGTGCCTAGATCGCACATCCAGAAACTGTGAATTAGCCAGGGATATGTGTTTAGATCCACCTTTATTATTCATTCACTATTTTGTACTTTGACTAGTTTATCAAAGTGCAAAGCGAGATAGTGTTTAGAATCATTTGGGCAAGGATGCCACCATAGAGATGAGACATGTTCTTCCAGTTCTAGAACATGATCATGTTCTTCCAGTTTTAGAACATGAGGCTCGGGGGTTGCCTACAGTATGTATATAGCTCTATTTTCGAGGACGAAAATATTTTCCAAGGGGGGAAGAATGTAATAAAGTAAGTCTATGATCCAAGGGTCTGGCCGGTTCAGACAGATCTGAAATCGGACACCGTTTGGTCATCCGTGTGTATGACCAAAGATCTCGAGTTTAGACTTACTAGGAGGTCTTGTGCTCTTGTGAACAAGTGAACCACTTAGCTTAGTGGTTAAGTCTCAAGGATGTGAAGGACGAGGTCTTGGGTTCAATCCCCATGAGGTACATGGGAAGAGTATTTTGCCCAAAGAGCTCTAGAGCCTTCTAGAAGCATCCACTGGACACTTGGCGCACATGTAGTTACATGGCTGACACTTGGCTGGTTAGTATCCACCTGCCCAAGAAGGTAGTCCCCTGGAGAGAGCTATATATAGAGGCATTTGGTTGGGAGGAGAGTCATCTCTCTAGCATGTGGTGGTCGTAATCCTCGTTCTCTTGCATTTCGTAATCCTCGTTCTCTTGCAGTAGGTCTCTTACCCCACCAAGCCTCATATGGTGTCATACCCTGCAAGGCTTTACATGGTAACCTATTGACCAAATAAGTGGCTGTATTTACAGCCTCAGCCCACAAATAATTAGGGCAATTTTTCTCCTTCATCATGGATCTTGCAAACTCAACAAGTGTTCTATTTCTCCTTTCTGCAACACCATTTTGTTGAGGAGAGTACCTGCAAGTAACTTCCCTTTTTATACCTGCATTCCATAAGTAATCACTGAACTCATTAGAGAAATACTCTCCCCCTCCATCTGACCTTAATCTCTTCAACTTATGACCTGTAATTCTTTCTGCATATGCATGATAGTGTTTAAATGTACTAAACACTTCTGACTTATCTTTGATCACATAGATAGTGATCCATCTAGTAGCATCATCAACATAAATCACATAATACCTTGACCCATTTATACTGAAATCTTTTGATGGTCCCCACACATCTGTGTGTACCAACTCAAGCTTCTCTGAGTGCATAAAACCATGCTTGGAGTAAGAAGTCTTATGAGCCTTACCTAATTGACATGCTTCACATTTGTATGTCATATGTTGACCTGCAACATTAGGCAATCCAAGCACTGAACCATTGTTAACCATATCTTTAATACCTCTTTCATTGAAATGTCCAAGCCTCTTGTGCCAAAGATCTAACTCAGAGATCTTATGTCCTCCATATGTGAACATAGCATGACCAATATTGCCTTGAATCTTCAATGTAAATAATCTTCCTTCCTTTTTCCCTGAAACAATCTGTTTATACCCTTGGCTAGGGTCTTCCACATATACTCCATCATTAGTGAACCTTACTTCATATCCCTTTTCAACAATTTGTCCTACACTTATCAAATTCTTAGGAATTGTAGGAACATACAAAACCTTACTCAATAAGGTGCTACCATCCTTGGCCTTCACTGATCCAATTGACTTCACATTGTGCTTTGTGTTGTCACCTGTCTGAACAACATGATTAAAAACATTATTCTCCAAATCAGTCATCAAAGATATATTACCACTCAGGTGATTGCTACACCCTGAGTCAATGTAGAAAACTCTTTGATCTTCACTCTGCCTTTCACAAGTTGCATTCATTATCAATGTTGAATCCTCCTTTTGATTTGAAGCATAATTGTAGTAGGTGTTGTTATATTGTTGACTTTGGAATCCTCTACCTGCATTTCTTCCAAAGTAACTCCTTCCACCTCTACCTCTGAAATTACCTCTTTGATTTCTGCCACCTCTTCCTCTTGCATTATAATTTTGATTATATCCATTATTACTCTGAGTATTGTGCCAACAATCATTAGCTAAGTGATTTGTCTTACCACAAATCCAGCAAGCTTTGCCTCCATCCTTGTTGTTTCTGCCTCTTCCTCTACCTTTGCCACCTCCTCTTCCTCTTAGGAAGTTGGCTTGAGTAGTTGTTCCTTCATCTTCACCTGCTTGTTGTTTTCCTTTGCTATTCTTCTTCTTGTCCTTTGAGTACATTGCATGACCTGTACTCTTGTCACCATCTCCTTTAACATCCTGCTCAAATGTTAGCATATGACCTAGCAATTGATTTAAATCAGGAGTGAAATGGTCAAGTGATAATTCTGTAGACAAAATGAATGGCTTCCATTTGTCATCACCTCTCAAACCTGTAAGGATTTGCCTTACCAATTTATCCTCCTCAATGTCCTCATCAACAGCTCCTAATGCATCTGCAATGTCTTTCATCCTTGTTACATAGTCTGAAATAGATTGAGAGGCCTTCTTCTTAAAGGTTGTAAACTCTGCCCATAAGGATGCCTTCCTTGACTTTGTAGTATTCTGGAAATGTTCCTCCAAAGCATTCCAAATATCAGTTGCACTTTCAAGACCTCGAATATGAGGTAACAAGTAATCATTGACTGCCATATAGATAATGCTCCTAGCTTGAGCATCTTTCTTCATCCAATTTTTCAAATCTGCTAACTCTTCCCTAGTTGGAACACTAGGATCTCTGAACTGTGGCTTCTCTTCTTCTCCTGTGATGTAAGCAATTAAATCTTTGCTCATAAGATGAGCTTCCATCCTCATTGACCATGCAGGATAGTTTTCCCTATCCAATTTCTCTATCTGTAGAGAATCTCCCATCTTGTGTCTACCTGTGTATTGAAACCTTCAAGCTTTATAAACAATATATGTACCTTTACTTCGAATTAGACTCCTTTTGTCCTTTTTGATGTTGTATGGTCTCCTCCTCTTGCTTTGCCTTCAAACTTTCACCTTTTAGTTCTTCAAATGTTGAATTTCTTCAATCTGCAGCAGTCGGGACCTTCCTTTCCTTGATTTGATGTCTCCTGCTCTGATACCACTGATGGAGAGTGTTAATCTCCAAAAGAACAACCTACTCTTGAAGTTAGAACACCTCTATATCAAGAGTAAGTCAAAACCTTCACTAAATTAGAGGTCCAATCTCCAAATTATCAAAAGTTGAAAAATTCTGTGAAGAAGATGAAACACAGAAAGTCTGCTGCACAATTTCTTCTCATTAACCTATCAAACATGTAAAGTTTTCTATGAAATTTTGTAAGGAGTGTCGCCTAGAGATTGCGCTCCTCCTCCAAGTTAAAGTTCTTCAAAAGGTTTAGTATAACTTGAGAAATCAACTTCACAAGTTACCTATGTCTGAATCTGTACTTCTGAGAAGTCGATTTAGACACCCCTAACTTCTTAACTTCAATTCTCTCAGTACAAAACCCGTTTAAGCAAAAGCTTCTAGCCACGAGTAGATTACCTTTCAACTTAAAGATTAAGTGCTTACTTGCACAAAACTTTAAACTATGGAGTGAGAACTGACCAAAAGATTAAGATCGAAATTTGCGCTTGTTTCAGAGAACTGTGAACACTCAACACATATGAATGTTCCTACTAACAATTCTCCTAGCCTGTTTGCAATTAGACTCTGAAACTCAGGTCACAGGCTCATTAACTAACAACTTAGATATCCGCAAAAGGATTTCTCAATTGATCAAACACAGACGGAGCAGACACGGAAAGATCGGGCGCAATATTTCTTCATTAACTCAGAAAGTTACAGTTGAGTGATGAGAGAAAACTCAACTAACTTTTCACATGTCTCATGACATCTATCTTCCTCATTCTTGATTTCTATCTATTCTCACATATGCTCTCATATCACGCCTCGACATTTTCATGGTATTTATAGATAAATTTGTACAAGTCTATGACTAATCAAAGATCTAAGTGAACTATGTACATATGTGTACATTCCTCACATACTCTGAATGTATCTTCCTTCCAAGCTTCAAGAATTGAACTCATCCTTCATTCTTTAGTCTTCAAACATTCAATTGGTGATTGATCTGCACCAACACCAACCACACTACACAAGATTTCCCACATAATAAACAAGTTGTAAGACAAAATTATCCTCAGTCGTATCCACAGTAAGGAAAATACCAGAGTGAGTACCCACAGCAGCAATATGGCAGGCCACAACAACCCTATCAACCACCCTATCAAGGGCAGCAAAGACCTCAACTAGTTGTAGCGCAGTAGCCCCCTCCTCCAACCAATGTGATTCCAGTAAAGTATGCAGCTGTAGAAGAAAATTTGAATAGAGCCTTAGTGCTTGTGACACCATTGCTTTCAGAAAGTGACCCAAGTTATCATAGTTTTGATTCCACTCATATTGATAGCCCACAATCTTACTACATGCAGTCACCTGAGCATAATGACTCATATTATTATGAAGACCCGAGTGAACCTAGCTGGGAGCTAGAGTATGCAAATGTCATGTACACGAACCCCAACTCTAGACCCCAACCTAGGATGATAAGACCCCCATTTTCTAGAGGACCATGCTGCCAATGTCAGGGAGATCACATCATTCGTGATTGCCCTATGCCTGCAGCTACACAAACCCAATCCATGACAAGTCAAGGCTTCTGTCTAAATTGTGGGAAGGAGCACTTTTTATGATATTGTCCTAAGAACCCCAACAATATGCCAAAAATCACTCATATCAACATCATTGGATTAGTGGTAGACTCCACAGGAAGTGTGACGTCCACTGCCCAGTGCAAGTGGTCACTAGAGCTCAGGCATTACAACAGAACCAAGGCTTAGGCCAGGAAAAGAGTTTCCAGGTTAGTGAGGCTGAGAGCCTAACTAAGAAGAGGACCAGAGTTATGAATTATAGTCGAGAGAGAATGAAAAGGCAATGGGCAAAGAAGATGAGCGAACTTGAGGAAAGCTTGAGAGAAATGAAAGCCAAGATAATTGAACTCACATCTCAAACTCACTCACACTACTCCACACCCATCATTCCCATCTTCCTTCAATCTACCACCTTCCAACCCACCTCACACAATTCCACCTACCCCTAGAGTAGGATCAGTCTTAGTAGATTCCACTCCCAAGGACCTAGACATGATGCTTAAGGCATATCAGGCAAGACTCCAAGAAGGGCCAAACGTAACAGATCTTGAAAAGTGTTACCCTAGAGCTGAACTAGAGATCGAATGAACTAAAATTAGTGCTAAGATGGTGGAATTGGGTCAAACCATGTTTGAATACAGTCGCCTCTTTAACTTCTCTAGTTCACCTAAGACACAGCTGCACTTTGATGGACTGCTAGAAAGATTGGAGAGGCTAATTGCAAAAATCTGAAAAGGACCCCCCTCTCAAGGTAAGGACAAGGCAAGTGAAAGGATAAGCATTCTTGCCCAAGAAGCTTATGTGCCTAGCTCCACAAATCCAGACACATCTTCTTCTATGAATCGATATTCCCTAGAATTTCTAAGAGAGATTCAAGAAGAGAAATGGGCTAAAGAAAGTCAAAATCCTCCTCCAATTGAACTTGTGGATGACGTGCATGATCAATTCCCACAAGACATTCCTTCCATTTATGGAGAGCATGAGAGTGTCCAATCTCATGAGAGATTACACTTCAAGTCTAATTCCTTACAGGAACTACCCCATTTCACAGGCCCATGGGAAGCAAAGTCCACTTGTATGAGAGCACCCACGGTCATTATAAGAAATGAAGACTCAATCATACCTAGGAATACATAATTAGTAAAGAACACCGAAGTGCAGTGCAATCTCACTTTAGAAGAGCTACTCAAGGTTAAGCCAGAATTATTGAAACATGTAGCCAACCAAGTGCCTAAAATAGCTAAGCCTCGTTACCAGGTGGGATCTCATAGAACGGTGCCAAAAATACATTTGGACAAGATAGAGGACATGAGGGAAGGAGAATAAGGAAACATCTATCTTCCCATTACCCATCAAGGTTACACCACCAAGGCAATTTTGGACTCAGGTGCAGGAGTGGCAATTGCTACCACTTCCTTATGGAAGCATTGGGGCAAGCCAGCACTCAGGCCAATGAGAATGAAATTGCGGATGGCCAATGGTCACATAGAAAGACCCTTAAGACTGCTAGAAGGGATAACTCTCACTACTTGTGGTGTAGAGTTCAAACACACTTTTGCCATATGTGACTTTAGCAAGAATCAAGCCTATGAGATGATTTTGGGAAGACCACTTATGCAGCAATTGCAAGTGATACAAGATTGGGGAACAAATTCTTTGTATTTGCAACACATAGGTATTACAACCAAAGTCAATCTCAAGGACTACTCTCATAGAGACGTACCCCCTATTCAATGGAATCACATCCATAGAGCTAAAGATGATACAGAGTCAGTGCATTCCATAAGATCAGGATCCTCATGGATGCATGAAGACACCCACTTATGAATGTGCAAAGTATCTGTAGAAGAAGAGAAGAGAGAAAAAGCCAGAGCGGTAGGTGTGAAGGAAACTCATAGATCAATTCAAGACCCATCCTATGCACCTATAGTATTTCTTGATGAAGAATTTGAACCTCATGGCTGGGTGGATATTTAGCAACAATGGATGTAGCCATCCATGAAAAACAATGGAGGCCCCACTGTGAAGAAGATGGCTATGACATTTCAGTCTTCACAATAGAGCCAATCATGTGTGATTCGGTTATTGAAGAATATGAACCTAGCACTAATGCATTCGAGGACGCAAGTGACTCCGATATAGGGTCAATCATTATGGACCCACCTTTTGCATCAGATGAGGAATATTTCTACGAAGTAGAAGCTCACCCTCAGAGACATGAAGAACTTACAAATGATGTGAGAATAGCCACACAAGTAACCACTAAGAATGAAGGAAAGAAGAGGAAGAAGAGAGAAGTCACACCGGAGGAGGAAGAATCCTTGTTTGAGGTCCCTCAAAACTTTGAAAAGTATGAAATAGAAGATAGGAGAGTCATGATAAGAATGCCTAAACGTGATGCACAAGCAAGAGAGGCCTATGATAACAAAGAAACAACCAAGAAAATGTTGGGGATCTAAGGGTCGTGTGACCTTACCCCCATATTCATATATATATATATGTATCATATATAGAGCATTGGCTCAAGAGAGATCATTATGTGGGTTTCGAGGCTCCCATGCATCTGTGCGCATCTTTCCTCTCCTCTCTCTCTCTCTCTCATTCCACCTCCTCCTTGCTCTTATTCTGCACACCAAAGCTCTTCATTGGTATCAGCTGAAGGCTGGTGTGCAAGAAGCTTCAATGGAAGCTTAGGTCACAAGACGTGAAAGTACAGGTCGGCATCTCTCAATAGTAGTTTAGTATTTCAGCCATAACCCGAGCTAAGAAGCTCAGATTGATGTGTTTTAAAGTTCTATGTGTAGCTAGCATACAAAGCTACAACTTCATAGGAAGGTGTAGAGCCCGCTTTGGAGTTTTATACTGCCGAAATTTTGAAAAATGGAGACTGATGTAGAATATGAATCTACAATTACTTGGATGATAGGTTAGCGTTTTGGCTATAAGTTGAGTTTTACAAATCCGAATGAGATAATTCAACTTGGTATGCATATCTTGGAATAATCTCTACAAATTTGTAGAAGAAGATACATCCAAAACTTGAGTGCAGGGTCACCGAAACTGCAAAATACAGAGTAGCAGTGTTGCAAGTAAAAGTGAAATTGATAGTAGGTGCTTGTTTTGTACATATCTTGAGCTACGCACCTCCGATTGAGGTGTTCTTTATCTCCTTATGTAGCTAAGAATAACTGCTTGAAGTTTGCTACATATCAAAAGTCCAGATTTAGAGGTTATCACCTTTGAAATAGCAAAACATAGAGCAGCATATTTTTCACCAAAAGAACCTTAGTTGCTTTTGGAGTTTCATTTTGGTTTGGAACTTCTTCAAGAGATATTTTTTGGTGTGCAAACTCTTATTTTCAAAGCTTGAAGTCATTATACATGTATGATCATTGTGGTAGTTCCTCCATATGAGAGTAGAGCATGATCTTTTCATGTGTTTGGTATGTGAGATGACATTGTGGTATAACCTTTTTGAGGTTTATGTCATCATGAGTTTGATCATGGATGTATAGTGGCATTGTGGTTTATATCTTGCTTATGCCACTTGGTTATGGATTTAGTTACCAATTGCACACAATTTTATGAGAGTTGATTGTGGATCTTGGTTGGTACTTATATCTTTGTTTTCTTTGCAGGTACATGATCCAGATCGGAGCCTCAATTACACATTCATTTGTCATCATTATTAGCATTTTGTCATTGATTGATATGCATTTGCCAGTGTGATTCTTGGCATATGTAGATGGTGACATGGTTTATTTGGTCCAGAGTCCATTTTACAAAGGAGATGCTGTCGAAATTTTGATATCTTTTATGCTAGAAGAGAACTCTAGTGGATCTTGCTTGTGTGATAGCTTTCGATCCTTGCTGATCTCCATTCACTTGGACTTGGTCATAGGTTATTTTTGACAGGTTGGACCATCTTGCAAGATTTATTCTTGAGTGGGATTTGTATCGCCATTGTATTGGCATGTATTGCTATTAGTTTTTTGGCATATGTAGTTGCCATTATCTTTGGTTGGATCAGTGATAAGTGGTGACAGGTTACTCATTATTCTTTTGCTACTGGTTATCTTGTTTGATTTCTAAATTACAGAGGATACTCTGTCGAATTTTTCCCAGGATTCTTTCACATCTACTTGATCATATTGGAGACTTGGTGAGCAGGCTTATGCTCATGGTTTTATATGCATGCTAGATGCATGGTATGTAACAGGTGGTTCACATGGTTTCCTCTCCAACGAGACATTTATGATGTGAGTGATGCATATGGATATGTAGGTGTGATTCTATTGAGGATAGAGTATTGTTTCTCGTCTCTTGTTATATTTATAGTCTCTTGGATTGCCAGCATGGTGTCTTCTTGATTTGATGCCACTGACTTTCTGAGATGGAAAGCTCAGATGTGGCATACATTGGTTTGTGCAGGGTTACACATGTATGTGCATAGAGATGCACAGAGGCCTCATGACATGCCCGACCATGTATGTGATGGAGAGTGTTAATCTCCAAAAGAATAACCTACTCTTGAATTTAGAACACCTCTATATCAAGAGTAAGTCAAAACCTTCACTAAATTAGAGGTCCAATCTCCAAATTATCAAAAGTTGAGAAAATCTGTGAAGAGGATAAAACACAGAAAGTCTGCTGCACAATTTCTTCTCATTGACCTATCAAACATGTAAAGTTTTCTATGAAATTTTGTATGGAGTGTCGCCTAGAGATTGCACACCTCCTCCAAGTTAAAGTTCTTCAAAAGGTTTAGTATAACTTGAGAAATCAACTTCACAAGTTATCTATGTCTGAATCTGCACTTCTAAGAAGTCGATTTAGACACCCCTAACTTCTTAACTTCAATTCTCTCAATACAAACCCCGTTTAAGCAAATGCTTCTAGCCACGAGTAGATTACCTTCTAACTTAAAGATTAAGTGCTTGCTTGCACAAAACTTTAAACTATGGAGTGAGAACTGACCAAAAGATTAAGATCAAAATTTGCGCCTGTTTCAGAGAACTGTGAACACTCAACACATATGAATGTTCCTACTAACAATTCTCCTAGCCTGTTTGCAATTAGACTCTGAAACTCAGGTCACAGACTCATTAACTACCAACTTAGATATCCTCAAAAGGATTTTACAATTGATCAAACACATAAGGAGCAGACACGAAAAGATCGGGCGCAATATTTCTTCATTTTCTCAGAAAGTTACAGTTGAGTGATGAGAGGAAACTCAACTAACTTTTCACATGTCTCATGACATCTATCTTCCTCATTCTTGCCTTCTATCTATTGTCACATATGCTCTCATATCACGCCTCGACATTTTCAGGGTATTTATAGATAAATTTGTACAAGTTTATGACTAATCAAAGATCTAAGTGAACTATGTACATATGTGTACATTCCTCACATACTCTGAATGTATCTTCTTTCCAAACTTCAAGAGTTGATCTCATCCTTCATTCTTTAGTCTTCAAACATTCAATTGGTGATTGATCTACACCAACAGCTCCCCCTCAATCATCAATTGAGGTTTCTCCTTTCTTCTTTATACCTGCCATGTCTTTAAACTTCTGTAGCTTTGGTCCATCCAAGCTCTTTGTAAGCATATCAGCTATCTGATCTTTTGTTGAAGTATGTATGACTTCAATCTCCTTATCCATGACTTTCTCCCTTAGAAAGTGATACTGTATCTCAATGTGTTTGGTCCTGGCATGAAAAACAGGATTAGCAGCTAAATACAATGAACTCATGTTATCTCCATATATAATTGGTACCCCATGCACAATGTCAAAACTCTTCATCAATGTCTTGACCCAAATTACTTCCTTTGCAGCTTCAACCATGCCTTTATACTCTGCTTCTGTAGAAGACAAAGCAACTGTATGTTGCTTCTTGGAACACCATGAGATAAGTTTATCTCCCACATAACACATATATCCAAAAGTTGACCTTCTATCATCTGGATTACCTGCCCAATCTGCATCACTATAAATTTTGATATTTGTATCTGAGGTAAACCCATAATACAAACCTTCATTGAGTGTACCCTTAATGTACCTCAACACTCTTTGACCTGCAATCCAATGTTCTTTCCTTGGGCAATGCATGAATTATTGAGACAAAACTCCTACTGCATATGATAAATCAGGTCTAGTTAAAGTAGCATAGATAAGACTACCAACTAAACTCTGATATTGTCTCATGTCCTTGAATTCTTCACCTCCAAACTTACTCAATTTGTGATTCACCTCCATTGGTGTAGGTGCTACCCTGCAATCATCCATTTTAAACTTGATTAACAAGTTCTTCAAATACCTTTCTTGGGTCACAAATACTCCATGTTGAGTATATGTAATCTCCATGCCCAAGAAGTATGACAAGTCTCCCAAGTCACTTATCTTGAACTCCTTTTCCATTTGCTTCTTGAGTCTTTGTATTCCTTCTTCATCTATACCTGTAAGGATTATATCATCAACATATATGCACATGTATATGAAACCATTATCACTTGCTTTGACAAGCAAGCTACTATCTGCTTTAGACACCTGAAATCCAAGTTCCTTTAGGAACTTCACAAGTGTATAGTTCCATGCCCTTGGGGCCTGCTTCAAGCCATACAAAGCTCTCTTGAGCTTGCACACATGATCTGGATACCTTTTATCTCTGAACCCTTGAGGTTGCTCCATGAATACATCATCTGAAATATAACCATTCAAGAAAGCATTTTTCACATCAAGTTGACATAACTTCCAACCTTTACATGCAGCAATAGCTATAAGTGTCCTGATGGTTGTCATCTTAGCCACAGGACTATAAGTCTCATCATAGTCAACACCATAAGTCTGAGCAAACCCTTTGACAACAAGTCTAGCTTTGTATCTAGACACACTTCCATCTGCAAACCTCTTGGTCTTGTAAACCCATTTGCATCCAATGATTTTCTGACTATTTGGTTTTGGAACCAAATCCCATGTTTGATTCTCCAATAGTGCATCATATTCTTCCTGCATAGCTTTCTCCCATTTTTCCTTACCTTTTGCCTCTTCATATGTAGAAGGGTCTTCATCTGTTTTCATCATATAAGCATAGTCTTTTTTGGCCAAAAATGAAGTATCATAGCTATACCTTGTAGGTTGCCATTTATTCCTTGTAGACCTCCTAAGCTCTCCACTTCTTGAGGTTTCTGGTTCTTCATGTTCAGGATCAAATCTTGGGGCTTCTTCCACTTCAACCTGCACTTCATTATTCTCTTGTTCATTAAATATCTGAACCTTTGATTTACCTTTCCTTTGGCTCACTTCTTCTTCATCACCTGTATTGATATTGATTGTACCTGCATACCAAGTGCTTTGCTCATCAAATGTAACATCTTTAGAAACCATGAATTGTTTTGTAGATGGACTCCACAATCTATAGCCCATCTGCTTATCATCATAACCAATGAAAACATATTTTTCAGCTTTAGGCTCCAACTTGTGCCTTAATTGTGATGGCACATATGCATATGCCACACATCCAAAAACTCTGCAATGATCCAAGGTAGGTCTCTTATCCCACCAAGCCTCATATGGTGTCATACCCTGCAAGGCTTTACATGGTAACCTATTGACCAAATAAGTGGCTGTATTTACAGCCTCAGCCCACAAATAATTAGGACAATTTTTCTCCTTCATCATGGATCTTGCAAACTCAACAAGTGTTCTATTTCTCCTTTCTGCAACACCATTTTGTTGAGGAGAGTACCTGCAAGTAACTTCCCTTTTTATACCTGCATTCCATAAGTAATCACTGAACTCATTAGAGAAATACTCTCCCCCTCCATCTGACCTTAGTCTTTTCAACTTATGACCTGTAATTCTTTCTGCATATGCATGATAGTGTTTAAATGTATTAAACACTTCTGACTTATCTTTGATCACATAGATAGTGATCCATCTAGTAGCATCATCAACATAAATCACATAGTACCTTGATCCATTTATACTGAAATCCTTTGATGGTCCCCACACATCTGTGTGTACCAATTCAAGCTTCTCTGAGTACATAAAACCATGCTTGGAGTAAGAATTCTTATGAGCCTTACCTAATTGACATGCCTCACATTTGTATGTCATATGTTGACCTGCAACATTAGGAAATCCAAGCACTGAACCATTGTTAACCATATCTTTAATACCTCTTTCATTGAAATGTCCAAGCCTCTTGTGCCAAAGATCTAACTCAGAGATCTTATGTCCTCCATATGTGAACATAGCATGACCAATATTGCCTTGAATCTTCAATGTAAATAATCTTCCTTCCTTTTTCCCTGAAACAATCTGTTTATACCCTTGGCTAGGGTCTTCCACATATACTCCATCATTAGTGAACCTTACTTCATATCCCTTTTCAACAATTTGTCCTACACTTATCAAATTCTTAGGGATTGTTGGAACATACAAGACCTTACTCAATAAGGTGCTACCATCCTTGGCCTTCACTGATCCAATTGACTTCACATTGTGCTTTGTGTTGTCACCTGTCTGAACAACATGATTAAAAACATTATTCTCCAAGTCAGTCATCAAGGATATATTACCACTCAGGTGATTGCTACACCCTGAGTCAATGTAGAAGACTCTTTGATCTTCACTCTGCCTTTCACAAGTTGCATTCATTATCAATGTTGAATCCTCCTTTTGATCTGAAGCATAATTGTAGTAGGTGTTGTTATATTGTTGACTTTGGAATCCTCTACCTGCATTTCTTCCAAAGTAACTCCTTCCACCTCTACCTCTGAAATTACCTCTTTGATTTCTGCCACCTCTTCCTCTTGCATTATAATTTTGATTATATCCATTATTACTCTGAGTATTGTGCCAACAATCATTAGCTAAGTGATTTGTCTTACCACAAATCCAGCAAGCTTTGCCTCCATCCTTGTTGTTTCTGCCTCTTCCTCTACCTTTGCCACCTCCTCTTCCTCTTAGGAAGTTGGCTTGAGTAGTTGTTCCTTCATCTTCACCTGCTTGTTGCTTTCCTTTGCTATTCTTCTTCTTATCTTTTGAGTACATTGCATGACCTGCACTCTTGTCACCATCTCCTTTAACATCCTGCTCAAATGTTAGCATATGACCTAGCAACTGATTTAAATCAGGAGTGAAATGGTCAAGTGATAATTCTGTAGATAAAATGAATGGCTTCCATTTGTCATCACCTCTCAAACCTGTAAGGATTTGCCTTACCAATTTATCCTCCTCAATGTCTTCATCAACAGCTCCTAATGCATCTGCAATGTCTTTCATCCTTGTTACATAGTCTGAAATAGATTGAGAGGCCTTCTTCTTGAAGGTTGTAAACTCTGCCCATAAGGATGCCTTCCTTGACTTTGTAGTATTCTAGAAATGCTCCTCCAAAGCATTCCAAATATCAGTTGCACTTTCAAGACCTCGAATATGAGGTAACAAGTAATCAT
This sequence comes from Ceratopteris richardii, assembly GCA_020310875.1. Classification (NCBI taxonomy): domain Eukaryota; kingdom Viridiplantae; phylum Streptophyta; class Polypodiopsida; order Polypodiales; family Pteridaceae; genus Ceratopteris; species Ceratopteris richardii. The sequence continues at coordinate 69,187,693 of CM035407.1, forward strand.
TGACTGCCATATAGATAATGCTCCTAGCTTGAGCATCTTTCTTCATCCAATTTTTCAAGTCTGCTAATTCTTCCCTAGTTGGAACACTAGGATCTCTGAACTGTGGCTTCTCTTCTTCTCCTGTGATGTAAGCAATCAAATCTTTGCTCATAAGATGAGCTTCCATCCTCATTGACCATGCAAGATAGTTTTCCCTATCCAATTTCTCTATCTGTAGAGAATCTCCCATCTTGTGTCTACCTGTGTATTGAAATCTTCAAGCTTTATGAACAATATATGTACCTTTACTTTGAATTAGACTTCTTTTGTCCTTCTTGATGTCGTATGGTCTCCTCCTCAAGCTTTGCCTTCAAACTTTCACCTTTTAGTTCTTCAATTGTTGAACTTCTTGAATCTGCAGCAGTCGAGACCCTCCTTTCCTTGATTTGATGTCTCCTGCTCTGATACCACTGATGGAGAGTGTTAATCTCCAAAAGAATAACCTACTCTTGAATTTAGAACACCTCTATATCAAGAGTAAGTCAAAACCTTCACTAAATTAGAGGTCCAATCTCCAAATTATCAAAAGTTGAGAAAATCTGTGAAGAGGATAAAACACAGAAAGTCTGCTGCACAATTTCTTCTCATTGACCTATCAAACATGTAAAGTTTTCTATGAAATTTTGTATGGAGTGTCGCCTAGAGATTGCGCACCTCTTCCAAGTTAAAGTTCTTCAAAAGGTTTAGTATAACTTGAGAAATCAACTTCACAAGTTATCTATGTCTGAATCTGCACTTCTGAGAAGTCGATTTAGACACCCCTAACTTCTTAACTTCAATTCTCTCAATACAAACCCCGTTTAAGCAAATGCTTCTAGCCACGAGTAGATTACCTTCTAACTTAAAGATTAAGTGCTTTCTTGCACAAAACTTTAAACTATGGAGTGAGAACTGACCAAAAGATTAAGATCGAAATTTGCGCCTGTTTTAGAGAACTGTGAACACTCAACACATATGAATGTTCCTACTAACAATTCTCCTAGCCTGTTTGCAATTAGACTCTGAAACTCAGGTCACAGACTCATTAACTACCAACTTAGATATCCTCAAAAGGATTTTACAATTGATCAAACACAGAAGGAGCAGACACGAAAAGATCGGGCGCAATATTTCTTCATTTTCTCAGAAAGTTACAGTTGAGTGATGAGAGGAAACTCAACTAAATTTTCACATGTCTCATGACATTTATCTTCCTCATTCTTGCCTTCTATCTATTGTCACATATGCTCTCATATCACGCCTCGACATTTTCAGGGTATTTATAGATAAATTTGTACAAGTTTATGACTAATCAAAGATCTAAGTGAACTATGTACATATGTGTACATTCCTCACATACTCTGAATGTATCTTCTTTCCAAACTTCAAGAGTTGATCTCATCCTTCATTCTTTAGTCTTCAAACATTCAATTGGTGATTGATCTGCACCAACAGTATGGATGGATATGGATGCATTGCAAGCTCCACTATCTGGTTACATCTTGTGGATTCTATATATGAGTTTGTTATGTATGAGGAGACGAGTAGTGCATTATGGCAGAGACTACATGATATGTGTGTGAGTCCATTGACTCATGTGAGATACACATCACATCGACGACTTCAATATTAGCATTGTGGTCGTGAGGGCCATAGCCGACGACGTTGCTATAGACAGATGCGACGATGACGTCAGAGACATGCATATAATGCAGGTCAGGTAGTGATTTAAGGAGAGACTATGGCAATTGATTATGCTAGTGATGGTGATATCACTTTCTCGTATGCCTCATCTCAGGAATCCTCTTATTCATTGGAGATCACACATATGGCTTGGTTGCTTGATGCATTAGCTAGTTTTCATGTTACTCCACATTGTGAGCGGTTTTCTTGATTCTCAGGTGAGAGTCATGGATGTGTGCACATGCATGATGTTATGGCATATGACATTGAGGGTGTTGGAGATGTATGCCTTATGCTACCTAGTGGAGCATCATTTATACTCAGACATGTACGCTATGTGCCTTCATTCCCTATGAGCCTGATTTCAGTTAGCCAGTTAGAGGAGAGCAGATGTTATGCATTCCTTGGTGAGCTCCATTTTCAATTACAATTGGGATAGCTTATGCTTGTCAGAGGTGCTAGGATTGGGCACACATATCCATTGCAAGTACTTCATGTGAGAGACAATCTCGTCTTAGTGGGAGTTCAGCCTTATGTGCAATGTGAGACTCATCATGTCTAATTTTGTCTACCTACACATAGGCCTATTTACATTCATGATGCAAATGTATGGCAAGATTCAGATGCTCATATCGATGCACATGTAGAGCATACTTTGAATGCTCATGATGCTTAAATAGAGCATGATTTTATTGATAATATGGATGCTCTTATGGAGCACACTTCAAATGATCAGTTAGATGCTTTAGAGCATGATGTGGATGCTCATGTAGATCATTGTGATGATACTCAGTTAGAGTTTGATCATCATTTTGACCTTGGTGTTGATGTTGTGTAGTTAGCTCATGTGGAGCATAATGGTACACTTGTTGTGGTAGAGCACAATAGCTCTTATGATACAGAGTGTATGCCAGAGCATACTAGCTCTCAGGGTGCACAGCTAGACACATCCTTGGTTGATAGGATGACTGATTTGGATGTTGCACAGTCAGCAGCTATGCAGTCATTCTTGGATCCACTCATGCCAAATGTTGACATAGATATATCAAGATATGTTGTTCTTGATGATGGTGCTTTGGATGCCTTGGATACAAGCATGGCTGGCATACTTAGGTTAGCCAGGATAGCACATGTTTCGTCAGCATTCAGGAGTCTGTTATATGAGTTGCTATGCTCCAGACCAGACATTTCAGTTGCTATTGGAGCATTTGCACTTGGACTTGTCAGTCGTTCGATGATTGACATAGGCATAGAGCGAGTGCGAGCTTTGCAGGAACTTCATCAGTTCTTGCATCAGTCAGATGTGAGCTTGACTCTTATTGATATGAGTCTAGAGCAGTTTGAGGTGCATGGACACACCTTGTTCGAGGCAGTTGGTGTAGGCTGATCCGTATGGGTTGAGATCCAGACTCTTCCTGTACATTATTATATAGTCGTACATCATTCTTTGTATATGTTACCACTAATGGTCATATTCACCCTTAAGTGGGAGATTGTTGGGGATGTAATGGTCATGTGACCTTACCCCCATATTCACATATATATATATATATATATATATATATATATATATATATATATATATATATATATATATATATATATATATATATATATATATATATATATATATATATATATATATATATATATATAGAGAGAGAGAGAGAGAGAGAGAGAGAGAGAGAGAGAGAGAGCATTGCCTCAAGAGAGATCATTATGTGGGTTTCAAGGCTCCCATGCATCTGTGCGCGTCTTTCGTCTCCTCTCTCTCATTCCACCTCCTCCTTGCTCCTCTTGTTCTGCACATCAAAGCCCTTCAAAAAATTGTTGTAACCATAGAAAGAAGGAGAAGAAAAATGCACATACATTGGACATGACGTGACGGAGGATGAGGAGCAAGAGTTGGTAGCCTTGCTAAGAGAATATAGAGATGTTTTTGCATGGAGCTACAAAGACTTAAAAGGTGTAGACCCTGACATATGCTTACATACGATTCCTATGACCTCAGATGCCAAACCCTCTAAGCAAAAGCCATACACATATAATGATAACTATGCTGCCAAAATTAAGAAAGAGATAGAACGTTTGGTTGAAGCTAGATTCATCTATGAAATTGAGCACACTGAGTGGGTATCCCCCATCGTAGTGGTGCCCAAGAAGAATGGAAAGTTACATGTATGCATTAACTTGAAGAAAGTTAATGCAGCCACTATTCGAGACAGTTATTTGCTTCCTATCACTGCACATCTCTTAGAAAGAGTGGCAGGCAAGGAAGTCTACAACTTCCTTGATGGCTTCTCTGGCTACAATCAAGTGGCCATAGCTCTAGAAGATTAGCATAAGATAGCCTTTGCTACAGAGTGCGGCATATTTGCCTTTCGAGTAATGCCATTTGGTCTTACCAATGTGCCAGCCACCTTTCAAAGGCTGATGTGTCATGTATTTAAAGAATTCTTGAGAAAGAATTTGGAAGTCTATGTTGATGATCTCTATGCTCATTCCAACATAAGACAAACCCATATCCTTGATTTGAGAGCTATCTTTGACAAATGTAGAGAATACCAAGTCCATTTGAACCTAGAAAAGTGTGTTTTTATGGTCAGTCAAGGCAAGATTCTAAGACACATAGTGTCAAAGAATGGCATATCCACAGACGAGGAGAAAGTGAGAGTTATTTTAGAGTTACCTAGGCCAATGAATGTCAAGGAGGTATAGGCTGTTGGTGTGTGAAACACCACAAGAACCAAACTAATGTGGTATTAGAAGACCTCCATAACCACCATTAGCTTAGCAATACTCACATTATGAGTCTTCATCTCTGAACTTAGTGAAAAACAAAATTTCACTTCACAGAAATCTGCGCCTTTTCTTCAATCCTTCAATCTGACCTGTATTAGTTCAATCTTTGCAAAGTCTTTTGATCACTTGCTAAAGAATGTTCTTGCTAATGTTAAGCAACACATAATAATCAAAACTTTCAAGTAATAACTCCAAAATCTTCTGATTTAGCTTCAACCTTTCCACTATGTCTGAAAACTGAAAAATTTACTTCATCGATTTGACATACCTCCACTCTTAAGCTGATTTCTCTGAGTACGCGTCCCGTTTCTCAAAGATCTTTTGACCAAATGTAACTGAGGATAATAGCTTTCAAACGAGCTATCACTTACCAAAAACTTTACACCATGCTTCGAGATCTAACCTTCAGAAGATCAGTCAAATGTGCGCCAGAAAAGTCGTAACTGTCAACTACCTTACACAGTCATATGAAATGACTTGGAATTCAATGTACAAGAGGAATTAGACTCAATCCTTCTACACAAACATGTGTTGATTATCATAGAAGATGTGTACAAAATGGCTTGGCCTAATTTTGCTCACAGCCATGGAAAACTCTCTCAGACTCAGAAGTTTTCTCTCACCATCTCTCTCAGAAAAGACACGACTTTTCTCTACTCACTCAGATTCCAAAATTGAGTTCTCTCCTACATATTTTTGCACCAAATTAACTTATATACCTATGGTTTACATTCTTCTAGACTTGAACTCGTAAGTTCTGAAGATCAAATACAAATCTAAACTCTAATTTTGTACTAGTTTACAATAGTGAAATTGTCCCTTCACTTAGGCTTGATTTTCTGTAGGTCTTTCCTTCACTTCTTCTTTCCTTCATCATATGCCTTCATATATCTTCATATATCTTCATATATCTTCATATATCCATGCCTAATTAGTGAGTGAAGCCCCAACAACTCCCCCTCAATCACTAATTAGCATGCTTTGACTTCTTCACATAATCTTCTTCTCTTTTATTCCTGCCATCTCCTTGAACTTACTTGTCTTCACTCCATCCAAGCTTTTTGTCATAATATCTGCAATTTGATCTTTTGTAGAAGTGTACACCACTTCAATCTCTTTCTCCATTACCTTTTCTCTGAGAAAATGATACTGTATCTCTATGTGCTTTGTCCTTGCATGAAATACAGGATTTGCTGCAAGATATAATGAACTCATGTTATCTCCATGAATGATGGGTATACCTTGATCAATTCCTAAGCTTTTGAATAATGTTTGCATCCATATGACTTCTTTTGCTGCTTCCACAAGTCCTTTGTATTCAGCTTCTGTTGATGATAAGGCCACTGTGTGTTGTTTCTTTGAACACCAACTCACAAGCTTATCTCCAATGTATATCATGTAGCCATGTGTAGACCTTCTGTCATCTTGACTTCCTGCCCAATCTGAATCACTATAGGCTTTCAATCTTATATCTGATGTAAAAGGATAATACAATCCTTCTTTCAAAGTCCCTTTGATATATCTAAGGACTCTTTGACCTGCAATCCAATGTGGATCCTTTGGACAATGCATGAATTGAGAGAGAACACCAACTGCATAACTAAGATCAGGCCTTGTTAGAGTTGCATAAATCAAACTTCCCACTAAAGATTGATACTTCCTCATGTCTTTAAATTCTGCACCATCATATCTACTGAGTTTGTGATTGACCTCTAGTGGTGTAGATGCCTCTCTGCAATTCTCCATGTTAAACTTCTTTAGAAGATTCAAGAGATACCTTTCTTGTGATACATATATGCCATGTTCTGCATAAGTGATTTCCATTCCAAGAAAATATGACAATTTTCCTAGATCACTTATCTTGAATTCCTTCTCAACTAGCTTCTTCACCTCCTTGATTCCTTCATTTGAGGTACCTGTAATTATAATATCATCTACATATATACAAATGTAGATCATACCTTCATCTGTTCTTTTGATAAGTAAACTTGCATCTGCCTTTGAACTTTGATATCCAAGATCATTAAGATACTTTACAAGTCTATAATTCCAAGCTCTTGGAGCTTGCTTCAAACCATAAAGTGCTATTCTTAATCTGCAAACATAATTTGGAAACTTATGATCTGCAAACCCTTGAGGTTGCTCCATGTAAACCTCATCTGATATATATCCATTCAAAAATGCATTCTTAATGTCCAATTGACTTAATGTCCATCCTTTTGATGCTGCAATGGCAATGATTGTCCTTATGGTTGACATCTTTGCCACAGGACTGAATGTCTCATCATAATCTATGCCAAATGTTTGAGCATAGCCTTTAACCACCAATCTGGCTTTGTATCTGGCTATAGTTCCATCTGCATGCTTTTTAACTTTGTAAACCCATTTATTTCCAATCACTTTCTTACCATTAGGCTTTGGGACAAGTTCCCAAGTTTTGTTCTCTTCAAGAGCATCAAACTCTTCCTTCATTGCTACTTCCCATTGTCTCTTACCCTTTGCTTCATCATAGCCTTGAGGTTCTTCATCTTCCTTAACCATGTAAGCATAATTTTTCTGAGTCAAATAAGAAGTATCATAGGAATACCTTGTAGGTTGCTTCCTCATTCTTGTTGACCTTCTTGGTTCACACTCTTCATGTATATCTGGATGTACTTCTTCATCAAATATTGGTCCATCTTCATTCCTTCTATATGATTCAACTCTTGATGTGCTTGCTTGCATATGTTCTTCATCTCCATCTATCTGCATATGTGACTTACCTCTTGCACTCCTTCTTATCTCTTCTTCAAATGTTTCAAGGTCACAATCTTTATCTGCATACCAACTCTTCTGTTCATCAAAAGTCACATCTCTGGAAACAATAAAATGTTTAGTTAAAGGACTCCATAGTCTATAACCCATTTGCTTTTCATCATACCCAATAAACACATATTTTTCTGCCTTTGGTTCAAGCTTATGTCTGAGTTGTGATGGTACATAAGCATAGGCAATTGACCCAAACACTTTACAATGGTCAAGTGTTGGTTTCTTACCCCACCAAGCTTCATAAGGGGTCATACCATTCAAAGCTCCACATGGTAACCTATTCACAAGGTATGTGGCTGTATTTACAGCCTCAGCCCAAAGATAATTAGGGCAATTCTTTTCCTTTAGCATTGCTCTTGCAAATTCAACCAATGTTCTATTTCTCCTTTCTGCCACCCCATTATGTTGAGGTGTATACCTGCAAGTTATCTCTCTCTTGATACCTGCATTCCAAAGATAGTCATTAAACTCTTGAGAGAAATATTCTCCCCCTCCATCAGACCTTAGCCTCTTGAGTTTGTGACCTGTAACTCTTTCTGCATAAGCATGAAAATGTTTGAAGGCTCCAAAGACTTCTGACCTTTCCTTTAGAACATAAAGGGTTATCCACCTTGTAGCATCATCAATAAACAAAACATAATACCTAGATCCATTTATTGAACCTTCTTTTGTTGGCCCCCATACATCTGTATGTATGAGTTCAAGTAAACCTTCATGCTTGAAACCTTTCTTCTGAAATGGTTGTCTATGAGCTTTTCCCATCTGACAAGCTTCACACTTGTATATCATATGTTGATTCTTCACATTTGGTAGTCCCAATACAGATTGATTCTCCACCATAGTTTTGATTCCTCTTTCATTGAAGTGTCCCAATCTCTTATGCCAAAGATCTAACTCTGTAATTACTTCATCACCATGTCTGATTAGGGCTTGACCAACATTTCCTTGTACTTTGAGAGTAAAAAGTCTACCTTCCTTCTTACCACAAACAATGGGCTTGTATGCATCCTCTGGATCTTCAACAAATACCCCTTCATTTGTAAATCTGACTTGAAAACCTTTCTCCACTATTTGTCCAACACTAATCAGATTCTTTGGTATTGTTGGAACATACAAAACATTTGTTAATAAATCAGCTCCACTCCTGCACTTCACTTTTCCAATTGAATGCACACTATGTTTTGTATTGTCACCTGTTTGTACTGTATGACTTGAATTTCCTTCTTCCAATTCTGACAACAATTCTATATTACCTGACAAATGATTTGAACAACCAGAATCAATATAGAATACCTTAAGATCCTCCTTCTCTGATGAACTAATTGAATTCATCATCAATGTTGTATGGTTGTCATTCTGTGTATCATTTGCATAATTATAATATGTGGTGTTGTATGATTGGTTCGGATTCCAATTTCTACCACCACCTCTTCCATAACTTCCTCTTGAATTCTGTCTTCCTCTTTGAAATTGATTCTGAAACCTTCCACCTCTTCCTCTGCCATTGTTATTCTGATTTTGACTTGCTCCTTGTTGATTGTGCCAACAATCATATGCTAGATGATTGCTCAATCCACAAATCCAACATGCCTTCTTGTTATTGTTCTGATTACCTCTACCTCTTCCATTTCCTCGACCTTTACCTCTGCCAAAACCTCTTCCTTTTGCATAATTTGCTTGAGTTGTTGACTCTTCTTCATCCTTTGCCTTGCCTTTATCTCCTTTCTTTTTGTTCTTCACATACATTGCAGAACTTTGACCTTTGTCTCCATCTGACTTCAAGTCTTGCTCAAATGTGAGCATCAATCCAAGTAATTGATTTAATTCTGGCACATAATGGTTTAATGAGAGTTCTGTTGAAAGTACAAAGGGCTTCCACCTCTCATCACCTCTTAACCCTGCAAGTAATTGTGCTATCAACCTATGATCTTCAATATCCTCATCAATAGATCCAAGACTATCTGCCAAGTCCTTCATCTTAGTGACATAATCACTAATGCTTTGACTTTGCTTTTTCTTGAATGTGGTAAACTCTGACCATAAGCTAGCTTTCCTAGCTTTAGTAGTGTTTTGGAAGTGGTCTTCCAAAGCATTCCAAATATCTTCAGCTGTTTCTAAACCTCTGATATGTGGCAACAAATGATCTGTAATAGTGTTGTATATATAAGCTCTTGCACTTGCATCTCTCTTCTGCCATAGCTTCAAAGCTTCTAGCTCTTCCTTCCTTGGATGACTTTCATCTTCAAATTTAGGCTTCTCTTCTTCACCTGTCACATATACCATTAGGTCCTTACTCATAAGTAAGGCCTCCATCCTCATTACCCAAGCAGGATAGTTATCTCTGTCCAATTTGTCAATGGACACATGATCTGCCATGGTATCCTTGCTTCTGCTTCAACCTGTAAGTGTAAAGTTAAAGAATAATACCTTTTGTAGATCTTTACCCTTGGAAGTAACTTCGAAACAATCTTCTGATGACTTTTGTTGTTGAACACCTCAGCTTCCTCCTTCTTTTATAAAGAACTCTTCAATTCTTCTTGTATCTGCTATTCCTTTAGTCTTGAGGACCTTATCTGCTCTGATACCACTTGTTGGTGCGTGAAACACCACAAGAACCAAACTAATGTGGTATTAGAAGACCTCCATAACCACCATTAGCTTAGCAATACTCACATTATGAGTCTTCATCTCTGAACTTAGTGAAAAACAAAATTTCACTTCACAGAAATCTGCGCCTTTTCTTCAATCCTTCAATCTGACCTGTATTAGTTCAATCTTTGCAAAGTCTTTTGATCACTTGCTAAAGAATGTTCTTGCTAATGTTAAGCAACACATAATAATCAAAACTTTCAAGTAATAACTCCAAAATCTTCTGATTTAGCTTCAACCTTTCCACTATGTCTGAAAACTGAAAAATTTACTTCATCGATTTGACATACCTCCACTCTTAAGCTGATTTCTCTGAGTACGCGTCCCGTTTCTCAAAGATCTTTTGACCAAATGTAATTGAGGATAATAGCTTTCAAACGAGCTATCACTTACCAAAAACTTTACACCATGCTTCGAGATCTAACCTTCAGAAGATCAGTCAAATGTGCGCCAGAAAAGTCGTAACTGTCAACTACCTTACACAGTCATATGAAATGACTTGGAATTCAATGTACAAGAGGAATTAGACTCAATCCTTCTACACAAACATGTGTTGATTATCATAGAAGATGTGTACAAAATGGCTTGGCCTAATTTTGCTCACAGCCATGGAAAACTCTCTCAGACTCAGAAGTTTTCTCTCACCATCTCTCTCAGAAAAGACACGACTTTTCTCTACTCACTCAGATTCCAAAATTGAGTTCTCTCCTACATATTTTTGCACCAAATTAACTTATATACCTATGGTTTACATTCTTCTAGACTTGAACTCGTAAGTTCTGAAGATCAAATACAAATCTAAACTCTAATTTTGTACTAGTTTACAATAGTGAAATTGTCCCTTCACTTAGGCTTGATTTTCTGTAGGTCTTTCCTTCACTTCTTCTTTCCTTCATCATATGCCTTCATATATCTTCATATATCTTCATATATCCATGCCTAATTAGTGAGTGAAGCCCCAACATAGGCTTTCATGGGGCATTCTGGCTAGTATCGCCGATTCGTTCATATGTATGTGATCATTGCAAAGCCTCTATACTCCCTCTTGGCTAACTTTGAGTGGACTCAAGAATGTGAGAACTCCTTTAACAAGCTCAAGAGAAGATTGTGTTCTGCACCAATCTTGACTACACCCTTTTGGAACAAGCCATTCCATGTCCATGTAGATGCATCCAATTATGCCATTGGATGTGTACTTTCACAACCTACTGGTGAAGGTAATATGGATCTCCCAATAGCCTATGCTAGTAGACAATTGAATGCAGCTGAGCAAAACTATACCAAGATCGAAAGAGAAGGATTAGGCATGGTATATGATGTAAAATAGTTTAGACACTATTTGCTTGCAAATAAGTTTAAAGTTTTTACTGATCATCAAGCCCTACTGTATTTGGTAAACAAGCCATGCAATACATGTAGATTAGTAAGATTGTTCCTTTTGCTAATGGAATATGACTTTAAGGTAGTGGTGAGGAAAGGTAAGACTCACTTGAGAGCAGATCATGTCTCGAGGCTCACATCCGGAGAGGCCCCCCAAGGAGTATCAGATGATCTTCCTGATGCTTACTTGTTTAATTTGGAAACCACAGTGGGCCAAAACATTAGTGCCAGTGTTGACATACAGGCCTAAACACCCAGTAAGAAACACTCAAGATAAGGAGGTAGTAAAAGCCTAAAAGTACCATATCATGGCAAGAAGTATGTACAAGCATACAAATCAAAGAATACTAGCTTGTTGTGTGGAAGAGGAGGAGTACACCAAGTGGTTGCAATTAGCACATGTGGGTGCATTAGAGTAACACTACTCGAGGCAAAGAACTTTACAGACACTAAGGAAACTCGAAGTGCACTGGCCAACTATGAAAGCAGATGTCCATCGGATGTGCAAGGAATGCCCAATCTGTAGTACTAAACCACCAGTGGAACATGCCACTCTTTATCGAGTGTCTTTAGTGCCAGATTGGAGCGAACCACTAGTAGCCTTTTTGAGGACAAAAACATTCCCTCAAGAGATGACACTGGCTAGACAAAGGAGCTTAGAATAGGAGACTACTCACTCAGTGGAGATAGTTTATACAAGCGTGGTAAAGATGGTTACCTCAGAGTGTGTGTCCATGAGAGTGAATATCTTAAGATCTTGGAAACCGCTCACCAAGGTGTAGCAGGAGGACACTTTGGACCAGACCGTGTGATTAAGGCAATCCTATTTGCAGGCTTGTGGTGGCCAACCCTTCACATGGATGCACATACCTATGTGAAGCAGTGTGATGTTTGTCAACGAACTCAATATCCCATACATAAAGATGAGATGCCATTGAAACCTATGAAGGGTGGACGTGCATTCTCTAAGTGGGGAATAGACTTTGTAGGTCCTATTAATCCCGTAGCTAAGGGTTCACATGCTGAATATATCATTGTGGCCACAGACTATCTAACCAAGTGGGTAGAAGTGAAAGCCACAGCTCAAAGGACAGCTAAGTTTTTATTTGAAAACGTGTTCACAAGATATGGGATACCTATAGAGCTAGTAAGTGATAGAGGCATTCACTTCTTGAATGAAGTCATTGGAAACCTTCTCCAAGAGTTCTTTGTGATACACAAGAAGTCTGCCCCCTATCATCCACAAGCTAATGGGCAAGCCGAAAGCACCAATAAGATTCTATGCAATGTGCTGACCAAATTAGTGAATAATAAATGCTCTAATTGGGACAAGTAGTTACACCATGTTGTTTTGGGCATATAGACTTGCCTTTAAAACGATACTCCAAGCTGTAGCTCAGTGATGAGTGGCACCTCCTTTAATGTCAATCCGAGAAGACGTGAGGATGGTATGATGACCTCGAGCAAGTGAAGGCACAAGTGTGTGAGTGAGAAGCACACTAGCATGCACACACATACACACACACGTGCACACAAGTGAAGACAAAGAGAGAAGAAATGGAGTTCTTTAGAGTACTTCCAAAATGCTCATACCAATTCAAATCAATTACAAGCTAGCTTCAAAAATGAGCTCTCTAGCTCTATTTATAGTTTTTTACTAGGTTTTGGCCGTGTCCAGACCTAATGTCCGGCCTAGTTAAAAATTAGGTTCTAGGCCCCATTTGAAGGCTCAAATGGAGTCTAAAAATTATGAAAACTGGTAGGTAGCTACTTCTAATGCTCCTCAAGCTCAATGACTCCTTGGCTTGCACAAAATGGAGCTACAAAAATATGAAATGGTATTTACAATGGCTTTTAGTGATGAAAATCACTATTTTTGTAGGGATTTCCTCTAACGATTTGACATACACATCTTCGAGCTTCCTACTTGCTCCTTCTCCTTATGTGTCCACCTCTTTGATATGCTTTAGCTTCCTGAAAAAATAATGGCCTACTTGCCCGATCTTCTTTGACTACTCTGTCTGCTTGTACCTTCTCTTCGCTCCGACTCCCTTCGTTGGCTTCCTTGTCTTATTAGTCCTTCAGTTCCTTGACTACTGCTAACACCCCCCCTCTCTCGCGTCTGTCATCTCTGACAGACCCTTGTTGAGTGGGTCGTTGGATGTAGTACTCCACAACGTGTGTGGCTAAATGATGTTCCGCAATTCTCAATCCTTTGGCCAAGTCAGTGAGTAGAGCATCCCAATCTACATGCTCGGAAACCTCTGGATGTGGTATACGTAGCTTTTCTGAATGGAGAGCTTGTTCCACGGCAAATAACTGTAATAGATGAGATGGTCTGGGAATGAATATCTCTGAATGATATTCCCAGAACCCCGTGATAAACATTTCTTCAACCGTCTGTTTGAAGCAAGCACGTAGATACTTTATACGGGCATGCCAGGCATAGACGACGTTAATGGAGGGCGTGGTGCTCATGTCATAGACAAGGTCTTGATTTCCTTCATTAAATCCAATAGCCGAAAGATGAGGTTCTTTGATGTTCTTAAATGTCCTGAATGTAATCAGCATGAGCTCAAAAATTTTTTGGCACATCTGTGCCATGACATCTGGGACATTCTTGAACCGGACTGCCCAGTGTCGGATGGTTGAAATCATGTAGTTGACTGTGGGTTGGCCATTAGGAGGTGCTAGGTACAAATAATTTAACCACTTTTCACATCCTTTAACCGTCAAAACTGTTTTTGTGTACTCCGGCCAAGACCTTCTTCAAAAGACAAGGCAATAGCAGGGATTATATTTGATATACAAAGGCATGTTATTCCACGTGCGTACCATCTCGGGGTAGGTTTCAAGCAGGCGGATTCTCCAAGTAGGTTGATGTATATTCCCTTGCTTGGCACTTGCAGGGATATCATCCGGTGCAAACTGTGTCGCTGAGGTTGGTTCTTTTGTTGTGCGTTGCTTGATTTCAGCATTGTAATCTGCCATTAATACACAGAATGGAACATATAGATCATCAGACGTGCCAATCCACCTATGATGGGAGAGGTTTCTAAAGTAATCCGATTTTATGACAACTTCTTCCAATCGTGACATAGACGCTATCTGAACTGCAACTCTCTCATCATGGGTTGTAGCAACCTTCTCCAACCTTTGCATCCATTCAGGCGCTTCTATCTCAATCGTGTCCATGCCTTCTTCTATTTGCTTACCCCCGAGTGTTGGCATGGGAACATATGGGTCTTCAAAGATCTCCTCCACTTGAATTGGCACTAAGTCTTCAGGTTTTGGTTCCGCCAGGGGAGAGGGTTGACGCTCGTATTGTAGAACTCTATTTCGTAGTTCTTCTAATTCTGCTCTGAGTTTTGCAACTTCTTCAGATGTGTCGGCTTCAGTTGTGAGTTTGCTTGGTGACTCCTGCTGGGTTTCCAGTTGCTTTAATAAGTCATGTCTTTCTCTTTCTAATGCTGCGTGGGCTTCCAGGAGGTCGGCATGGGTTTCCAAGACGATTTGCATATTTTCAAATGGGATAGCCTTGAATTTCTCTAGGTCGATTTCTTGTGGTGAACCCTCCATTGCTGCTTCCACGTTTTCTTCGTTCTGTCTCTGTAGTCGCTTATTTTCCTCGAGTGTTGTAGACATGTATTTTCGTAATAGGGCCAGGTTGCGTCGAAGCTTGAGATTCTCTGTTATCTGGGAGTGTAGCATATCATCAAGTTGTTGCTTTTCTTCTACGTCTGACTGGGGTGGATTGGCAACTAATTGGTCATGTTGCACTTGCAATGAATCATACTGCTATTGTAAGATCCGCTTCTCCTTCTCTAAATCAATGAATCGTGCTTGTAGCGCTTCATGGCTTCGGAAGAGGCTCGTATGCTGGTTATCCAGATGCTTGTAGTGTTGTTGTAGTTGAGACATACACTGGTACATATTGTTAAATACATTATTAATGGGAGTGGATGCAGGAAAGGTGTTGAATGCAGAAGGGAAGGGAAAGGGGAATGGGAGCGTGTATGCTGTGCTTGAAAAGGGTGAAGTTGGTGGTGGGGGAATGGGAGATTGTGGACGTATGGGGGGTGGGAGAGGTGCGGAGGTGGGTGATATGTCCATGAAGTCAAAAGTGGATGCAGTAGTGGGAGTGATTGTGAACATGGGAATTGTGGGTGCAGTGATGGTGGTGAAGGTGTAAAGTGGTGTGTGTAGCTGTGAATATGAACCGCCAGGAAGTGTGATCGGGGGAACGGGGTTTTCCGTGGCTGCAGTTAGAATTACAGTGTCAGTGGTAGTGTATACAAGTGAGGTGGTGATAGGGTGTGTGGGTTGTGTGGATTGACTGACAGCCTGTGCTTCGGTATGGGCAGTGGACTCTGAGGTGGTAATAGTAGTAGTTACACTGGTAGTGGGAGGTGAAGTTGGTGGAGTTGGAGGTAGGGGTGGTAAAGGGGGTGATGGGGGTGCACTAGATGTATGGGCTTCCTCAGTTTCCTGAATGATATGAGTTGTGCCCGTGGTTGTGGATGTGGTGCCCTGTGGTTCTAATACTAATATATTCATTTGTTTTCCTGATCGAGGGGGGCGTCTGCCGTATCGTCGCTCTAATCTTCTCGAGTGTGCAAGAGCTGTATGCACCATCTCAGGTACCCCCAACGCATCAGAAATCATATCAAGGTTGCTCGGTATTGCTCGTCCACACCTTCCTCTTCAAGGATTTGGTTCATGAGGGCTTTTCCTGCTGCCAGGGACAGTTTGTGTTGTTCTTGAACTCTGTTGATGGTATCATACAGCTTTTTCAATTCCTTCGTATAAGCTGGGGCACCCTCAAGTTCCTGTAGAACTTCTTGTTCATATTCCTGCTCTTCTTCTTCTATTTGTCCACCTCGTTCCTCCTCCTTCTCTCCTTCTTCTTCATCCTCCACTTCAACTACAGCTGGTTGTCTAGGATGGGGTTGCTCTGTAGCAGTTTGTTGCCCACTAGCTTGCTCTGCCTCGACTTCCGCGTTAACAGCCTCGATTATTTTGGCTACCTCATCGTCAGTTAGGTCTTCTAATGTGTGAAGCAGTGAGGAAACTCTAGGTCGGTTGGTACAGGTGGAAACACCAGATTCGGTCCATCAGTGCTGTGTCTTGGTAATCTGATAGTGAAGGGTTGTACCCACCTCGGAAGTCATGGAGTTGTCTCTGGTGTCAGTGTCGCACCGTGGGCTTGTGCACAGGGCATTTGAACTGCGCCTCTCATTTTCTTTGATGGAGGCCCTGCGGTTGATAGTCTACGTTGAAATTCCTGTACCCTGGTCCAAATTAGTGCCCTTTGAACTGGCACATCATAAGCCAAACATCTATACACAATTTTGGTGAGGGCACAACATCCATACAGTACAGAATTTTGCTTTTTATACCACTGTTGATGTGCCAAGTGGATTTGGTCGATAATCCAATGAGGCATGTTGATTGTCAAATTGAAGGCATCTACCAAATATAGACTGAACCATATCTTCTTGGGTGGCATGGTGAACCTCTCTTGAGCTAGGGACGCGAAATGTTGCATGATCATTCGCAAGTGGATTGTGATTGTGGGTGTCATTGCTACCATGTCTTTGAGCTTAGTCAAGTTCCTGTTCTTCATGTTATCCGGGACCATCGTCTCTTTTTCGGTGGGGATATGCATGCCTTTCATGTCAAGAGCTTCCCTCACCAAGTTGTTTGTCAATTTGAAACGCTTTAATTCATTACCTCTGGTAAGTGATGGTAGAACGAAGGTACTATATCCCTTTTTCTCTTTACTAGGGGTCAGAGTGCTAATTAAGTAGGAACACCGTAGAAAATCTGGCTTGGGTAACTGAGCCTTGAAATAGTCGTAGAGTCCAGCCTTCTTCCAGATGGGTTTCAAACCTTCATCATTCTGAAGCCTCTCAAATTCCCTGGTGAAAAAATGATATCTGCCCCAGCGCCCGTTGAACTCTATCTCTGACTCCCACAGGTAAGTGCCTTCTCCTAGAGGTCCCGCCACATCGCTGAACCAATGTGAGTTTTTGCTGACTGGCATTGTGTGCCCTTGTGGAGGATTCTGCACCGGTATGGCATGTAATGCTCTCAATGCCGCTGGGCATTCCTTCAATTCATCTTCAATGGGAAGACTTTCAATATCAACAATTTCCGGGCTGGTGCCTGCCTGGGAGCTAGTTCCTGCCTCAGCCATGGTGAAGAGGCTGATCACCGGTTCTGTGAGAATAGACAAATGAATGTTAACATTGCAAATGGACACCAAGCGTTCATGTGTCTCCCTTACAACATTAACATGACCTTAGTGAGAGGTTAGTAGGTCAATAGGTGCTTGGTGATCGTGTGTGTAGTTAGGGATTCGATAGACCTAGGAGCTAAGTGGAATTATGTAGTGTGAGAGTGACGTAGTTAGTAGGTGGGGATGAATTTACAAATGGGGGTCAGGGGGTTTATTACAAGTTTTCCGCTGCCAAACACAGTGGGTGGCTTTCGGCTTTGGTTTAATGGAGACTCCTGAAGACTTTCTAAGAGTCCTGCTTGGAAATGAGGCTTTTTACGGACCCATTAGAATTAGAGGACTGCATGCTCATAGATCATGGCAGCACACACTCTTTTAGTTCCTCTAAGACTAATCTTCACGAGCAAGATATTGTATGTGTCAAAAACTCTATGATCCAGAAGGACTCAATCATGGAAGGACGACTGCAAAGGAAAGCAGACCCTCCTTCTTTTTCGAAGGGTAAAGCATCCACAATAGTTCAACCTCAGATGCAAGCGCAGCAATTCAAGACAACTGCTATAGCAAATAGAAAGACAACACTCAACAAGAAGGCCATTCCGGGCATGAAGCAGATCCAGATACGCAAAGGAGAGCAACCACCAGCCTTGCCCCCACAAATCCCATCTAGGCAAGCCAACCAGGCCAGAAGACGAAGGAAGAAGCTCGGAAAAGCTCAACCACAAGGTATCCGACAAGTTTGGTTGCCTAAAAAATTAGCTGCAGCTCAACAAGGACAATTACAAATATGGGTACCCAAGAAGCTACTACATACACAACAACCTATGCTCTCCCACATGAGAAAAGTTTCAACAAAGAAGCCAAGGCGAGCCAAGGGTCCAAACCCAACACCAAGACCAAAAGTAGACCAACTCATCTCTTCAACAAGAGTCCGAAGACAATCATCAAGGATATGGGTTTGGAAGCCAAAAGTAGTAGTGACCCCTACAAAACCAAAGCACCAACTACAAGGGACACAACAGTCAAGAAACCAGCCCAAGGATGATTAGGCCAAAGGTGATCACTACACAGTCGCAGCTCGTTCTCAAATGGATCCCCATAAGGAAGAAGGGCCAGTTGTCATTCAACCATCAATCTCTTACATCATTTCAAGGTCCTATGGATACCTCCACCAAAGATGACATCAACATCTGCAAGTAACATCGGAAGCCTCGATGAATGAAAACCATGTGCTCCTTGCACAACTCTATCTTTTGCGCCATTCAGGTCATGCATTTCCAAAGTATGCATCAATATAGGGCCACCTTACACGGCCATGCATAGACACATTTGAGCGCCCCATGCACAAGAGCACATTGACATATGTCAGCTATATTTTCTGATACTAACATCTATCTTCTTATTTGTGACATTGTTAAAAAAAAAAGGCTTGTTCCTAGGTTTGGCTCATGGAACATGAATGAGTCGTGCTCATGTGAAGGTGGAACCGTTGATTACTGGGCATTTATCAGTTTCGATAGAAGTGGGTCTCGGTTAGCAGATGATATTATTGCTACCTTATCTGGTAGATGTCAAGAACTTGGTATGAACATGGTAGCCACAACTATTGTTTCCCCTCACCATGGTAGGAGGGAAGAGCTTGAAGGTCCCCAACTTGAGCGATGCTTAACTACTGTATGTACGAGAGCATCCAAGGAGATATCTACAAGGGGTAGTTTGGTACCCTGAAAATTCTTGTCTGTATACTGGGTGAGAAGATTCCTGCTTATGGTGAACTAAAGAGAATATGTGAAACTAAGCTTGGTGTAGTTACCCAATGTGTTTGTTAAGGAATATAAAGAAATTCAATTCTCAGTATTTGGCAAATGATGCTTTGAAGAGAGGAGACAGGACCAGGCACTCAAAATATTTCATCAGTGGACCATCAACATGGAAATTCATCGACAATGTTCCATCTCAAATGCCGGGTGTACAACACAAAGAGATAAACATCGATCGACCCTTCACCATGGTAAGTATCTTTACTTTGGCAACACCATAACCATGATAGATTAGGAAACCTCTTCATCGGCATACCCTTGAGCACTAGCTTAAGATCCCCAATTTTTGCACCATACGTCTTCCAATGCATTTTCCAAGTAAGCATGCATAGGGCTACATTACAAGACCGTGCACACCCATGCACGAACACACTTACCCATCATTCATTATGGGTTACCAGTACTTGGCATGACTCCCATGAACATCACCTTTGGAAGATCTGGAGGCCATCAATGGAAACTCACAATGACACATTCATGCTAGAATCCAAGGAGGAAGCACATATCATGGGCCCACAACTTGCATAGGCTCAAAAAGACAAATGAAGAACTAGCCAATCGATCTTCCCACATTTGGAAGATAGATGGCTCTCATTTCTACAAAATGGACACTACCTCTCAAAGCACTACCTAGAACAACCATTACAACAAGGGTCTGTCAGGGATGAGAGACTCGAGAGGGGGGGAGTGTTGAAGCTCAAGGTTAAGGAGAATCATAATAAATACATCAAAGAAGTGGGAACACAAGAAGAAGGAGCACATAGGGAGCTCCAAGAAGTGTATGTCAAATTTTCAAAAGAAATCCCTATAAAAATAGTGATTTTCATCACTAAAAGCCATTGTAAATGCCATTTCATATTTTTACAACTCCATTTTGTTCAAGCCGAGGAGTCCTCAAACTTGAGGAGTATTAGAAGTATCATCCTACCAATTTTCATAATTTTTAGACTTCGTTTGAGCCCTCAAATAAGCCCTAGAACCTAATTTTTAACTAGGCCGGACACTAGGTCTGGATAGGGCCAAAACTACTCAAAAAACTATAAAAAGAGCTAGAGAGCTCATTTTTGAGGTTAGCTTGTTAGAGAATAGAGCTTTTGTAAGAGAACTCTTTCGTAATCAAAGCTTTCCATTGTTCCTCTCTTTGATCTTACCTTGTGCACGTGTGTGTGTATGTGTGTGCATGTTTGTGTGCTTTTACTCATGCATTTGTACCTTCACTTGCTCATGTTCTTCATACCGGTCCTCACGTTTTCGCGGATTGACAAGTAAAGGAGGTGGTGATTATGCTTGAGCTACACCATCAGGCCATGATCGTCGTCGAAAGATAGGACAATAGCAGGGATTGCACTTAATATACAAGGGCATGTTGTTCCATGTAGGCACCATCTCCGGGTAGGTTTCGAGTAGCCGTATTCTCCATGTAGGTTGGAAGATGGTTCCCTATGTTGCACTTTCAGGAATGTCTTCAGGGGAAAATTGGGTTGCAAATGTTGGCTCTTTCTTGGTGCGATGCTTGATCTCTGTGTTATAATCGGCCATTAGCACACAAAATGGGACATACAGATTGTCAGAAGTACCAATCCACCAGTGATGGGATAAGTTCTTGAATTAGTCTGATTTGATGACGACTTCTTCCAAACGAGACATGGACTGTATTTGCATTGCTACTCTGTCATCATGGGTAGGGCCGACTTTTCTAACTTTTTCAGCCATTCCAGAGCTTCAATCTCGAATGTATTGATTCCTTCCCCTGTTTTTCGGCCTCCAAGTGTACGCATGGATACGTAAGAGTCCTCAAATATTTCTTCCACTTCAATAAGAACTAACTCTTTAGGCTCTAGCTCCACCACATCGGGAGAAGATTGCCATTCATATTGTAGAAGTTTATTTTGCAAATTCACCACTTGTGCTTGCAATTCTATTACCTCTTCAGATGTAGCAGTTGTAGCTGTTTCTTCCTTTGGTTGCTCTCTTTGGCTAGCAAGTTGCTTTCATAGTTCATCACATTCTTTTTCTAATGTGTCATATGCCTATAGGAGGTCTGCATGTGTATCAATATGATCTGCATGTTGGCTGAAGGGAGGGCCTTGAACCACTCCGGGTCGATCTATTTAGGTGATCCTTCCATCACCCCTTCTAGATTTTCTTCATTCTATCTTTGGAGTCTTTTATTCTCTTCTAATGCTGCTGACATGTGTTTTCTCAGTAACGCGAGGTTACGGTGTATCTTGAGATTGTCTGCTTGTTGGGCGCGTAGCATTTCCTCGAGGTGTTGTTGTGCTTGTGTATCTCGTTGGGGGGGGGGGGGGATTGGCCACCAATTCCTCATATTGCCTTTGTAAGGTATCATAACTATGTTGTAGTTTCCTCTTATCCTACTCCATGTTTGTGATTCTTTCTTGTAATGTTTCATGGACTCTAAATAGGTTCGTATGCTATGCATCTAAATGCTGGTAATTTTGTTATAACTGAGACACACATTGATATAAAGTATTGAATACATTATTTATAGGGATGGATGCTGGGAAGGTTTGGAATGTAGGGGGATAGGGAGGAGGGAAAGGGGTGGTGAATGTTGTGGTGAGAAGTGGTGATGTTGGTGGTGGGGGAATGGGAGATTGTGGAAATATGTGGGGAGGTAGAGGTGCAGTTGTGGGTGATATGTCCATGAGTTATAATGGTAGTGGTGTCAGATTGTGAGAGTTGTGAGAGTTGACCCATATCGTGTGCTTCACTAAGAGCGGTGGAGATCGTGGCAGTGAGAGTAGAGGTAATGGTGGTGGTACGAGGTGAGGGGGGTGCAGTTGGAGGGGAGGGTGGTAGGGGTGGTGATGGGGGTGCACTTGACATGTGGGGTTCCTCAGTATGTTGAGTGGAGTGTGCCGTGGCGGTGGTTGTGGAAGTGGTGGTGTGGTTCCGATACTATAATATGTATATGCTTTCCTGATCTGGGAGGGCTTCTCCCGCATCTCCGTTCAAACCTCTGAGAGTGGGCAAGGGTGGTGTGCACAACCTCTGGCACCCCCAATGCATCAGAGAACATGTCGAGGGAAGCTCTAAATTGTTCATCCACACCTTCTTCTTCAAGTATCTGGTTCATTAGGGTCTTCCACGATGCCAATGATAGTCTATGTTGTTCCTGAACCAGGTTCATAGTATCGTACAATCTTTTTATTTGTACTCTGTATGCTAGGGCTCCCGCGAATCTTGGTATAACATGTTGCTCATATTTATGCTCCTCTTCATCAAGTGGTCCTTCCTGCTCTTCATCTTGTTCTTCTTCTTCAGTCTCCTCCTCATCTTCCTCTACTTCGACAATGACTGGTTGAGTTTGGTCGGGCCGATCCGTGACTGTTTGTTGTCCACTTAACTCCTTTGCTTCGATTTCCAAGTTGGCTGAATTGATAATTTTGGCTACTTCCTAATCAGTTAAGTCCTCAAGTGTAAAGCCATGAGGGAACTCTAGATTTGTGGGGATCGGTGGAAAGATAAGATTAGGACCCTCTGCAATGTGCCTTGGTAATCGGATGGTGAAGGGTTGCAGTCGCCTTTGGGGTGGCAGAGTCATGCCCGATGTCAATGTAGCACCTTGATCTTGTGCACATGGCATCTGAACATTTCCTCTCATTTTCTTTGATGGGGGTCCTGCTGCTGATGCTCTTCGCTGAAATTCCTGCACTCTCATCCAAATGAGTGCCTTTTGAATTGGCACATGCAAGGCACCGATACACAATTCTAGTAAGTGCACAACATCCATATAGCACTGACTTTTGTTTCTTATACTAGCCTTGATGTGCAAGATGGATTTGGTCGATAATCCAATGTGGCATGTTGATTGTCAGGTTCAGCGTGTCTCCCAAGTATAAGCTAAACTAGATCTTCTTGTGTGGCATTGTAAATCGTTCTTGGGCTGGGAATGTGAAGTGCTGCATGCACATTCTGAGGTGGATGGCAATTGTCGGGGTCATTGCCACCATGTCCTTCAACTTAGTGAGGTTCCTATTCTTCATATTGTCTGAGATGATTGTCTCCTTCTCAGTAGGGATGTGCATACCTCTCATTT
The DNA here is from genome assembly GCA_020310875.1 of Ceratopteris richardii. Classification (NCBI taxonomy): domain Eukaryota; kingdom Viridiplantae; phylum Streptophyta; class Polypodiopsida; order Polypodiales; family Pteridaceae; genus Ceratopteris; species Ceratopteris richardii. The sequence goes on from CM035407.1 coordinate 69,211,157, forward strand.
CTAGGGCTTCCCTCACCAAATTGTTGGTTAATTTAAAATGTTTAAGTTCATTCCCTCGTGTAATAGAAGGAAGTACAAAGGTGTTTGCCCCCTTCTTATCTTTGCTAGGAGTGAGTGAGCTAACTAAGTATGAACACCTTAGGAAGTCAGGCTTAGGTAACTGAGCATGGAAATAGTCATCCAATGCAGCCTTCTTCCATATCGGTCCCAATCCTTCATTGTTCTGAAGCTTTTCAAACTCTCGTGTAAAGAAATGGTATCAGCCCCATCGTCCATTAAACTCTATCTCAGATTCCCATAAATAGGTGCCATCCCCAAGGGGCCCTGTGACTTCACTGAACCAATGAGAGTTCTTGCTAACTTGTGATGTTTGTCCTTGGGGAGGATTTTGAATGGGTTTTGACATGTACTGCTCTTAACTCCTGTGGCCGATCCTTCAACTCCTCTTGGATAGGGATACTTTCAATGTCCACTATTTGAGGACCAGTGCTTGTGTGGGAGCTCATTCCTGCAGCCTTTGCCATGTTGGGGGTATTGTTTGCCAGTTCTGTGAGAATATATAAATACATGCTAACATTGCAATGGACACAACATGACTGTTTGTCCCCATTACAACATTAACATGATGTGGTTAGCAAGTTAGTTAGTGCTCGTGTGGTCATGAGTGTGAAGGGTGGTTAGTAGATGAAGGGTTCCTAGGTACTGATTGGAGTAGTGCAAGGTAATGTGGATATAGTTAATATGTGGGTGTGGTTTTACACAGTGGGGTCAGGGGGTTTATTTCAAGATTTGAGCTGCCAAACATAGTGTATGGATTTATCTTTTGATGGTGTGGAGACTTCGGCAGGCTTTATAAGAATGTCTACTTTGAAATGAGGATTTTTAGGGACCCATTTACAAGTGATTCGCTCTTGCTCATGGATGAATATGTGATTGTGCATGTCAAACAATTGTGGGTATCGACTTTTCGAGTGTGTGAATCATGCTATACATTGTGTGGTTTATGTGTGGCTATTTGAGCCCGTCAACAAGCCTTAGGCACCCAAATTTGTCTTGATTGTGTGTCGACCTTCATTGACTTCTTGGGTACCCAGATAGACTTTACTTTTGTAGATGAATCTTTGAAACACTTCTTCTTAGTGTCCTGTCGTTGATCACTAGCATGACATTTAGTCAGTGGTTGTAGCTTGACCGCAATAGGATGCTCGCCTTTCCGTACCCATACTTGTTTCAGTGGCTAAGACACCTTGCTTTGTACTTTCCTTTGGCTTTGAGCATAGGCAGTCAGCTTCCTCTATGTTCGGTACTCCTTTGGTTGCCATGTCTCTATCACCTTTGGAAAAGAAGGGAGTTCCATCGTATCCTTGGCTTCTTTGTTGAGAACACCATCCCTCTACATCACAGAGTTTTGGACAAGAACATCATCTTTATCTTCATGTGTAATCCTGGAAGGACCAGGAGTTGGTGCCTTTCCTATTTCCTTGAGCGCTTCGTTTTCTAACTCAATTGTAATGCGATTTGGATTTACCTAGACCTGAAGAAGTCCACTTCTGAGGTTTAGGTTGACTGCATGATCGTAGATCTAGTCTTGACCCAATACAAGAGGTTCATTGAGATCCTCATCTTGACACACTAGCACCTTAATTGTCATAAGAGCATCTTGAATATAGAGGGGGACCTCCACCTCACCCATGCAAAGGGGTTTCCACACCTCCCAATCCTAAGGTATGCTTCTATAGGATTGCCATTTAATTTCAATTCTTGAGAGTAAGAAAATCTAACAACACTAGTGGCTACACCTGAGTCAATCAAGGCTCTCACATTCCTTGAACTTTGATCTTGTCTTATCTCTAGGATTACAAAAGGATGTAGGTCAACTATTCTAAGGGAATGGACTCCTGCTGAGTCACACATGGCCATATGATATCTTAGAGCTTCATATGCACCCGGTCTAGGCTTATCTATACCTTGTCCTCTCAATTTCATTCTTTGGATGCGTTCTAAAGCTTCTACTTGTGCTTCTTTGCGAATTTGTGTTTCTTCTTCCTTACATTTTTGGCAGTGTTGAGTCGATTAAGCATTTCCTCAGTGAGGGGTTCTTGACATAGTTTGACTCTGTATCTGCTAATCTAATTAGGGAGGAAATCACTTGCAAGAGTAGCTAATTGAACTGCTCCACTAGTTGAGATCCTATTTATGATCATAGGCCCATAGCCACGCTTCTCTAGCTTCCTTGCATGTTGTTTTAGGGTGTATACTAAAACTAAGTCTCCTGCTTCAAACCTTTATCCTTCAGATGGGCATTGAAGTATACCTTTTATCTTTTCTTAGCTGCATAAATCCCTACTGCTACTCTCAATCTTGTTTTACCTAGTCGTTCGAGATCAAAGATTCTAGAGAAGAGTTCATGGCCTGTCTAGTCATGCTCTTGTGCTACTTTCAATGTAGGTATCAAGAATTCTAATTGTAGCCCTACATTTTGGCCAAACATCATTTGAAAGGGTGTGGCTTGTGTTAGCAGTAGTCAAGGAACTGAAGGACTAACAAGACAAGGAAGCCAACGAAGGGAGTCGGAGCAAAGAGAAGGTACAAGCAGACAGAGTAATCAAAGAAGATCGGGCAAGTAGGCCATTATTTTTTCAGGAAGCTAAAGCATATCAAAGAGGTGGACACATAAGGAGAAGGAGCAAGTAGGAAGCTCGAAGATGTGTATGTCAAATCGTGAGAGGAAATCCGTACAAAAATAGTGATTTTCATCACTAAAAGCCATTGTAAATACATTTCATATTTTTGTAGCTCCATTCTGTGCAAGCCAAGGAGTCCTTGAGCTTGAGGAGCATTAGAAGTAGCTACCTACCAGTTTTCATAATTTTTAGACTCCATTTGAGCCTTCAAATGGGGCCTAGAACCTAATTTTTAACTAGGCCGGACATTAGGTCTGGACACGGCCAAAACCTAGTCAAAAACTATAAATAGAGCTAGAGAGCTCATTTTTGAAGCTAGCTTGTAATTGATTTGAACTAGTATGAGCATTTTGGAAGTACTCTAAAGAACTCCATTGCTTCTCACTCTTTGTCTTCACTTGTGTGCGCGTGTGTGTGTATGTGTGTGCATGCTAGTGTGCTTCTCACTCACGCACTTGTGCCTTCACTTGCTCGAGGTCATCATACCATCCTCATGTCTTCTCAGATTGACATTAAAGGAGGTGCTACTCATCACTGAGCTACACCAAATTTTGGCATCGTTGTCAGGGAATCAAGCTTTGAGGACGAGCGTGTGATGGTAAGACGTAGAGTTGAGGCATTGGAGTCATAGGTATTTTCTCCACTTTTATCTATTTTCTTTTTTTTTTCTCATCACCCATCATCATCCTCACCATATCCGATCTCCATCTCCATCCTCGCGAAAAATTTCATTTTTTTTATCATATCACCTTCTCCCGTCCATTTCCTTCATTCCACTTGTGAGAGAGAGAGCGAATTGTGTGCACTGTTTTTCTGTCTGTTTTATGAGTGATCTTGCAGGTACAGCTGTATCATCCCCTCCAGCACGCTGCGCAGGTACGGACGAACTCGGAACTATCTCTGTGTCGCAGACCTCTGTCGATCGCAATCGACAGAAAATTTCATCTTTTGGTAAAACAAAGTGCACCACAATGACATGCACAAGGAGCACATTCCAAATCACTAGAAAAAACTAAAAAATTCTGTGTTTTTCTGTCAATCGTGATCGATAGCCACGATCGACAACCTCTGTCAATCACGACCGACAGGTCCCACAACCGACCGACTGCCACGTAGGACCCAGTCAGTCGCGATTGACACCGTCGATTGCGACCGACTGAATTTTGACGATTGACTGAATTTCTTGCGTTGCCACGTGTCCATCGCGATGGTGTCGGCGCGAAAGGGACGGTCGGTGGATCAGGGCGACCGCCAAAAGTTACGGCACACACCGGGTGTTTGGAGCATCTCAGGTGACATGAAGACTCAAAGAAAAAGGATTAGAACCCTTGCATAAAGTTTGTTTCTCTTAATATGATCTTTAAAATTATATCATGTCATATTAAAAAAAAAACAAATGGCGTTTCATAAATTCAAGTTCATAAGTAAGAACCATAGATTTTCTGTCGAATTTGACTCCCTGAATAATTTATTAGGATAACTGTAAATTTGACACATCAATTGCAATATAACGCATGAGAAGCTTATCTTTCTTAGTAGACTATGAAAAACATGTAAGTGTGCAAGTCTGAAAGCAATACAGATTAATATTATTCAAAGCTGCAGTCAATGGTATTAAGCTCCGCACCTATTGCAAACATCTTGAAACAGAAGATGATAGAAGTATACGTTTAGAGATTGTTTTGCAGAGTGCACGCCCCTAATCCTTAAGCTTTAAGCTATGCAAGAAAATCAACACGGAGATTCATTCCCAGTCGAATTAATCTATTCTTTTGACAGAAGCAGAAGTAAAATATACAATAAACTCATAGTTTCGGACTGATGTTGCCACATCAAAGTATAATACTTCATCGATTTGAATATTTCATGGTGGACACTAATGGACGCAGGCAAGACAACCTATATAAGGTTTATTCAGTATGCATTGATCGAAAAAGAAAACAGATAAAGTTGGAGCAATTTTTGATAATAACACAGAAAATTGAACTTCATGTGATGGAGAGTTTTACATAAAGAAGGAAGTAACAGATATTGCTCAATCTGCACATGACTAAATCTAAAACAAACTCTTCCGTTTCTCAGCGTTTCTACATTGGTCTTTTCTTTGCGCCAATGTTTCTTGCTCTCTGGTTTGCCCCAAACTGTTATTGGTTCCGACAGTAACCACAAGCAAAAACTTCATAGTGATACACAATGGTTCTAATCACATTCAAAGCTATGCGCAAGAAAAGGTGATTGCTCATGCATCGAAATAACAGTTGCCTTCTCCATACACGAATGTTTGTTCATATCGATATTCAATCCATTAACCTGTTCATCATTTCATGCGCGGAAGTAAAGATAGTCCTCAGAAATTATTCAATGATATGAATAACGTTAATCTTTTTATGAGCTAACACAAACAAGCAATCGGCAACTCTCAGATAATGAATTCAGGGAACTTTACAGTTATGTCCGCACTCGCAATCATACATATTAATTCTCTTAATCATACATATTAATTCTCTTCACATAAGATAATCATTCAAAATCCTCTTTGTTTAGCAATCAAAAGCTTGCACGATAAAGCTCATGTCAATTTTGAAATGCCCTTACCGCAGATTCTGTGTATTAAACTTTGAATTCAGATATGAGAACAAGGCATAACAGTAAGCATTGTTACAAATTCCGTACAGCATAGAGTTTTGAAAAGCTTTGTGGAGACATGAACCAAAACTTAATGAATGTATAGGTTTACTGAAAAATAGTGCGCAAAATACTATTTTACTCACACGCATATATATGCATCTAAATAGCTCTGAGATCGTCGCATGGACTATGTAAACTTGCTGCGGTAAGAAGACAAGCTATGAAAAAGATTATGAACATACATGGCGATTCCCATGGTCACCTCAATCTATCAGAGATTTGTCATAAGTAGAACGATGAAGATAGTCGTGGTCCTCCAATTCTTCCCAATCGCTCCTAGCTTCCTTCCCAAACTCTCTCCCTTTTCTCGTATCAGGCACTAACACACCTCTTCCTCTGTAAGGATCCCCTCCTCTCTCTTCTCTGCTGCGATTCACCTTTACTCTCCGCTGTCGATTGCCTCTGCCCGTCAACTTTCTTTTTTCCCTATATGACCTCCTTCCATTGTGCTCCATCCTTTCCATCACTATCGCTGCCAACCGATGCCCTTCTTTTTCCTCTCTGCCATCCTTTAGTCCCTTTACACATGCCTTTCTTTTCTCTCCACGCGTCGCCCTTTCTAACGTGAAGCGTTCACTTTAATGGTTAAAGTAGTGATAACCAAAACAAAACGATTTTCAATGGCTAATTCTCCAATATTTAATCATCTATTTCCACATGTTCTACTATTTACATGTGTAATGTGACCACAATTAATAAACCTTGCCGTTGGTCAAAAGATCATCCATTCCTTCCATCACCATCTGAATCTGCATATTCGATCCACTATGCGTGTAATGTCTTCTTCATCATTTGAATGGACACATCCCCGATCGACTGAAATTACGGTGAAAATCCCAGAAAAAGCATCGATCGCGATTGACACCATCGATCGCGATTAACACGACCCACGATCGACTCTGTCGATCGCGATTGACACTGTCAATCGCGACTGACGTGTCGATCGCGACCGACAGGCCCCGACAGACACCTCTGTCAATCGCCATTGATAGACCTGTCGATCGCCATTGACAGGCTTTTTCGGCCAAATTTCTAGGGTGTTTTCTTGCATGTTTTTGGGGTAATTTTGGGCATACTTATCAAGCTATTAGTGATTTGTGAGGTCCCTACACTTGCATTTTTAGAAAAAAATCTTGTGTATTGTCAGCTTGTTTGAACCCTGTTTTAACTTCAAAACCCTGAACGGTCATAACTTTCTCATACGAAATCCGTTTGATGTGATTCTTGTTTTTTTGGAAAGCTCGTGGGGAGTACAACCAAAATTTCCACTGGTTACAGTAAATTTAGTATCAGGATTATTAGATATACTAATTTGAAATTGACCATATCTAGGGGGCACAAAACCAAGGGATCTCTAGAAGTGTTTTCCATAAAGACAAAAGGCTAATTAATGTCTAAGTTACATAAATGAAAGTGCTCGGTTCTGTCCTTTGAATTTAAGTCTCGAGCTAATCTTGGGACTCTTACAGGTCCATTGAGAGCATAAAAGGGCAATCGGAGCAAGAGTAAGTGCAAGCTTGGGAACACACTTCCTGAGCACACAAGGGCAACCCAGGGAGGAACTGAAGGTTGGAAGATTCTCAACCCCTTTGTCAATTTCTAGCCTAGGCTAAGTACGAATAGTGCTAGAAGTAAGTCAGGGCAACGATAGGCACGAAACAAGTCAAAGACTATCTAAGAAATCAAGTTCAAGAGATAACCTGTGTGAGACCGATAACTTTAAAGGAAAAGAACTTAACGGGGAGCGATCAATTTCAAGTGCGGAAATTAACTCAAGCATTCCTGACGACGCGACATCAAACAAGATCATAAACACGATAATCAACTAAAAAGAACCAAGTGACTGATACAAATTGATCGGCAGCGAGGTTGTACTTTGGGCAAACATTGGGGCTACTTACATAGGCATATGAACCTTAGATCAGGATGACATCTAGGGAGAGATAGACTAAGTCTTAGGTCTTCAGAGGCTGGTGTCAAGCACACTGCTAGGTCTTGGGCCCAGCAGTTGAGCAATTTTTCTCATTACCCTAGCTCTGAGACTAGTGAATGAGAGATGTCTCAAGGTATGGAGAGACCTACAGGAAGTTTAGGTGTGCCATATTTACATAGGGTAGAAGGCCCTTACAAGACGCAACTCGAATACCTTAGGACCAACCGATTAGGTGCTAGCATCTATGAAGACGGCCTAAGAAGATCTGTGGTGCAAATTAAGAACCTTGACGAATCCATTGGACTAGAACATCTAGCGGTCAAGTTTGAAAATGGAGCATACTTGGACAAAGAAGGAACAATATACGTAGTCACCAGTCACCCAGATAGGACAAACGAGTTCAGAAACGTGATCCCTGAGACGGACATAGGTGACCTAGAGCAAGGAAACATGGGTGTAGAACCTAGAACCCCCCGAGGCAAATCTGTTCTCACTAGGATTATCACACCAGAGTGGATTCCCTAAGACAATAAGAGCATAGATCTGCTCCTGAACCGAGAGACTGATGAAGCCTTTTGGAGGTATAAATCTGATCAGCCAAATGAGATAGGAACAATCATGATATATGAGTTCAAAGATCCTGATAGCCTAGGCAGAGTGACCTACTTCGATCACGCCTCAAAGAGGATCTTTGTGGTTACAGAAAATGATAGGCATCCTTACACTTGGAAAGGTGAATTTATTTGCCCCCAACCAAGGTCGAATGTGTCCTTTGGTCACCCAGGAGCTGGAACATCCCAAGCTCATGGAGCTCAAAGAGACAGACATAGAGATAAACCTGAGGTAAGCTTTGCCAACCCAGTGGGAAGAGAAAGAACGAGAACGGAAACAAATAGAGTGGAACCTGAGGGACTTAGAGTCCCAAGGAACCAAAGGAATGCGGATGAATTCCCTCTACCAAGGCCTAGAGAGCACACAAGGACTTTGAGACCAACCCAGCTGGTCAAGTCCATGAAGAATTACTTCGATGGCATAGGAGACCCATATGATCATGTGGTTGAGTTTAGGCAAGTCTTGAGAGTTGAACAAGTTGAGGACCTATTCACGCACTATAATGCCTTTGGTCTAACCCTTAGGAACACAGCCCTTACGTGGTTTCAACCATTGAATGAGAGACAGTTCAGGAGCATAGACCAACTCTTGGAGGCTTTCATCACTGAATTCTCTAAGAGTGGGATAAGGCATAATACTTCCTCATTGATACATAGCTTCAAGCAGACCCCTCAAGAGACAGTTAGACTTGCAGGAAGAAGGTTTAGGCAATACCTAGAGAGATGCCCTATTCCAGAGTTACCCACACCAGCGAAACAGGTGGCATTATTCTTGGATGGATTGCTAAGTACCAAATTGAGGTCATATGTATACTTGAAGGACCCTAGGACCATAGAAGAGTGCATATGCATGTGCATCGACATAGAGGATAACCTAGGGGAAGAGTTAGAGCTTTCCAAAATCTATAAAGATTCAGATAGTGCCTCTAGCTTTTCTTCCACACAATCCACATCTATTGAGGAACTCGCAAAAAAGGTAGCTCAAAAACTAGGTGTCTCTAGCAAACAAATTCCAAGATTTGCCCCAGTAAAGAGATGCTATACTTGCGGTGGTGACCACATGGCAAATGTATGTCCCATTATGGCTCAACCCCAAGTAAATCCTAGTAGCCAGTACTGCACCATAGAACGGAGGTACACCAATCACACCGTGCAAGATTGCCCCTACAATAAGCAAGCAGTTAGGCAAACGTACCCACAACCATACCCTCAACAAGGAAGATACCAGAACCAGTACCCACCGCAGCAGTATGCTAGGCCTCAACAAACCTACCAACCACAATACCAAAACCAACAAAGGCCTCAGCCTGTGTTAGCACAACAACCCCCTGCCCCAGCTAATGTAATTCCGGTAAAGTATGCAGCTGTTGAGGAAAATTTGAATAGAGCCATAGTCCTAGTGACTCCATTGCTTTCAGAAAGTGACCCGAGTGATCATAGCTTTGATTCCACTCACATAGATAGTCCACAGGCTTACTACATGCAGTCTCCTGAACATGGTGAGTCCTACTATAGTGAAGAACCAAGTGAACCTAGTTGGGAGCCAGATTACACAAACATCATGTACGCAAACCCCAACTCTAGACCTCAACCTAGGCAGGTAAGACCTCCATTCCCTAGAGGACCATGCTACAGATGTCAAGGAGATCACCTCATTCGTGATTGCCCCTTACCTCCACCTCTAGAGAAGATAGGAGATATGAGTGAAGGTGAAGAAGGAAACACCTATCTTCCCATCACCCACCAAGGATACACAACCAAGGCCATTCTAGACTCCGGTGCAGGAGTTGCCATTGCTACCACTTCCCTATGGAAGCGATGGGGCAAGCCAGCACTCAGGCCAACGAGAACGAAATTGCAGATGGCTGATGGTCACATAGAGAGACCCCTAGGTTTACTAGAAGGAATAACTCTCACTACATGTGGTGTAGAGTTTGAGCACACGTTTGCTATCTGTGATTTTAGCAAGAACCATGCCTATGAGATGATTTTGGGAAGACCATTTATGCGACAGTTGCAAGTGGTACAAGATTGGGGAACCAATTCCTTGTATTTGCAACACCTAGGTGTCATGACCAAGGTTAATCTCAAATATTACTCTCATAGAGATGTCCCTCCTATCCAATGGAATCCTATTCATAGGGCCAAAGATGATACAGAGTCGGTGCATTCCATAGGATCACGATCCTCCTGGATGCATGAAGACACCCATTTATGGATGTATAAAGTAGCAGTAGAAGAGGAGAAGAGAGAAAAAGCCAGAGAGGTAGGTGCAAAAGAAACCCATAGATCCATTCAAGACCCAGCCTATGCACCTATAGTATTTCCTGATGAAGAATTTGAACCCCACGGCTGGGCAGAGATCCTAGCAACCATGGATGTAGCCATCAATGAAGAACAATGGACACCACACTGTGATGAGGATGGTTATGAAATATCAATTTTCTCCATAGAACCAATCATGGGAGATGTAGTTTTAGAAGAGTGCGAACCTAGCCCTGATGCATTTGAGGATTCAAGTGACTCCGATCTAGAGTCAATCATTATGGACCCACCCTTTGCATCAGATGAAGAATACTTCTATGAAGTAGAAAGTCAACCGCAGAGACACGAAGATTTTACAAATGATGTAAGGTTAGCCACACAAGTGATCCCTAAGGATGAAGGAAAGAAAAGAAAGAAGAGAGAAGTCACACCAGAAGAGGAAGAATCTTTGTTTGAGGTCCCTGAAAACTTTAAAAAGTATGAGATAGACGATAGGAGAGTCATGGTAAGGATGCCAAAACGTGAGGCTCAATCAGGAGAGGCCTATGATAACAAAGAAACCACCAAGAAAATAGTTGTAGCCATGGAAGAAGGAGAAGAGCAATGCACCTACATAGGGCATGACCTGACAAAAGACGAAGAGCATGAATTGATAGCCTTGCTAAGAGAATACAGAGATGTATTTGCTTGGAGTTACAAGGATTTGAAAGGTGTAGACCCGGACATATGCTCACACACAATCCCCATGACCTCAGATGCTAAACCTTCTAAGCAAAAGCCATACACATACAATGGTAATTATGCTGCCAAGATCAAAGAGGAGATAGATAGACTGGTAGAAGCTGGATTCATCTATGAAATTGAGCACACTGAGTGGGTATCCCCCATTGTAGTTGTGCCCAAGAAGAATGGAAAGCTACGTGTGTGCACTAACTTGAAGAAGGTTAATGCAGCCACAATTTGAGATAACTATCCACTTCCAATTACCGAGCATCTATTAGAAAGGGTAGCAGGCAAGGAATTCTACAGCTTCCTTGATGGATTTTCGGGCTACAATCAGGTAGCCATTGCTCCGGAAGACCAGCATAAGATAGCTTTTGCCACAGAATGGGGCATATTTGCCTTTCGAGTAATGCCATTTGGGCTTACCAATGCTCCTGCAACCTTCCAAAGATTGATGTGTCACGTGTTTAAAGAGTTCCTGAGGAAGAGTTTAGAGGTCTATATTGATGATCTTTGCGCTCATTCCAACATTAGACAAACACACATACCTGAGCTCAGGCAAATCTTTGACAAATGTAGAGAATATCAAGTCTGCCTGAACCCAGAAAAGTGTGTTTTCATGGTCAGGCAAGGCAAGATTCTAGGACACATAGTGTCAAAGAATGGCATATCCACTGATGAAGAGAAAGTAAGAGCCATAGCCGAGCTACCTAAGCCAAAGGATGTCAAGGAAGTACAAGATTTCATGGGGCATTGTGGTTATTACCGATGGTTTATACACATGTATGCCATCATAGCAAAGCCTCTGTATGGGCTTTTGACTAACTTTGAGTGGACTAATGAATGTGAGGACTCCTTCAATGAGCTCAAAAGAAGATTGTGTTCAGCACCAATCTTGACCACACCAGATTGGAATAAGCCATTTCATGTTCACGTGGATGCATCCAATTATGCTATTGGATGTGTACTCGCACAACCTACGGGGGAAGGTAATATGGATCTTCTAATTGCCTATGCTAGTAGACAGTTGAATGCAGCTGAACGGAACTATACCACCACCGAACGAGAAGGATTAGGCATGGTATATGCAGTTAAAAAGTTTAGACACTATTTGCTTGCAAATAAGTTTAAATTTTTTACCGATCTTCAGGCATTATTGTACTTGGTAAACAAACCATGCAATACAGGATGATTAGTAAGATGGTTTCTCTTACTAATGGAATATGACTTTGAAGTAGTAGTGAGGAAAGCGAAGACTCACTTGAGAGCAGACCATCTCTCTAGGCTCACATCTTGAGAAGCCCCACAAGGAGTGTCAGATGACCTTCCTGATGCTTACTTGTTTAATTTGGAAGTTGTACCTCAATGGGCTAAGCCATTAGTGCCAGTATTGACATACGGGCCCAATCACTCAGTCATAAACACTCAAGATCGGGAGATAATAAAAACCCAAAAATACCAGATCATGGCAGGAAGTATGTACAAGCACATAGATCAAGGGATCCTAGCTTGTTGTGTGGAAGAGGATGAGTACGCTAAATGGTTGCAATTGGCACATGTAGGTGCATTAGAGCAACACTACTCAAAGCAATGAACCCTACAGACACTAAGGAGACTCGGAGTGAAGCAGATGTCCATAAGTTGTGCAACGAATGCCCAATCTGTTGCACTAAACCACCGGTGGAGCATGCCACTCTTTATCAAGTGTCCATAGTGCCAGATTGGAGTGAACCATTAGTAGCTTTCTTGAGGACGAGAACATTCCCTCAAGATATGACACTGGCCAGACAAAGAAGTCTAGAACAAGAAGCCCTAGATTACTCACTCATTGGTGATAATCTATACAAGTGTGGTAAAGATGGTTACCTGAGACTATGTGTCCATGAGAGTGAATACATCAAGATCTTGGAAACTGCTCACCAAGGTGTAGCAGGAGGACACTTTGGACCAGATCAGGTGATCAAGGCAATCCTATTTGCAGGCTTATGGTGGCCGACCCTTCACATGGATGCACATACCTATGTGAAGAGGTGTGATGTTTGTCAGCGAACTCAGTACCCTATACGCAAAGATGAAATGCCACTAAAGCCTATGATGGGTGGTCGTGCATTCTCTAAGTGGGGAATAGACTTTGTTGGTCCTATTAATCCCCCAGCTAAGGGTTCACATGCTGAATATATCATTGTGGCCACAGACTATCTAACCAAGTGGGTAGAAGTGAAAGCTACCACGAAGAACGATGCTCATATGACCGCAAAGTTCTTATTTGAAAATGTGTTCATGAGGTACGGATTGCCAATAGAGTTAGTGAGTGATAGAGGCACACATTCCTTGAATGAAGTTATTGAAAATCTTCTCCAAGAATTCTTGGTAGTACACAAGAAGTCTGCCCCCTATCACCCACAAGCTAATGGGCAAGCCAAAAGCACAAATAAGATCCTATGCAACGTGCTTACCAAATTAGTGAATAATAAACGCTCTGATTGGGACAAACAGCTACACCACACTGTTTGGGCATACAGAGTTGCCTACAAAACAGTACTCCAAGCCACACCCTTTCAGATGGTATTTGGCCAAAATGTAGTGCTACCATTGGACTTCTTGATACCTACACTAAAGGTAGCAGAGGAGCATGAGTGGACGGGCCATGAGCTCTCCTCTAGGATCTTTGACCTTGACCGATTAAGAGAAACCAGACTGAGGGCTGCCACAGGGATATATGCAGCTAAGAAGCGATAAAGGCATACTTTGACGCCCATGTTAAGGATAAAGGCTTGAAGGCGGGAGATTTAGTTTTAGTATACACCCTGAAACAACATGCGAGAAAATTAGAGAAGCGGGGCTATGGACCTATGATCATCAATAGGATCTCAACGAGTGGAGCAGTACAACTAGCCACATTAGAAGGCAATGTTCTACCTAGCCACATAAGCGGGTGCAGAGTCAAGTTATATCAGGAACCTCTGACTGAAGAGATGCTAAATCGACTCAATGTTGCCAAGAGACGCAAAGAGGAAGAAAAGCGAATTCGAGAAGAAGATCAAGCAGAAGCTTTAGAACGCATCAAAAGAATGAAGTTGAGACGACAGGGTAGGGATCAGCCCAGGGTAGATGACTATGCAGACCCAGGATATCATATGGCAATGTGTGAAGTCTCAGGAATAAGTGCCCATAGAATAATCGATCGACGCCCGTTTGTGACCTTAGAGATAGGACAAGGAATAAGTGCAAAAACTGTGCGAGCTTTGATTGACTCAGGTGCAGCCACTAGTGCTGTTAAATTTTCTTACTATCAAAAGTTGAAATTAAATGTCAACCCTATAGAAGCCTATCTAATAGGATTGGGAGGTGTGGAAACCCCTTGCATGGGCGAGGCGGAACTTCCCCTCCACATTCAAGATGTTTTAATGGCAGTAAAAGTACTAGTGTGTCAAGATGAGGACCTCATTGAGCCTCTGGTCTTGGGTCAAGACTGGATCTATGATCATGCAGTCAATTTAAACCTAATAAGTGGACTTCTTCAGGTTTGGGTCAATGAGAAATGCATTACAATTGAGTTAGAAAGTGAAGCACTCAAGGAATTAGGCAAGGCACACACTCCTGGTCCTTCCAGGAGTACACTTGAAGATCATGCTGTTCTTGTCCAAGACTATGTGATGCAGAGGAACGATTGTCTCAACAAAGAAGTCAAGGGTATGATGGAACTCCCTTCTTTTCCAAAGGCCATCGGGATGCAGCAATCAGGGGCAAATAAAATGCAGGAGAAGCAGGCGACTTACACTCGAAATCAAAAGAACATACGAAGCCAAGTGTCTCAACCATCAAAGCAAGTGTGGGTACGGAAAGGCGAGCATCATATTACGGTCAAGCCACAACAACTGGCTCAACTTCCTGTTAGTGACCAACGACACGACACTAATAAGAAGTCCCCCAAAAATCTTTCTGTAGAAGTGAAGTCTATATGGGTACCCAAGAAGTCGATGAAGGCTAGCCCACAATCAAGACAAGTTTGGGTGCCTAAGGCTTGCTTGCGGGCTCAAATAGCTACACCGAGACCACACCCTGTACAACATGGTTCACTCACTCGCACAGCCGATATCCACTTGTTTTCAACACGCACGAACACACATTGGCCCATGAGAACGAGCAGAATCACTTTCTGAGGTTCAGGTTGACTGAATGGTCATAAATCCAATCTTGACGCAAGACAAGTGGTTCCGTAAGGTCCTCATCTTGACACACTAGCATTTTGACTTTCATTGGAACATATTGAAGGTAGATGGGAAATTCCACCTCGCCCAAACAAGGGGTTTCCACACCTCCCAATCCTATGAGATAAGCTTCTATGGGATTGATGTTCAAGTGCAAGTCTTGGCAATAGGAAAGTCTAACTGCACTAGTCGTTGCACCTGAGTCAATCAATGCTTTCACAGTTCTTGCACTCTTTCCTTGTCATATCTCTATGGTCACAAAGGGACGTCGGTCAATGCTTTGAGAAGTAATTATGCCTGATTTTCGGCACATATCCATGTGATATTTTGGGGCTTTTAAGTTGACATCTAGGCCTAGTTGCCTTAACTTATTTCGCCTAATACGCTCTCTGGCCTCTCCCTATGCTTCTTCTCTCACCCTTAACTCTTCTTCTTTTCGCTTGTTAGTAGTGTTGAGTCTCATTAGCATATCCTCAGTAAGAGGTTCTTGATAGAGCTTGACTCTACATCCACTAATGTAGTTTGGCAAGATGTCACCTTCTAGAGTGGCCAATTGAACCGCACTGCTAGTGGAAATTCTATTAATGATCATAGGTCCATATCCTCTTTTTTCCAATTTACGAGCATGTTGTTTTAGTGTATAAACCAACACTAGGTCTCCCTCTTTCAATCCTTTATCCTTGATGTGTGCATCAAAATAAGCCTTTTGTCTTTTCTTTGCAGCATAGATGCCTGCAGCCGCTCGTAGCCTCGTCTCACCTAAACGTTCTAGATCAAAGATCGTGGAGGACAATTCATGTCCATTCCATTCATGCTCTTGTGCTACTTTTAATGCTGGGATTAATAAATCTAATGGTAGCATAGCATTTTGTCCGAAGACCATCTGAAATGGGGTGGCATTGACTACCGTTTTATAGGCAACTCGGTATGCCCAAACAGCATGATGAAGTTTTTTGTCCCAATCAAAGCATTTATTATTAACTAGTTTAGTCAAGACATTACATAGGATCTTGTTTGTGCTCTCATCTTGTCCATTAGCTTGGGGATGATAGGGGGCAGACTTCTTATGTATCACCAAAAAATCTTGGAGAAGATTTTCAATGGCTTCATTCAAGAAGTGTGTACCTCTATCACTTACTAACTCTATTGATAATCCATATCTAGTGAACACATTCTTGAATAAGGACAGTCGTAGTCTGAGCATCATTCTTAGTCGTGGCTTTTACTTCTACCCACTTGGTAAGGTAATTTGTGGCTACAATAATGTACTCTGCATGGGAGTTTCTAGCTGGGGGTTAATAGGACCGATGAAGTCTATACCCCACTTCAAAAATGCACGTCCTCCCATCATTGGTCTCAAAGGCATCTCATTTTTTCTTATCAGATATTGTGCATGTTGACATGTGTCATATTTCTTCACATAGGTATGTGCATCCATATGAAGAGTGGGCCACCAAAGTCCTAAGAAGAGAATGGTCTTGATTACTTGGTCAGGACCAAAATTTCCACCTGCAACGCCACTGTGTGCAGTTTGTAAGACCTGTAAATAATCTGATTCATGAACACACAATCTTAAGTAACCATATTTTCCTCTGTGATATAGGTTTTCTCCTACTAAGGCTTAGTCCTGGGCCTCTTGCTCCATGCTTCGTCTTCTTGCTAGGCTGACCTCTTTGGGCAATGTTCCTAATCGCATAAATTCTACCAATGGAGCACTCCACTCTGGAATTAAAAACACTTGATTAAGGGTGGCATGCTCCACTGGGGGCCTCTCTTGGCACACTGGGCAATTCTTAATCCACTCATGTATTTTTTTATCCATGCTAGGCCAATATGCTCCTAAATGTTTCAGATTATGCAATGTTCGTTGTTTAGAATAGTGATTTCCTAGCAATCCTTCATGAGCTTGTTGCAACCAACTACTATGTTCATCGTCCTCAACGCAACAAGCTAGTACACCCTCTGTATCTTGTTTGTACATGCTGCCAGCCAATATGTGATATTTTTGTGATTTTACAATTTCTTCTTCTGATGTTTTCACATTCTTATTTGCGGGTCCAAAGGTTAGGACTGATACCAACTTATTTGTCCATTTAGGAACAAATTCTAAATTGAACAGATAAGCATCAAGTAGTTCATCAGACACTCCTTGTGATGACTCTCCTGAAGTGATGCGAGAAAGGTGATCTGCCCTGAGGTGGGTTCTACCTTTCCTAACAACAACTTCAAAGTCATATTCCATTAGCAAGAGGAACCATCTTACTAGACGTCCTGTATTGCAAGGTTTATTGACCAAATATAACAAAGCTTGATGATCAGTGAAAAACTTGAACTTATTGGCCAATAGATAGTGCCTAAACTTCTTCACGGCATATACCATGCCTAAGCCCTCTCGCTCTGTTGTGGTATAGTTTTGTTTAGCTGCAGTTAGCTATCTGCTAGCACATGCTATGGGCAAATCAAGATTTCCTTCACCTATGGGTTGTGCTAGCACACATCTTATTGCATGATTGGATGCATCTACATGAGCATGGAATGGTTTATTCCAATCAGGAGTGGTCAGTATTGGTGCCATGCACAAACGTCTCTTCAGCTCATTGAAGGAATTCTTGCATTCATCATTCCACTCAAAATTTGTCAACAAACCATAAAGAGGTTTAGCTATGATCGCATACATGTGGATAAACTTGCAGTAATATCCACAATGGCCCATAAAGGCTTGTACCTCTTTAACATCCCTTGGCCTTGGCAACTCCGCTATGGCTCTTACTTTGTCTTCATCTGTTGAGAAACAATGTGACCTAAAATTACCTTGTCGTACCATGAATACACACTTTTTTGGGTGCATACACACTCAATATTCTCTACACTTGTTGAAGATATGTCTGAGCTCGGGGATGTGGTATCTTCTTTCTTGGGAATGAGCACATAAATCGTCCACGTATACTTCTAAGCTCTTT
Source organism: Ceratopteris richardii (assembly GCA_020310875.1). Lineage (NCBI taxonomy): Eukaryota > Viridiplantae > Streptophyta > Polypodiopsida > Polypodiales > Pteridaceae > Ceratopteris > Ceratopteris richardii. Next base: position 69,229,232 of record CM035407.1, read on the forward strand.
CACAAGAACTCTTTGAAGACATGACACATGAGCCTTTGCAAGGTTGCAGGTGCATTGGTGAGCCCAAATGGCATCACACAAAATGCAAAGATTCCCCATTCTATGGAGAATGCTTTTTTGTGTTGATCTTCAGGGGCAATGGCTACTTGATTGTAACCTGAAAATCCATCAAGGAAACTATAAACTTCCTTGCCTGCAACATGCTCCAATAGGTGTTTCGTGATTGGAAGCGGATAACTATCCACACTCGCAACTTCCCGTTCTTCTTGGGCACCACTACAATGGGGGACACCCACTCAGTATGTTCAATCTCGTAGATAAATCCGGCTTCAATCAACCTATCAATTTCCTCTTTTATTTTAGCTGCATAAGTGTCATTATGTGTGTAGGGTTTCTTTTTGGTACGCTTGGCTTCAACAATCATGGGGATCCTATGAGAGCATATTCTTGGATCTACCCCCTTCAAGTCTCTATAGTGCCATGCAAACACATCCTAATATTCCCTTAATAGAGCTATGAGCTCCATTTCTTCTCTTGCACTTAGGTCATCTCCTATATATGTGCATCTCTCTTCATTCTCTTCAATGGTCACTACAATCTTCTTGGTCTTTTCTTTACTATCATATGATTCTCCTATGATGGCCTCTCTTTTAGGCATTCGTACCAAAATTTTCCGGTCTTCAACTTCATATTTCTTGAAGTTTTCTGGTACTTCAAACAATGACTCCTCCTCTTCTTGTTTTATTGCTTTTCTTTTCTTTTCTTTTTCTTTTGACTACCCTCACTTCCATCCTTTTAATTGACGGGTTTAATGCTTGTGAGAGGGTCTTCTTCTTTTTTAGTAAATACTCCGACATCTTCTAGATAGTGCTTCTCTGAATTAAAGCAACTATCCATCACAATGGACTCTAGATCATCATCATGCTCTTCTTCTTCTTCTATGACATCACTAGGGTCACATTCTTCCAATAGGGGTGACACATGAACACTGAAATATCATAACCCTTCTCATCACAATGAGTTGTCCATTGTTCTTCATTGACTGCGATGTCCATGGTGGCCAAGATTTCCGCTCAACTGTGAGGCTCAAATTCCTCATCTGGAAATATCATCGGTGTATAGGCTGGGTCTTTAATTGGTCTATCTCCTAGGGGAGTTCCTTCTTCTCTTGCCTTTAAGCGTTTTTCCTCTTCCTCCGCGAGCAACCTTGCACATCCACAAATGAGTATCTTCATGCAACCATGATGGATCAGGTGAACTTCCAGAATGCACAGAGATAGAATCTTCTTTCTTTTTGTGGATAGTATTCCATTGTAGGGGTGGTACATCTCTGAAGGTGTAATCCTTCAAATTGACCTTGGTGGTGACCCCTAAGTGCTGTAATTACAAGGAGTTGGTACCCCAATCTTGTACAGTTTGTAGTTGTTGTAGGAAGGGTCTTCCTAGGATCATCTCATAGACATTATTTTTCTCAAAGTCACATATAGCAAAGGTGTGCTCAAACTCTACACCACAAGTGATTAGAGTTATCCCTTCTAGCAATCCTAGAGGTCTTTCAAAATGACCGTCGACCATTTGAAGTTTCATTCTAGTTGATCTTAATGTGGGTTTGCCCCATTGCTTCCACAAGGAGGTGGTTGCAATAGCAACACCAGCACCTGAATCTATGATTGCTTTGGTTGTGTAACCTTGGTAGGTGATTGGAAGATAAGTATTACCTTCTTCACCCTCACACATGTCCCCTATTTTGTCTAGAGGTATCTCTGGGACTTTCTCCTTAGAGCCTGCTTTTGGCGTTTTGGAATCAAGTTCTGGAACTTGATCCTTCACATGATTCCATAGCTCAAGTTTTGCTTTGAGTAGCTCTTCTACAGTGAGATGACACTGAACCTTAGTGTTCTTCACGACATCAGTGTTCCTTGGAACCACTGAGTCTTCATTTCTTACCAATATTGTGGGAGCTCTGATCTGAAGAGATTCAGATTCCCATGGGCCTGTGAATTGAGGCAACTCTTGTAAAGAATTAGATTCAAAATCTAATCTTTCATATTCTTGTTGCTCTGTTTGGTCTCCATAGATAGACGGAATGTCTTGGGGAAATTGATCATGAAGATCATCAATCTCAGGAATAGGAGGAGGATTACCCTTCTCCTTGGCCCATTTCTCTTCTTGTATTTCCCGCAAGAACTCTTGAGAGTACTGTTGAATTGAAGGAGGTATTCCAGCATCCATGGAATTAGGAACGTAAGCTCCCATTGGTGGTGAGCTTCCTCTCTCAATAATTGGTTGAGCCTGTGGAGGTAAAGAAACTTGTGGTTTTTTTACCAACTACTCTAATCTTTCTAGTAAGCCCTAGAAATGCAAATCCGGTTTGACAGAGTTTGTCTGATTGAACTTTTGACTAGTCTTGAGCATAGCTTGAGCTTGTTCTACCATTTTCATGCACATTTTCATCCGTTCAATCTCTAAATCCGCTCTAAGGTAACTCTTGTCTAGGTTTGCAGCTGTTGGCCCTTCTTGAAGTCAAGCCTGGTAGGCCTTGAACATCATGTCCAAGCCGTCTAGGGTTGGATCTACAAGAACAGACCCTCGTTGTGGTCTATTTACAATGGGTGGTGGGGCGGGATGAGGTGGAGTGGATGGAGTTTCGGCATGGAAGGTGTTTTGAAATGCAATGTCTTCTTTTTTTTTTTTGCGTCTTTCAGGCTTTCTTCTAGTTCGGATAACTTTTTGTTCCACTTGCGGTTGACTTTCTCCCTGGTATCCTTCCGTGCTCTTGTTTTCCTCTTACTAGGCTCTCCTGATTCACTCGACTCCGATTGCTCTACCGGTTTATCTTGTTTTAATGCTTGTGCCCTAGTAACTGCTTGTATAGGAGCCACCTTACTACTATTTGCACTTGAATCTGTCACTAAGCCTACCACATTTATGGGTGTGACCTTGGGCACACTAGAGGGGTTTCCTGGACAATCTCTGGGGAGATGGTCTTTACCACACTCAAGACAAAAGGCTTGTATTGTGAAAATTTGTGATGTTCTGTCCTTGTCCCAAAGTTGATGAGTGGGGATATTCACAAATGAAATGGTCGCCCTGACACCTAAAACATGATCCTCTAGGGGCTTGTGGTCTCATTTGTCTCAATTGGGGCCTAGGGTTAGGATTTGTGTACATGACATTGGAGTATTCTAGCTCCCAATTTTGTTCCATAGGTGGTGCCTCATATTGATATGGATAAGTCTCACTATGCTCAGGTGACTCTGTGTAATAAGCATGTGGACTAACTTCATGGGAGTAGTCTGAACTATGAGCATGAGATTCATTCTCTGAGATCAGTGGGATTACTGGCACCAATGCTCTATTAAGGTTCTCCTCTACCACTGCATACTTAACTGGAATTACATTGGAAGGAGTTGGTGGTTGGTTTCCCAAGGCTGGTTGTGGCCTATATTGTGCTTCATATTGCTGTTGTGGTCGATAATATGGTTGTTGATATTGGTTATGAGACCTACCTTGTTGGTAAGGTTGCTGATAAGTTTGTCTAATAGCTTGCCTATTGTAGGGACAATCTTGAGCCGTATGGTTTGAATATTTTCTCTCAATAGTGCAATATGGAACACTCCTTTCTCTCATGTTCTGGTTGTGCAATGGGCATACATTAGCCATGTGGTCGCCTCCGCAAGTATAACACCGATTCCATGAGGTGACTCTTGGTATTTGTCTATTTTGAACTCCTAGCTTCTTGGCAACTTGCTCTGCTATCTCATCCCACTCAGTGGAGGCCTTGGAGGTATGACTAGTAGAACTGTCTGAATCCTTGTAGAGTTTTGACAGTCCTAACTCCTCACCCAAATTATCTTCTATGTCAATGCACATCTGCACACACTCTTCTATGGATCTAGGCTCTTTCAAGTACACATATGATCTCAATTTTGTGCTTAGTAAGCCATCTAAAAACAAGGCCACTTGTTTGGCTGGTGTGGGTAATTCTGGCACAGGGCATCTTTCTAGGTATTGTCTAAACCTTCTTCCTGCTAGTCGCATTGTTTCTTGGGGTGTCTGCTTGAAGCTGTGGATCAAAGATGATGTGTTATGCATGATACCACTCTTGGAGAATTCTACAATGAATTCATCTAGCAGTTGACCTATATCACGATAGTTGCGACTAGTCAGTGGTTGAAACCAAGCTAAAGCAGTACCCTTAAGAGTCAAACCAAATGCCTCATATTAGGTGAGCAAATCCTCAACATGTTCAGCTCTCAACACTTGTTTGAACTCGGCCACATGATCATAAGGATCTCCTATTCCGTCAAAATAATTCTTCATTGCCTTGATCACTTGAGTGGGTCTAAGGGTTCTTGTGTGCTCTCGGGGTCCGGGCAATGGAAAAATCATGTTACTCAATGTCTCTCTCTTTCAGGTCTTTCACCCTCATGTCCTGATCTATTTTTGCCAACAGTGTGTGTAAAACTGACCTCAGGTCTCTCTCTGGCTATTTCCCTCTGGTTTTCATGAGCCTTGGATGATCCTACTCCTTGGAGGCCATGGGACACATTGGATCATGGTGGAGAAAAGATCAATTCACCCTGCCAAGTATATGCGTGTTTATCATGTTCTGTTACCAAGAACATTTTCTCTTATGTGTTATCCAGGTAGACAACTTTGCTTGGTATCTCAAGATCCTTGAACTCGTAGATGATGACTATGCCCAATCGGCTAGGTTGATCTGGCTTGAATCTCCAAAAGGCTTCCTTTGTTTCTCTATTCAAGAATAGTTCTATGCTTTTGTTGTCTTGAGGGATCCAATATGGAGTGATCACTCTGGTCAAGACTGACTTACATCTAGGAGTTTGAGGTCCTTGTCCTACATTTCCTTGTTCTAGGTCTCCTATCTCATTCTCAGGAGTGATATTTCCAAACTCATCGGTCCTATCTGGTAAGTTGGTGACCACATACATGGTTCCTTCCTTATCAACGTATGAACCCTCTTCGAACTTGACTACTGGGTGTTCAAGTCCAAAGGGTTGATCTGGATTTTTGAGTTGGACCACTGACCGCCTTAGGCCGTCCTCATAGATGCGAGCACCTAATCAGTTGCTCCGAATATATTCCAATTGTGTCTTATATGGACCTTTGGGTGTTTATAGATAGGTCGTACTTGAGTTTCCTACAGGTTTCCCCATGCTAAAAGACATTTTTGAATCACTTGTGTCTGAACTTAGTACGTAAGGATAACCACTTAGTTGTTGTGCCCACGACTTAGCTGTATAGTTGACATTAGCTACCAGATCTGAAGTTCATAAGCCATTAGGGAAAAAAGTGAACCTTGCATGGGCCTTGTAAGGATTCCTAATTTTTAGGGATTAAAAAGCCTAATCTAGAGGATTAAAGGGACTTAGAAAACCACTAGTGGTATTTCCAAATAAAATAGTATTTACAAGAATTTTGTGCTTGAATTTGAAAATATAATTTTTCATGGCCTTTGGATGCTTCATTTTAATGGTCAAGATTGAAGGGAATAAAGTACTAGACAGAGAATGTCTGACAAGCATGCGAGTTGGCAGAATCCAACGGATTTTTTTGTGCATACTTCTGCATCATTCTTGACCATTCGATCTTCACGAATCCAACGTCCTACCGGATTTGGGGCTGAGTGAAAGTGGCGCAGTCCATGGCAGCCGTCCGATGCATGATTTGATCCAATGGCCCAGGCGTAAAGGTGCCTTTTCAATTTTAGATTTAAACCTCAACCATCAGATCATATGAAGATCAATGGCTAGAAATGATGGCGCAGAAGATCAGCCCCTTTCACGGGGCATCGTCCGATCGGGCATCCAATCGAAGGGTGGATTTTGAATGGCGCATTTTTTTAGCAAGAACTTGATCTCAGCCATTGAAAGTCATATAGATCCAAGGGTTCATAAACAATATTGCCTTGACTTTGGCCACACAACCTCCACCTTTGGATCATTAAGACAATCGATGGTTGTAATGCGTTTTCAGGCCTTTCAAAACCGTTCACACAACGAAAACCAAGAGTTCTAGGTGGTTTTGTTCTCTTTGACCACACAAAAACTAGTGAAGCCTATGCCTAGTCTATGTGATTAAGGGACTAGACTGTGTCCACCACCCTCTTCTCATTGGTCCGTCACTAATCACTCCTTAATCCAAAAGGTCCATGCAGGGTTCATTTTTTCCCCTAATGCTTTGTCTTCTAGTCCCAAAATTCCCCTTTGTATTGCTCAAAATCCCTTGGAGCTTCCTTGGTTTCTTAGTCCCACTTGAGGGTCAACTTCAAATTATCCTATCTAAAAATCAACGAGCTTTCTAATGAGCTACAGAGCTCTAAAAATGGACTTTTGATGAAAAAGTTCTGTTAGATCAGGCTCCTGGAGGTCAAAACAAGGAAATAGGACATTTTGGAAAAATCACGATTTTGTGTGAAAATCGCGATTTTGGACAACCTTGGAAATCACGATTTTGATTGAAAATCGTGAAGAAATGCGATTTTGAATGAAAATCGTGAAAAACGTGATTTTAAATGAAAATCGTAAAAAACGTGATTTTGAGTGAGAATTGTGAAAAACGCAATTTTGAGTGAGAATCTTGAAAAACGCGATTTTGAGAATGATCACAAAATCGCGATTTTGAATGAAAATCGCGTGTTTTTGACATGAAAATCGCGATTTTGAATGAAAATCGTGTTTTCTCAAAATCGTGTTTTCTCAAAATCGTGTTTTTGACATGAAAATCGCGATTTTGGCTAAAAATCGTGTCTTTTGAGAATCGTGTTCTGAAAATCGCGATTTTGTACCTTAGTGAAAATCGTGTTTTCTGAAAATCGTGAAAATCGCGATTTTGGATGAAAATCTTGTTTTTTAAAATCGCGATTTTGGAGCCACAGAGAAGCGTGTTTTCACAAAATCGTGTTTTTGGCTAAAAATCGTCATTTGTGAAAATCGCGATTTTGAGCCCACTAAAAATCGTGTCTTCTCAGAATCGTGTTTTTGAGAAATTTAGAGAATCGTGATTTTGAGCACAACCAGAGAATCGTGATTCTGAGAATGACCTCAGAATCGTGTTCTTTCAAAAAGCTTTTAGACGAGAAATAGAAAACCATATTTTTTTGAAAAAATTTAAATTTTATGAAAATCGTGATTTTCAGTCAGAATCGTATTTTTTAGGTGGGAAATTCAAATTTTTGAGCGCCGAGCAATGGCGAGCTCCGTATGTGCAGAAAATCATGAAAAAACACAGACGCTTGCTCTCCCTTGCACTTGGTAACTCCTTCTTACACAATAATGCATGAAAAATGGTGTGAGAATGGTGGAAATGCACTAAAAAACAAGAAATTTTTATGAAGATGAAGATGGAAGAAGATGGAGATGGTGATGATGATGAAGATGAAGAAGAAAAATTAGAAAATGAACAAAAATGATAGTTTTTTTACCTTCCAACATCGCAAATCTACGATCTTACCATCACAACGCTCGTCCTCGAAGCTCTCTCCCCGGCAAGGGCGCCAAAATTTGGTGTAGCTCAAGCGTAAGCACGCCACCTCCTTTATTTGTCAATCCGCGGAGACGTGAGGACCGGTATGAAGACCCTGAGCAAGTGAAGGCACAAATGCGTGAGTGAAAGCACACAAACATGCACACACATACACACACACATGCACAAGGTAAGATCAAAGAGAGGAACAATGGAAAGCTTTGATTACAAAAGAGTTCTCTTAAAAAAACTCTATTCTCTAACAAGCTAACCTCGAAAATGAGCTTTCTAGCTCTTTTTATAGTTTTTTGAGTAGTTTTGGCCCTGTCCAGACCTAGTGTCCGGCCTAATTAAAAATTAGGTTCCAGAGCTTATTTGAGGGCTCAAATGAAGTCTAAAAATTATGAAAATTTGTAGGATGATACTTCTAATACTCCTCAAGCTTGAGGAATCCTTGGCTTGAACAAAATGGAGTTATAAAAATATGAAATGGCGTTTACAATGGCTTTTAGTGATGAAAATCACTATTTTTATAGGGATTTCTCTTGAAAATTTGACATACACTTCTTGGAGCTCCCTATGTGCTCCTTCTTCTTGTGTTTCAACTTCTCTGATGTATTTATTATGCTTGTCCTTAACCTTGAGCTTCAACACTTGAGTTCGCCAACACAGTAAAAAAATGTCAAAGGATGTGACAAATGGCTCAACTATGTATATCTGGCACCGCCGCATGGTCCAGCAATGGTAGCATATATTATTTCCACCATTCGGCATTGGGGCATTAGGTTCAAGAATGTACCAGATGTAATGGCACAGATGTGCCTCAAAATATTCGAACTCATGCTTGTCACATTCCGGACCTTCAAAAAATGTTCAAGAACCTCACCTCTCAGACCTAGGCTTCAATGAAGGTAACCTCGACATAGTCTATGATATGAGCACCACCCCATCCGCCAATGTTGTATATGCGTGGCACGCTCATATCAAATATCTCCCAGCATGCTTCAAACAAACATTTGAAGAAATGTTTATTAGAGGGTTCTAGGATTATACTTAGAAATATTCATTCCAGACCCTCTCATCTGTTACACTTATTTGTTGTGGAGCAGTCCCCACACTCAGATAAGCTGCGTATGCCACATCCGGAGGTACCTAGGCTAGTAGATTAGGATATGTTAGACGGTCGCCGGAGTAGGACAAATGTATGCCGGATGTAACGGAATTCCTTGAATTACGCGCAAAAGTTGGTACGCGCACTTTGTAAATCTATATAAAACAATGTAAGGAGAATGCTCGAGAGAGACGTCTTTTTTCTGGAATTGCCGGATTGTTCGCCTAATTTTCTGTCAGAGTACTGTTGACACTATTGTGGAGTCTGAGTAATGTGAATGTTGAGTTCTGTATCGGATGCTCACATTGAAGTTCACATAACGAGTGATTGAATGACGGATTGTGTGTCTAAGTACTGTTATCATGTTGTATTGCTGCGTATTCTTCAGTTATTGAAGTACCCTGAGTCAGTTTGAGTAGTTATTTGGCTATGTGAATCGAATAGGTAATTTGTTGCCCTGTCGGAGTATGTTCTGTGTGTTTCTATCAGACTCATTGCATTCGGTGAAATAACTGTGACCCTGAACATGAGTACGAACTAGTATCTTCGGTAACGTGGACTTTTGAGATCATTGGCAAGTGTGGTGACGAATGAATCTGTCAGCTATAGTCTTCACTTTGGTTGATTTACGGTAGAATAGAGAATCTGTAGAATGGACTACTGCTCTGTTCCAATAGCAGAATAGTATGAAGAAGTTCGATACACAGGTGTAAAGAAACCCAATATTGTCTAGTTACCGCAAGTAACTAAGCTAAGACGTGCATTAGTGTTTTGATGTTGTGATTAAGAATTGGGAAAAGAGTACAAGGCCTCTGTCTAACAGACCCCTACCACTCCCAAGAACCCACTTGGTCTGATAACGCCTTTCGGTAATAGAAAGTTTAATACAGTTTACGGTGAATCACTATTTTACGTTTAAAATTTGTTCGGTAACGATTTTGGTTAGTCATAAACACGTCGTACGTTTAATATGTTTAACACTTTTTACGCTTCTTCAACACTTGGCGCCATTTGTGGGAAGGTGGCATCAAAATTGCCAGTCATCTGTCAGAATTAGATTATCGTTCGATTGGCAATAGCAACAGAACCAGATTGTTGCAGACTGTCCCGTTAGTAATACTACGCGATTAGTACAAAAGATGATACATGCCGGTTACTCGATCCGGTGAAACGTATCCTAAGAACCATCAGTATGGAGTACTTAATGTACAAAAGACAACTCTGGAAGGTAAGAGTACAACTAGGTCTGACCCAGTTGTCAAGAAAGTTAAGAACGTTAAAACTGATTCCGGTCATATTCCGTTGGAACGTGTTACGCCTCTGGTACATTTCGGTACTATTTCGGCACAGTCTGTCGAAGATATAGTAATTCCAGAACATACCAAGACGCAGTTGGAATCTAGTTTAACACTCGTGGAAAAAGATTCAGATTCATCGACGATTAGAAATGCTCTAGTCAAAGAAAGCGGCGAAGGCGAAAAAACGCCGAATCCGGGCATAATTTCGGTGCCTTCCGGTGATAATTCGATAAGAGAATCACAATTTTTCGATGACGATTTAGCATTTTCTGACGAATCTTCAGCCCAATCACTGCGCTTGGAAACAAGTTCCCATATACTGGACATCAAGAAGGAAGGAAAGCTGTTCGAAACAGAGATGAGAAGCATAATAAGCAAGATAATCGCACCGGAAAGTGCGCCATCCGACGATACAGATTCCGATAGTTCAGATATTCAAACCCTAGATACAGAAGGAAGGTATAATACACTCACGATGAATGGGCAACAACAACAACAGTTATGTCCACCCAGGCCACCTCCAACGGGAGTGACATACACGAAGTTTGGTGGATTTCCAGGAGATGATCTGGATGCTCACGTACGCACCTTCGAGATAAGCTACGCAGTTCTCAACCATCCACCGGATCAGGCCTACAAAGACATTGTCTTCCAATCTACACTTGTCAATGAAGCAGCTAGATGGCTTACAGAATATGATATTAATCATTTCAGTACCTACGAAGCAGTACGAGATGCTTTTCTGCAGCGATTTAGGTTAAAAAAAATCAAGCCGAAATTTTTGACTATCTGCAGAATAACAGACAGAAGGCAAATCAAATCGTACAGGAGTATGCTACTCTCTTCAAAACACATTTAAGGCAGCTACCACCGGCCCACGCTAACTTGCGAGATGACGTTATTACTCAGTGGTTCATCAATGGCTTGGTTCCACAACTTAAGCAGATCATGATCATAAGATGTGTCGGAGCTATGTCCCTCGATATAGTCATTGCAATGACTCTGCAACTCGAACACAAAGTCGGTGGATTTACAGAAGACTTGGAATGGTTAAAAGCAAACAAAAATGTTGCAGAAGATATGACTAGACAAGTATATTGCAACATATGCAAAAATTCAGGACATGCCAGTGCCAATTGCGCACTTAATCAGACATTCTATGCTATCTGCAACATTGCTAGACACACCACCGAAAACTACGCATACAATGCTAGAGTGCAGGGAACAGCGACTGTCAATGCAATTATCCAGGAACAAGGGCAACCAGTCAACCACTATGTGCCTCCACAAATGAGAAACAACCAGCAGCAAGGATATCGAAATTACTGAGGACAGAGGAATAACAACTATAATCCAAACCGCTGGCAGAACGGGCCACCACCGGAAAATCCCAATTTACCACCACCACGCTGTCATTTTTGTGGTGAATTTGGACATATTAGGAGATTTTGCAAAGATGCAGCTGAGTATGATCAAAGGAAGAAGAAACGTCAAAATCCAATGACCAACATGGTAAAAATCACACCGATGGAGACACAGGCTACTGCAGTCCAGACTCGTTCCGGTAAACAACTGCAACCGGCAGCAGAAATATTTGAACCAGGGATACGTGAACAACACATAATGTATAACAAGGCTAGTCAATGGACTACAGCAGAACCACCAGTCTTTCCAGAGCCTATTCCGGTAACCCAGCCCTCGTTAACAAAGGAAGGAACACAACAAAGGGAGTCAGCAGCAGATACATTACCAACCATAGATACCTCCACATCAGCAGAGGCATCAACTTCAACATCAGTAGAGTCTATCAATCAATCTCAACAGGCTTGGGAAATCCTATCTAAGGCATCTATCACTCTGCCTCTGGGCCAACTATTGGCATTAGTACCTGGAATTCGCCAACAGTTCCAATAACAGTTCAGTCCGGTACCTTCTTGTATTCTAGCGACAGCAGCAGTTCAACCGGAACCTGATTCTATGGTTGATCATTCAGTCCCCTTAATTACAGTATGGTATAGGAACCATAAGATTACGCAGGTATTAATTGATGGAGGCTCTGGAGTTAACATCGTGACTGCGGCATTATGCAAAAGGTTAGGATGGACCGAAATCAAACCATTTCAATTTTTTGTCAGAATGGCAGATCAATCACGAGTCCATCCTGTAGGACTTGTGCGGAATGTACCTATCACTTTACAAGGTACGACCTTTAAAATGACCTTTGTTATACTAGATCTGCCGGAATCCACTTTGGATTACAACCTCCTTTTTGGCCGACCTTGGCTGAAGCATGCAAAGGTAATACAGGACTGGTCTGCACAAGAGCTTACGTTCAAAGATGCCAATCGAAGATATGTGGTAAAATTAGATGCGATACAACCTTGCGAGCTACACGCTAAACCATATTTTGCTGAACCAATCCATATGCTAGATGGATTGTCAGATGATGAAGAAGAAGAGTTTCTAAAGAATAACGCTGATTTAATTTCCTTAGGAACTGTTGATCTACAGATCGTTGTAGATAATTGGAATGCTTTAGCTTGTACACTAATACCCGTCACAGAAGAAGCTAAGAAGGAAGACACTATCTCGACACATGACAATGAACTGCAGCAACTCTTTAAACCAACAGACAACACAGAGAAGCATCAACAGTTCTATGTCCCCGAAGATCAGCTGATCACTTACAATTTAGGAGATGAAGATCATCCGCGTCCTGTAAAGATAAAGCAAAACTTACCGGAAACATTTCAAGCAAGCTTAATCCAGCTACTCCGAGAATTCACTGACGTCTTTGCATGGGACTACAAAGACATGAAAGGATTGGACCCTCGTATCTACCAGCACAGGGTCATGCTGAAGCCAGAAGCAAGGCCAATAAAGCAAACCAGTTACCGGATGAATCCCCATTATGCATCTCAGGTAAAGGCAGAACTTGATAGGTTATTAAAAGTCGGATTCATCGTGCCAGTAGAGCATGCTGAATGGATCTCTCCAATTGTGATTGTGCCTAAGAAAAACAAGCAATTGCAAATCGTGTAGATTACCGGAAATTAAATGCAGCAACCGTACCGGATCCCTTTCCAATTCCCTTTTTAGATACCATGCTTGATAGAGTAGCAGGTCACGAGATGTATTCATTTCTAGATGGATACAGTGGCTACAACCAAGTAAGAATGGCCGAAGAAGATATACCGAAAACTGCATTTATTACCAATTGGGGTGTCTTTGCTTGTACGGTAATGTGGTCTGGATTAAGAAACGCACCAAGCACATTTCAAAGATGTATGTAGGAGATATTTTCTCCTTATCTCACTTCATTTATGCAAGTATATCTCGATGATTTTTCAATTTTCAGTAAGATGATAGCACATCTGTATCATTTACGGTGCTGCTTTCAGAAATGCAGAGAATATAGACTCTGTTTGAATTCAAACAAATCAGTGTTTGCGGTCTCATGTGGCAAGTTACTTGGCCACATTGTATCTGCACAAGGTATCCAAGTAGATCTAGATAAGATTTCGGCAGTATTAGAAGCTCCGGTGCCAGCTTCTCCAAAAGAAGTTATGCGCTTTATGGGCCAAGTACGGTGGCATGGAAGGCACTTACGGTGGCTTGCTCATTTGGCTATACCACTAAACAAGCTAATCATCAAAACACCTCGACAATTTGAATGGACCCAGGAATGCTAGATAGCCTTTGATCGTTTAAAGCATTTATTAACACAAGTTCCTATCTTACAACCGCCGGACTGGGATCACCCATTTCATATATTTGTTGATGCTTCAGATATAGCAATAGGAAGTGTGTTGATGCAACAAATTGATAAATGGTTCAGACCAGTGTATTATGCAAGTCGAAGATTAGCCCCTGTTGAGAAAAATTACTCTGTAACCGAAAGAGAATGTCTAGGGCTAGTATATTCGGTCAAGAAATTCAGACACTACTTGCTAGGCCGTAAATTCACATTTCATGTAGATCACGCTGCACTTGTCTATCTAGTTCGGCAACAACATCTAGGTGATCGATTAGCACGATGGGTCTTACTCTTGCAGGAATTCGATTACGAAGTCATTCACCAGCCAGGCAGTTCACATGCCTTAGCAGATTTTTTATCCCGCTTAGATTCCGGTGAAGCTCCGGTGGGTATAGATGACACGACACCCGCGATTTATGTATCAGAACCAATTAATGAAGATTCTGTAGACCCACCTATCCCATTTTCATATTATGATCAGATCATGACCTTTCTTAATAATAGTTGCCTTCCATCTCAGACTTCTAGAGCAGTACGTAGGAAAATTGCAGTCTTTAGCCGCCAATTTCGGTTAATTGCTGGAGAACTATATTATGTAGATCACACCGGAATCCTACTTCGCTGTATTCCACCGCATGAAGTTAATTCAGTTATTACTCTGGCCCACTCAATTCCTTCCGGTGGTCATTTTGCAGCAGACTTAACTCACCGAAAAATTCTGCAGAGTGGTCTCTGGTGGCCAACGATGTACAGAGATATATTACAGTTTGTCAAACAATGTGATACTTGTCAAAGATCGGGTCAGCCTTTGCAACGTCATCTTTTTCCTCTGCAACCCATCTTACCACTGGAACCTTCAGAAGTGGGGTCTAGATTTTATCGGTCCAATTACACCTCCAGAAGTCTTCAGTAACAACCGTTACATACTAACCTGCACAGACTATGCAACCAGATGGGCTGAAGCCTGGGCTTTACGGTCTGCTACAGCCGTTACGGTAGCAAAGTGTCTGCTAACCGATGTCTTTCCACGTTTTGGCTTACCACTGGAAATTGTCTCAGATCAAGGCACTCATTTTGTAAACAATCTAATGAAGGCACTTACACATTCGTTCCAGGTCACACATAAATTTTGTTCTCCTTATTATCCTCATGCTAATGGATTGGCCGAAAGCACAAACAAATCTTTGCTGAATATCCTTCGAAAATTGATCATGGAATCACCGGAAAGATGGGATCAACTGCTACCTGCAGTGTTATGGGCATACCGGACTACCTACAAGGTAACAACAGGATTGACACCTTTCAAATTAGCTTATGGCTTAGAAGCAATAGCACCAATGGAGATAGTTATACCAAGTTTACGAGTAGCCATTACCCAGAAATTGCTACCGGAAGACTCATTGTCATTTTGGTTGGACACACTCAGAGAGTTAGACGAGCACCGATGGCTCAGTTTTTTAACCATGCACGAAGTTCAACTAAGATAGGCGAGGACGCACGATCGAAACCTGAAAACTCCAGTGTTTTCAGTAGGACAGCTTGTACTTTTCTATAATGCAAAGTCAAATAGATCTGCAGGCAAATTCAAATTACAGTGGTTCGGCCCTTACAAAATTTCAGAGCAAATCGGTCCAGCAACTTTTCGGTTGACTACGTTGACCGGAAATCCACTTCCAAAAGCAATCAACGGCTCGAAGCTGCGGCCATATCAAAGCGCTACTAATCCGCATTAAATCATTCAGCGGTGGACCGCATTTTTTAGCTTTTGTTTTTTACTTTTCATTCTGTTCTTTCTCTTCTTTTTAAAATAGCCATGTTTTGTCATAAGCCGCCCTCCTTACCAGTTACTCAAGTATGCATGCCAAATTAAAAGCAATATCATTCCAGCACCGCACAATGATAACCATCACTTCCTACCCCCCCACCGTAATGTCTGTACTTAAGCTCTTCGGTTGCGCCAAAAAACGCTATTGTGTTCTTGTGATTGTGCTCGTGTCTTCTGTGTACTGTGTATTCGTGTGTTGTGATTTGTGTATTCGTGTTCACGTGCAAAATGGAAGCATTGGCAAATTTCGCAGCTTTCCATGATGGTATCCCTACCAAGGTAGGAGATTACCTGCGTATTCACGGGTTGGCCAACTTCGCTGAGCTGCCATGGCACTCAATGGAAGCCCATCCCTTCTTCGCACAAATTATCCCAGCCATCGCCCAATCTCCCATCACCGAACGACAATGGCTCTTCCCCTCCCTACCATCTAGAACAGTAATAACCTTCCAGGCCTTCGCTGAAGCCTTCCGTCTCATTCCACAAGGCCGCGAGAATGGCCCAAGTATCCCCGTAGCCCGCATGACCGAACTTTTCCCCCACCATTCATCGAATGAATACGCCATTCTCTGCCGCCCCGAACCTGAAAGAACTGCATTACAGTTCTTAGTCACAATCCTTAACCTCCAAAAGCGCACATACGGTATCTCCCGACCATTCTATTCTGCCATCGACCTTGCTGCACGAGAACCTGTTAATTTCGCCTCATTTTTCTTTCACCGAATCCATAAGGAGTGTGTAACCATAGTGAAACAAATCAACAAAGGAACCCCCCCTCGATCCAGACTTCCCCACATTCTTTCCTTCCTCTTCCCAGCCATACTCGCCGCTCAACCACCACCACGAGGACCAGTTTTAAGACATGAAGAGTCAGTTCAGCTACTAGAAGATGAGGAAGAAGAAGATGAAGAAGAGCTCAATTAGTTGTTCTGTCGAAAACGTATCAGAATTAGCTCCTCAGAAAGTGAAGCACAAGGCTCAGCCGGAAAAGATAACGATGACGATAAAAACGAAGAGAAGAACGAAGAGGAGACATTCCACGATACAGCTACGTCAATGCATAACGAATCGTCGGCAGAACAACAAGAACAACAGGATCAAGCAGAAACAGAATCAATCTCGACCGAAAAAGAAACAGAGCACCAGGAAAATGAGCAGCAAAATAATCAAGATGCACTAGACAAGCTACTAAAGGCAGTGGAATCCACAGAAGCGCACAATGCAAAAACGGAACAAACAAACAAGGTAACAAATACTGACTCCGCCCTCCCCAAAACCCCGCCTGCTAACCCCATCTCTCAACCGGAACCACCCCGCAGCCCCATCAAGCCCAGTCACCCCACCGGAACTTCTGAAGCCTCTACATCCTCCCTCAATTATTCACCACCTAATTCACAACAACTGCTCACTGAAACCTCGTCGCAATCTCGCCCTCCTCTGCCACCCCACCCCATTCCAGTTTTTTCGGAATTAGAAGCCATGGGTCACCTTTTAATTAATTTATCCCAACAACTGCCGCAACACCTGAAGCAAGCCACAGACAGTGCACGAGAAGAATTCCAAAGGAAATTGGAAATAATGGAGGCGGATATCACCCCTCTTCAAGAAGAATTACAAGCAGCAAGCGCGGAAAATCATGCACTACATGAGCAGATCAAGCAACTACAAGCTACACTCCAAGCACAGGAAGAACACTCAAACCAGAGAGATAAGGCACTGGCTGAAAAAGACGAACTACTGACAGCTGCCGACACCGAAATAATAAAGTTAAATCAAACAATCAAAGATACAGATGATACAAGAATAGCACTAGGAAACCTACTGGAATAAACAAGACTCCAGTTACAGGACACAGTATAGAAATACCAAGAGCAGCAGAGAGAAGCAAAGCAGGCAGTAGAAGAGTTACAAAGAACAAAAGAATCCTTAGACGATGTCAACAACATGCTGAAACACCAACTGAACAGAGAATCTAAATATCAGAAGGACTTAGCAAATGCCCGCAGAGAATGGGATGCTTACTACCAAACCATAGAGTTCCAGAACCAACAGTTCGGAAGATTAGATAATCAGGTACGAAACCAGAAAGACAGAATCAATGAGATGCAGAAACAAGTAACGGACATGAAGACAGCAAGAGATGCGGCATTATCAAACGATTTTTATTTACAGGAGGCCTTTTTGCAAACACAGGCCGAAATTTTGCTTACTGAAGCCATCACACTTAGTTCTGTTAGAATAGATACGCAGAGATGACAGATGCGAGAGATGACAGATGCGAGAGAGGGGGGAGTGTTGGCAGTAGTGAGGGCATCTCAAGACAAGGGAGCCGACATAAGGAATCAGAGAAAAGAGAAGGGCCAAGCAGGCAAAGCAGTCAAAGAAGATCCGACAAATAGGCCATTCAATTTTTCCAAGCTAAGCCCTTTTAATAGTGATATTCATCACTACATGAACATTGTAAATATCATTTTTCGTAGATTAGACTCCATTTTGTTCAAGTCGAGAAGTCCTTGAGCTTGAGGAGTATTAGAACTATTTATGTACCAATTTTCATAACTTTTAGAGCTCATTTGAGCCTCCAAAATAGCCTAGGAACCTAATTTTTAACTAGGTCGGACACTAGATCTAGAGAAGGCCACTAGCTAGTCAAAAACTATAAAAAGAGCTAGAGAGCTCATTTTCGAAGAGAACAAATTGTAGTTGAACTAAAGAAGAGCTCTTTTAATAGTGTTTTGATCTTAATCAAAGCTTCCATTGTCTCACTCTTTGTTCTTACGTGTGTGCATGTGTGTGTGTTTGTGTGTGCATGCTTGTGTGCTTCTCCATCACCACTTGTGCACATCACTTGCTCGAGGTCTTCATACCATCCTCATGTCTTCCCAGATTGACATTAAAGGAGGTGCTACTCATCAATGAGCTACAACTAGCTCCTTCTTCATCATCATTCTCGTACAACATATTGTGTGTTATTTCACCTTGTATCTCATCTTCTTCAAAGACCTCTTCATCTCGAACAATGATCTCTTCTTCCTCGACTATCGAATGAATCCCAGAGTCCACTATGGTTGGGATTTCTTCTATGTCTATGTTCTCACAAATTTTTCTGATTTGTGGGAAGACTTGTAAAACAAATAGCCAATTTGGTTCTTTTGAATCTGGCAAGAAGACAACCTGCTCACAGTGTTTGGGAAGTACAAATGTATCTCTTTCATCTGTCCATAGCTTTGTGGAGTCTACGTGAAGCAAACCACTTTTATCTCGCTCACTGTTGTGTTTCTTCGAGATGTGACTACTTTGAACCATTTCACATCAAAATAAAAGTAATAAATACTCCTGAAGGATAGCTTCAAGATATTTTGGATCACTCCACAATACTCGAGCTGTCCTTCTTGAACATTTTCATCTCTTGCACTAGCTCTATTTTTTTTGGAAAAAGTTCACCATCACCCCACTATCAAAAGTAGACCGATTTTCATTGATTTGTGTGATTCAAAAGTGACATCCATGAGACCATACTGTTGGAGTTAGATGTCTGTGGAAGCACGCGAACAGCACAAGGAAGAAGAAGAAGCTTGGAGCACAACACACAATACTGAATGTATTACTAGAGAATGTACAAAGATAAGTAGCCCATTAGGGCAATAGGCGTATATACAAGCCGGGGGAAAAAAACCTCCTAAAGAGGGAAAAAAGTGCCCCGACGGTCCTAGTGTGTTCACACACATCACTACCTAAATATATCAACAAATCCCCCCTTGGAGTGATGCGGTGAACAAGGAGTTGGCACTCATGTATAAGGAAGTGCCAAGCTATGTGGAAATCACTCCACAAAAGGAAGTAAGCCCAAAGCTTTGCAGAAAGCTTCAAACTTCTCCCTAGGCAGAGCCTTCGTGAAAAGGTTTGCTATGTTCTCCTACATGGGCACATATGCCAAGCTGATCTCCCCAGCAGAGAACCTCTCCCTAACATAGTGATAATGCACCTCAATGTGCTTAGTGCGAGCATGGAACACAGGGTTCCTCGCAACTGCCAATGCGCTCTGACTGTCAGTGAAGATGGTGGTGGCAGAAGACTGGCCAACACCCAAATCAGCCATAAGGTGTCTGAGCCACACACACTCAACAGTCGCTGTGAAAGCTGCCCTATACTCAGCCTCACAACTGGAAGTGGCCACAGTAGGCTGCTTCTTGCTCAACCAAGATATACATGAGCTACCAAGCATGAAGCAAAAACCACTAGTGGACACACGAGTGTCATAACAACCAGCCCAATCTGGGTCAGAAAAAGCATGCAAATCTGGCGGTAGTGATCCCCCCTTAGCATAAAACAACCCAAATAGCCGAGTACCACTCAAGTAGCGAAAGATGCGCTTAACCACCTTCCAATGCGTGACTCATGGGCAATGCATAAACCTGCTCATCTGTGAGACAGCAAACTGAATATTTGGCCGAGTAATGCATAAATAAATCAAGCATCCAACAGCCTGCGGATAGAGAACAGCATCAAATGCATCTCCAGCATCATGAAGACTCAATCATAAACGTGTCTCCATAGGAGTAGCAATAGGCTTACAGTCTTCAAGGCCAAAACGCTGCAATAACGTGTCAATATATTTTGTTTGACACAAAGCCATCCCACCATCAACTTGCATAAACTGAATGCCCAAATAGTGATGCAAATGCCCAAAATCAGACATCTCAAATGAGGCATGCAAATCAGCCTTAAAATCAGCAATATGCTTTTCAATAGGACCAGTGAGCAGCATGTCGTCAACATAGACAATAATGATCAGAAGCACATCATTAGCACGCTTAACATATAAGGTGCTTTTAGTTGGACCGTTCTCAAAACCATGTGCAATCAGATAGGCATGGTTCTTCTCATACCAAGCACGTGGTGCTTGCTTTAAACCATATAATGCCTTCTTTAACCTGCACACCTGGTTTTCATGCCCTTTCTGCACAAAGCCACGGGGCTGAAAAACATACACTTCTTCATGCAAGTCACCATTCAGAAATGTTGTTTTAATGTCCAACTGATGTACATTCCAACCATGATGGGCTACAAGTGCACAAATGCTCCGAACAGTAGTCATACGGCATGTAGGTGCAAAGGTCTCGTCAAAATCAATGCCTCTTTCCTGCGCATAACCCTTTGCAACAAGCCTAGCCTTATACCTGTCAATTGTACCATCAGGTTTACGCTTCAGCTTGTATACCCACTTAGTGCCAATGGCCTTCTTGCCAGGAGGCAAGTCGCATAAAGACCATGTGTACCATTCTTCATTATAGCATCATATTCAGATTGCATAGCATCCATCCAATTTTCTGAATTTTGTGCTTCATCAAAAGAAACAGGCTCATTCTCATCATAGAGACTAGATGCAGCCATAGCATAGCAATCTGATGCAAAGGAGGCACTATGAGAGCCTGAACGAGTACGATATGACAAAGGTGCATCTAATTTGTTGTCACGCAAAGTCTGCACCAGCCATTTTGGCATAGTTTTTGCCTGCTCAATATTAGCTCTCTCATCAACAAGTGCATCATGTAAATCTGCATCAAAAATGGAATGATCTACATCATCATATGAAACCTGCAAAGGCTGAGAAGTTGCCTCATTAGGACCAGCACTAGACTGTCCACCTGTAAAAAGAGGCATCAAAGTATCATACATGTCTTTGGAGCTAACAGATGTCTCCTTGGTACATCAAAGCAATGGCTAAATAGCATCTTCCACAAAAACAACATCACGGCTAACCAGAATGCATTTAGTATGTGGATGATACAGACGATAGCCTTTACTTTCAGAATTGTACCCAACAAAAATACATTTTACTGCCTTATCATCCAATTTTTTGTGATGTTGTTCAGGCACTAATGCATATGCCAAACAACCAAAAACACGGAGATAAGCAACAGATGGCTTGTGGTCATGCCAAGCCTCATATGGAGTGATAGACTGCAGTGCTTTAGTGGGACACCTGTTAAGTACATATGCTGCACACATGACAGCCTCAAGCCAGAAACTATGTGGTAAAGCCTAACTCTTGACCATACACCTTGCCATCTCCATGAGTGACCTATTCTTCCGTTCAGCAACTCCATTCTGTTGAGGTGTATACGGCACTGTACACTGGTGTTTTATCCCACGTTCATCCAAAAATGCATTAAAATCAGAAGACATATATTCCCCCCCTCGATCAGAACGGAGGGTGCCCATTTTACATGCTGACACATTTTCAGCCAAAACCAAAAACTCTTTGAAGCACAAAAACACTTCGGACTTTGCCTTCAATGGATATACCCATGCATGCCTGGAAAAATCATCAATGAAAGTCACGAAGTAAAGATAGTTTCCAAAAGAAGGTGTCTGCATAGGACCACAGACATCACTATGTACAAGCTGCAATTTCTGCGTAGCCCGAACTGAACCATCTTTTGGAAAGGAGGAACGATGCATTTTGCCCAAAATACAGCCTTCACATACATGTTGTCCAGGTGCCTCAAGCTTGGGCAAAGAAGACACCATATCAGATTTCTACAGGCGTAGCAAACTAGCAAAATTCAGATGACCAAAGCGTGCATGCCAAAGCTTTGCATCTGACATAGCCTGAGAATCATGAACTACATATGCCGAATCATTCATAGATCTTTCATAGTCTATGATCTTATACAGCCCACGATATAAAATGCCAGAAGCAATAATAACATTGCCATTTGACAAATCATGAACTGTACATCTGTCATCAACAAATTTCACAACCAAGCCAATCTTGGCTAATGCAGAAACTGATAACAGATTCTTCTTGATCCCTGGCACAAATAAAGCATCTGACAAGGTGAAAGAACTACCATTGGCAGTAGTCAGAATGATCTTACCAACTCCCATAATAGGATAAGAGGAGTTGTTGGCGCATGTGACAGTATTCCCTGTAGGGGCAAGCTCGAGTGAAGAGAAGAAACTGCGTTGCGAGGTAAAATGTTTGGTCGCCCCACTATCAAAGTACCAAACATCTAAGTCCACTGCAGACATGCACTGCTCATGAGAAGATGGGTCAAAACTGCAAACAGTAGTAAACGCCCATTCTTCTTCCTGCACAAGATTAGCAGACTCTATTTTTGGTGTAGAGGCTTCTGCAACAACCATTCCAGCCTCCTTTTTCTTTGCCTCTTTTGCAGCCAGTTTTGGACAGTTCTTTATGATATGATCATTTCCTTTACAATACTTGCAAAACAATTTCTGCTTTTCTGATTTCTTCTCATCTTTATCCTGGTTCTTTGAATGTGTAGCATTTGCAAATTTCTGCTTACTAGTAGAAGAGCTCCATTTTCCTTTGCCCTTCTGACTAGCCAAGAAAGCTTGATCTGCAACATGCATAATGGACCTGTTCTATCTGGACTGATCTTCTTGCAACAGAATAGAAACTAACTCCTCAAATGATAAGGCATTCGGATTGCCTTTCATCATCAACCTAAGAGTAGAAGCAAAACTCTGGTATGAATCAGGAAGACCATTCAGAACGGTCTGCACAAGTGAGCTATCTGGTATTACCTCATCAGCAGAAATCAACTATTCCTTCAAATCTTTGATCTTCATTAGGAAACTGTCCATAGAATCACCTTCATTCATGTGCTCACTCTCCAAATGTTTTCGGAGGTAAGCAACACGAGCCTCATTCCTAGCTTGGTACAATGTGGTAAGTGTATCCCAAGCATCCCTAGCTGTTCTGCAAGAGCGAATGTGAGGAATTATGGCACGTTTGACAGACAAAGCTATCAATGCATGTGCCTGGGCATCTCTGCCATCCCAACAAATCTGTTGTGCAGTAGGTGCAGCAGAAAGAGCAGCACGAACAGGAATCTGCACAATATCATCTTCGACACCATCTTCATCAGCTCCAGCACCTGTATTCGTAGTACCTGTTGTTACAGGTGTAAGAGGATATCTTTCAACACCCTGCACAATGTTCCATAATCCTTTTGCAACCAATACATGTCGCATCATATAAGCCCATAATGGGTAGTTGGTACCATCCAACTTATCCTCAACAACCAACATACGGAATACATCACTGCTTTCAGGCATGGCCTGTGACTAAAATACCTTGATGCAAAAAATTGAATGTATCTCAAAAAGTTAAACAGAACTGGCCAGATGAGTTCAGCTAGACCTGTAGTAGACTTTGAGATGCTTAAACTAGCGAACAGAAACTGGTATATACCTTTGGCACAAAAAGACAAAATAGCTTGCACAAGCACTGCGAAAGTGCGTTCGGAGGCCAAAACGAGCTCAGATCGCGATTTCGGCACCACACAACAAAGCTGTTTTGATCTCGAAAACACCCTAAGTATGCTCATCAAAATTCGTACCAATCTGAGACTGCAAACGGAGGAGTGTCGACGGCGCCCTAGATGAAGCGATGACCTGCTCTGATACCAATTGTTGGAGTTAGATGTCTGCGGAAGCACACGAACAACACAAGGAAGAAGAAGAAGCTTGGAGCACAACACACAATACTGAATGTATTACTAGAGAATGTACAAAGATAAGTAGCCCATTAGGGCAATAGGCGTACATACAAGTCGGGGGGAAAAAAACCTCCTAAAGAGGGAAAAAAGTTCCCCGATGGTCGTAGTGTGTTCACACACATCACTACCTAAATATATCAACACATACTGCATTGTATTTCCCAATCACATCCCTTTGTGAGTTCCTCCTCTTCTTCAAAGATATCTTCACCCACTACCTTTGCTTGTGAAACCACTGTATCTAGCCATCTACTTGTTGGAAGGACGAAAGAGGTCGAAGGCTTTCCCAAAGAGGCAAAAAATAAGTGAAAAAATTTTTTTGAAGTTGAGCTCTTTCCTTTGTGTTTGTCTCCTTGGCAAGCTCATACCTCTCCAACCACTTCTGCATAGGTTCAGAGTTAATGATACAAAACTTCATTGCCTTCTCTATGAAAGATACACCCATTTTTCTTTGCATCCCTTTACCTTGAGGTTCATCACCTATGAGACGAACATCTTCCACATCACTCCATATGCGAGGCATTTCTGGGTCTGACATGCATTGAAACTCTGTTATGAATACAAGTGACTCTTGTACAAGCCACCCCTCTGCCATGATGCGCGCTAGATGTGCTCTCTGACGAACAAACCCTTTTAGTGTCTTCATGAAGAAGCACATCCATCGACTATGGATAGTTCCTACTATTTCAACTTCATCAACTACATGAACCAATAAATGAAGCTGAATTGTGAGAATACTTGAGGGAAAGTATTTCTCAACCATATAGACAACCTCTATAGCATTGAGTTTTGCACTCTCTATGTTATCTCTCCTTATCTTTCTAGAAGAGATCCACCGTACCAAGGAACTGATTTTATAAATTGTTGTTTGTACATCTTTTGAAAGGCAATCGTTTAGAGCTACAGGAAGCACAACCTGTAAAAACGTATGCCAATAATGAGACTTGAGTCCTCTGAGATCATTGTTTCATGTGAAGGCAGTCTCTAGACATCTCATGCATCCAATAGGTGTCTGAAACTCTGAAATTGCCTTCTTCACTTGTTTCTTTTCCATCTTGCGGAGCACCCAAAGAGCTCTTGGTAGTGACACTATTCCATTAGGCTTGGTAATCATCCATAACTCTTGCATATGACCTTGCTCTTCCAAGTCATCTCTTTGTGCTTTGCTTTCCTTCAAGCTGATTATTGTCTTCCAGAGCATCTCTCCCACATTCTTGAAAATATGCATCGAGTCTACCAAATGATTGATCAATAACTCACTCCAATAAGGGAGTGAGTGAAAGATCAAGAGATGTTTCATGCTAGCAATTGGTGTTTCTGTATTCCATAGGTTCTTCCAATCGCTTGCTTTCATTTGTCATTGTGCTTGTCGGCCAATTTGACCTTCATGTAAAACATGTCCATTAGGTAGATATCTATGATGTCACACTTTTTCGAAGTGCTTTGGAGTAGCGTGCTTCGATTCGTGGTCGACATTGGGGACAAGAATGGTAACTTGAAATTGATAAACCTGAACATTCACCATAACCGGGACAATCATGCATCATCCACATAAGTATGTCTTGCACTCGCACATCTTGTCTTCTTATAGAGTGAGACATGTCATGCATAGTAATCCCATCCCATAAAGCGCACAGCTCTTCCATAAGTGTTGCAAGGTATACATCCATGTTTTTTACCTTATACTTGATGGAGAAAGTAAATCTCCAAAAGAACAAGCTATCCTTGATGTTAGACCACCTCTATATCAAGAATAACTTCAGACTCCACTTAATTTTGAAAAACAATTATCAAACTATCAAGAAATTGATCAACTGTGAAAAATTACTTCTCAGAAAAAGTCTACTGCAGATTAATCACTCATTGACTAATCATTTGTGTAAAGTTTTTTATAAAACTTTGTAGAATGTGTCGCCTAGAGGTTTCACACCTTCTCCAAGTTAAATCACTTCAAATGCTTGAGTAGAATGTGAGAAATGACTCAAACACTTTACCTATGTCTGAAACTGCCTCTCTGTAATGACAACTTTGACACCTGTAACTTCTAAGCTATGGTTCTCCCAAACTATAGCCCGTTTAATCAAATGCTTTTAGCCACAAATGGCTTACCTCTCAACTTAAATTTTGAATCCTCATTTGTGTAAAACTTTACACTGTGTGCTGAGTACTGACCATTTCTTTAATCACAAAATCTACGCCTGTTTTAGAAGACACTCAGAACTTTTCACATATGAATGTTCCTATTCAAAATTCTCTCAGCCTGTTTGCAATTGGACTTTCAAATTTTAGCCATAGATGGATTAACTATGGACTTAGATGTGTACAAAAGGATTTCTCATAAGATTAAGCACAGAAGGAGAATTAGAGAAAAGATCGACACGCCATTCTCTGAAAACTTTCTCTTATCTTAACTCTTCATACATCTGATGGATGATACATACAATGTTCATCATCTACTCATCTATATTTCATCTCATGCTCTCTTATGCTTATAATACGACTATAAGCATGTACTTATATATACATACAAGTCCTAATTCGTCATTACTTCAAGTACATTGAAGTATATACAGAACTAATGTACATATGATTTAAAGAACTTTGTTATCTGAATCTTCTCTTCAGTCCATGAAGTTGATCTTCAATCTTTTCTTCATCTCTTTACTTCTAACCTTTATGTAATCACTAATTGTTGATTGTTCTGCTCCAACAGCTCCCCCTCAATCATCAATTGTGATTACCTCCATCTTCTTTATTCCTGCCATATCTTTAAACCTCTGCAACTTTGGTCCATCCAAACTTTTTGTCATCATATCTGCAATTTGATCTTTTGTAGGAGTATGCATGACTTCAATTTCTTTATCAATAACCTTCTCTCTCAAAAAATGATACTAAATTTCAATATGTTTAGTTCTAGCATGAAACACAAGATTTGTTGCCAAGTATAAAGAACTCATATTATCTCCACAAATGATAGGAGTACTATGAACAATATCAAAACTCTTCATAAGTGTCTTTAGCCATATTACTTCCTTTGCAGCTTCCACCATGCCTTTGTATTCTGCTTCTGTAGATGATAAAGCAACCGTATGTTGCTTCTGCCCAATCTGCATCACTATATATTTTGACTCTTGTATCTAGAGTAAACCCATAGTACAACTCTTCTTTGAGTGTACCCTTGATGTACCTAAGTACTCTTTGTCCTGCAATCCAATGTTCCTTTCTAGGACAATGCATGAATTGAGATAGAACTCCAACTGCATATGACAAATCAGGCCTTGTTAATGTAGCATAAATCAAGCTACCCACCAAACTCTGATAGAGCTTCATATCTTTGAATTCTTCTCCTCCATATTTAGTCAATCTATGATTCACTTCCATTGGAGTTGGTGCTATCCTGCAATCTTCCATTTTAAATTTGGTTAGCAAATTTTTCAGATACCTTTCTTGAGTTACATATACTCCATGTTGAGTATATGAAATTTCCATTCCCAAGAAGAATGACAAATTTCCCAAATCACTGATTTTAAACTCTTTCTCCATCTGTTTCTTAATCATTTGTATGCCTTTATCATCTGTTCCTATAAGTATTATGTCATCAACATAAATACAAACATAAATAAATCCATCTTCACTTGCTTTGACTAGCAAGCTATGTTGGAAGCAGCCAGAGGCATAGAAGACGCGGAAGCATGTAACGACGGAGCAGGAAGCAGCCAGAGGCATAGAAGACGCGGAAGCATGTAACGACGGAGCAGGAAGCGAGTCGAATCTTTTTTCAAAGAATCATGTTTTAGAAATACTTTTCAAAAACCTCCAACAGTGATTTTTATCACTATTGTAACATATGTAACATAGAAAAACCCTTTTCTTAATTTCTAGCTCCATTTTGTGCAAGCCGAGGAGTCCTCGAGCTTGAGGAGCTTAGGTAGAACAAGCGTATCAATTTTGGTTATTTTTAGACACCGTTTACCCTTCCAAATAGCATCTAGGACCTATTTTTTAACTATGCTGGTCACTAGATGTGAAACCGGTCAAAACTAGTCTAGAAACTATAAAAAGAGCTAGAGAGCTCATTTTTGAGGTTAGCTGTGTGAGTAGAGAAGAGCTTAGAGCTATTTTGAATTTGTAAGAGTGTTCTTGAGTAATAGAGTTGATTTCTCACCTTCCATTGTGTCTTGCTTGTCTCTTCGTAGTGTGTGTGTATGTGTGTGTGCATTTCTATGCTTCTCACCTTCACTCTCACTTCATCTCACATTCATGATCTTCATATCACTCCTATCTCTTCCACGGATTGACATTAAGGAGGTGGAGCTTCTTAACGTGGTTCTCACCATTGTGCTAGAGCAACACCAAATTTGGTGCCGTTGCCGAGGATCGAGTCTAGGACGAATGTGTGATGGTAAGAGTATAGCAAGAAGTGGCATTGGAAGGTAAAAATTTCAGTTTTTGTTGTTGTTTTTACTTAGTTTTTAGTGTCTTTCACCTCCCCCACACTCCATCTTCATCACCGCATCATCATGTTCATCTCCAAAAAAATCAAAAATTTCACCATATCCACCCATTCTCCTCATTTCCCCTCATTTGCGCATGCGAGAGAGTGAGAGAGAGCTTTTGTGCTTGCATGTACTTTTGTTTTCTTGAGTTTTCTTGCACGTATAGAGCTCTAGTGCATCAGGAAAGCTTGGAAAAGGTAAAAACTTCACTTTCTGTCAGAGATTTCCGTCTGTGTCAGACCATCGCGATGGTCTGCCAAGTGCGGAATTTTTGGTAAGCGACCACACCACGGGATAGGCGACACAAGCACACACACGAATCCACAGACGCATCTATAAAATTCTCATTTTGGTGGACCATCGCGATTGGCTCAGACCATCGCGATTGTGTCACACCATCGCGATTGGCTCACACCATCGCGACGGCTCAGCCGGACCATCGCGACGGTTCATTTGGACCATCGCGACGGTTCGCATACCATCTCGACTGTTCGGTTGACCCCACACCATCGCGATTGGCTCACGCCATCGCGCCGACGCTGCCATGTGGCAAGCTAAACCATCGCGACGGCTCGCACATCACGCCATCGTGACGATACACTCAGACCATCGCGACACCTCGAAAATTGAACCATCGCGATTGGCTCATGCCATCGCGCCTAGACCATCGCGATTGGCTCAAGCCATCGCATCTGTGACCATCGTGACGGTTCACTTTGGACCATCACGATTGTTCACGTTGACCGTTGACTGACGCCATCGCGATTGTCCGCCTGCTCGAGCCATCGCGATTGTTCACTCACCCCGACCATCGCGATTGCTCACATTTGGATCATCGCGACCGTGCACTTCAGACCATCGTGATTGTTGCAAACCATCGCGATTGTGCACCCCCATCGCAAATTTTAGGGTTTCATTTTTTGGCCAATTTTGGGGCTATTTTTGGGAAATTTTTGGGTGATTAGACTCATAGGAGACCCCTTAGCTCATATTTGGAGAAAAACCTGTTTGTCAATTTTTACCCCTGAGGGCCTGAACGGTTATAACTTTTTCATCCGAAGTCCGTTTTTTGAGCTTAATAGCTCGTTAGAAAGCTCTTTACGAGTACTACGTGACCTCAACTGTTTTTTTCTTAAAGGGTACGTCTATTTTTAGATAAGCTATTTTGAGGTTAACCTAGTTTGGGACTAGAAAGCCAGGGGGCAAGCATTGAAAAGTTGGGCAAAAGGGAAGGGACTTAAAAGGTGTATATACTCAAGTGCTTGATCATCCAGCTGTGAATTGGTCTAATATTGGATTTTTCCAGGTCTAGCAAGGGAAATCAAAGGCAACCAAAGCAAGGCAGTGAAGGGCATAAGGCTTGGGAAGCGCAGCTTCTTGGGCATCAGAGCAACCAGAAAAGCTGACTCGAGGTTGGAAGATTACTCAACCCTCTCAGTCAATTCTTAGCTTAGGCTAAACGTTAGCACTTGTGGATTAACAACGATAGGAACGCCTCAAGTTCAAGAGATTAAATTTATCAAGTTCAAGACTAAAGTAAAGGTGTGTGATACGAAAACCTAAAGGAAAGAACATAAGTCTGACGGAACGAGAATTCAAAGTACCACAGAAAGTCGAATTCCTGACGCATACATTAAGACAAGAATCTAGAGAAATTTAAAAAGAAGCAAGAAAGTAATAACAAAGAATCATTGACAATCTGAGCGTGTACTGAGTGTGCAAGGAAGAAAATTAATGAACCTTAGATCGGGCAAACATATAGGTAAGTCAGACCGACGAAGCCTTAGATCATCAGAGGCAAGTGTAAGAACTACTGCACGATCGTGGGCTCAACAATTGAACACTAGTTATCCCTACGAGAGCACAGATACTAGTGATTCAGAAATGGCATTTAGCACAGATAGACTAGAAGTAGGGTCAAATGTAGCATACTTGGAAAAGCCTGAAGGACCCTATAGGACTCAATTGGAGTTTCTCCGAACCAACCGATTAGGTGCTCGCATCTATGAGGATGGTTTGCTCAATTGGAGTTTCTCCGAACCAACCGATTAGGTGCTCGCATCTATGAGGATGGTTTGCGAAGGCAAGTGGTATTTGTATATATATATGTCTATATATGTATATGTTTGTATGTAAAAACCCTAAAACCTTATTTTTTCTATATTTAATTTTAGATTTATAAACATCCTAAAAATCCTTAAGACCTAATTACATTTAATTTAATACTATATTTAATTATATATTTAATTCAAACCCTAAAATCCTTATCCTAAAGACCTAAACCTAAAACATGTATATGTGTGTATGCATGTGTATGTATGTGTATGTGTATACGTGTGTATATGTATATATGTGTATATGCAACTGTAAAAACCCTAAAACCCAAATCCTAAAGACCTAAACCTAAAACATGTATATGTGTGGATGCATGTGTATATGTATTGTGTGTGTACATATGTGTATGCAAGTGTAAAAACCATAAAAACCTAATCCTAAAGACCTAGACCTAAAACATGTATATGTGTGTATGCATGTGTATATTTATGTATATGTGTATATGTATTGTGTGTGTTTACATGTATATGTGTGTATGCATGTGTAAAAATCCTAAAACCCTAATCCTAAAAACCTATATATGTATATGTATAGTATATATGAATGCATGCATGCATGCATATGCATGAATATGAATGTGTTTATGTAATATGTATGTGAGTATGTGTATGCATATGTGAGAGTGTATATATTATATACATATCTATGTCTATGTATATGTATATGAATGTGTGTACGTATGTGTGTGCATGTATGTATGCATATGTGTGTGTATGCATATTTAGGTAGCAGTATGTATATATATGAGTGTGTGTGTGTGTGTGTGTATATATATATATATATATATGTGTGTGTGTGTGTGTGTGTGTGTGTGTGTGTGTGTGTGTGTGTGTGTTTATGTATGTATATGTGTGTATGCATATGTATGTGTATGTATGTATGCATATGCATGCGTATATACATGTGTGTGTATGTAATATGTGTGTGTGTATGTATATATGTGTGTGTGTGTATATATATATGTGAGTGTGTATGTATATGTATGTATGCACATATGTGTGTATGTAATATGTATGTGAATATGTATGTATATATGTGAGTGTGTGTGTGTGTATATATATGTGAGTGTGTATGTATATGTATATGTATGCATGCATATGTGTGTATATGTATGTGTATGTATGAATGCATATGCATGTGTGTATATGTATGTATGTATGTATGCATGCATATACATGAGTATGAGTGTGTGTGTGTGTGTATCTCTCTTTCTCTATTTTTATCTCTCTCTCCTTCCTCTCTCTCTCTCTCTTTTATTTCTCTGTCTCTCTAATAAAAAACAAATCAATCATTTCCATCTCTCTCTCTCTCTCTCTCTCTCTCTCTCTCTCTCTCTCTCTCTCTCTCTCTCTCTCTCTCTCTCTCTCTCACACACACACACACACACACACACAATAGAGAACAAAGGAATCACTTACATTGATGTAATTCTTTAGATCGTTGTCGTCAAACCCCACTTAGCATTGTCCCTCCTCAAATTCCGAAGACACGATGCCAAAAAGCTCTTGCAAAACTAAGGAGAAGAGAAATTAAACAAGAAAAAGCATAGAGCAAGAGACAGGCTACAAGACTATATGCGGTGCTTACCAAAATTCGAGATCTAGAGAGAGAGAGAGATGACTCTATAGAGAGAGAGTGAGAGTGAGAGCTATGTGTGTGTACACATTATGATCACACTTCAGATTGTGCATGCATTCGACAGTAGAAAATAGTAGAAGAACTCAGTTCAAAATGTAAGAAAAGTGTCAAATTTTTGCTCTCAGGCCCTATTATGTTTAACGTGCCATCAGTATGTGCATCGGTATAAGCACCGGTATAAAGGTCGATAATCTCCAATAATTTACCGATGCTAACCCTTATACCGATGCACATACCGAGGTCTATACCGAGGGCACGATTTACTAGTGCCTATATCGGCCAAAACTTAGCAACGGCTATATCGACAATCAAACGGCCATTGGTATAACCTCTGTGCCTTTTAAATGCATTTTCAACAGTCATACCGATGCCAAAGGATGACTGTCGATATGCACAATGTCAGTATGCCCCTGATATGTTGTAGTGTCTTGTCCGTAAAGCAATTTGAAAGGTGTGCTGCCAACTGAAACTTTATAGGATGTCTTGTAGAGCCAGAGCATAGTGGGAAGAATAATTTCCCACTGGTCTATAGAATCCAGTAGCATCTTCTGTAGCATGTGGAACAGGACCTTGTTGGTACTTTCCACCAATCCATTTTCTCGTGGGTAATAGGAAGAACTAAATTTGTGCTTAATTTGATACTCCGAGGTTGATTCAGAAATTAATTGACTCAAGAAATGAGTTCCCCTATCTGACACTAATTCTAGTGGAAGGCCATACCATGGAAAGATTTCCATCAAAAGTTTCTTGGCTATTGTTCGTGTTGTAGCTTATTTGGTCACCCAATCTTCTGCCCACCTAGTACAATAGTCTATGCAAGTCAAAATATACAGGGCTTCCATTCTAGTAGTTGGTGGTTTAATTGGACCAATAAAGTCCAAGCCCCATTTTTGAAAGGGCTCCAATGGAAGAATGGATTGAAGCAAGAAGTGATGACTATCTCGAGGTTCACAAGTTCATTGACATGGGTAATAATTCCACACTATGTTTTGAACATCTGCATACATACTAGGCCACCACAATCCGGCCTGCTGGATTTTTTGGACCGTAATTAGATGACCGAAATGCCCATCGGCCTCATCTGCATGAGCTTCCATAATGACTACTGACACCTCATGTGGAGGTATGCAAGGTAACCAAATTTTGGTCGAATCCTTGTGGTACAAGTGTCCCATAATAATATTAAACCTGTGACTTCAAAGACCTAATTTCTTGTGGTCCACAGACCACAAATGAGATGGAGAAATTCCATTATCCAAAAAGCTTAACATTTCTTCATACCAAGTAGGGGCAATCTGAGGAGCATTTTTTATTTCGACCACCGTAAAGACCTCCACATCTGAAAGAGCATCATTGATACCCTCTGGTGGTTCTCTATGATGAATGCAAGACAAGGAATCCGCAATGGCATGGCTAGCACTGGGGCAATGGACAATTTCATACTCAAATTCTTGTAGCAAGAGCACTCACCTGGCTACCCATCGAACCAAGTTCTGCTGCTTCACTAAGTAAAGCAGGACACTGTGATC
The DNA here is from genome assembly GCA_020310875.1 of Ceratopteris richardii. NCBI lineage: Eukaryota > Viridiplantae > Streptophyta > Polypodiopsida > Polypodiales > Pteridaceae > Ceratopteris > Ceratopteris richardii. The sequence continues at coordinate 69,263,023 of CM035407.1, forward strand.
CACGTGGAAGGTGAAGGATCACCCCAGTAGATAATGGTGAAATTTCTTGATAGAGTATATTAAATCAAGACATTCCCATTCCGTGGTGGAGTAATTTTCCTCTATGGATGTTAGTCATCTACTAGCGTAATAGACAGGTTTGTACCAGTTGCGGTCCTCCTTTTGCATAAGTAGACTCCCAATAGCTTTATTTGAAGCATCCACAAACACATGAAAATGTTGTTTCCAATCTGGAGCTTTCAAAACTGGCATAGTGGCTAACATCTTCTGTAGTCACTCAAAGGCAAGTTGTGCTTCTGTCGTCCATACAAACTCTACCGGTTGGACATGCGCTAACTTGTTCAGTGGGATCACAATATGTGCCAAGCCTTGCAAATGTCAGCCCTTCCATTGGACGTGCCCCAGGAATCATAACACTTCTTTCGGGTTTCGGGGTGCTAGGGTACCTTAACCTTATTGGGGTCCATTGCCGTGTCTTTCTCCAAAATAATGTGTCCTAGTAATTTTTCACATTTGACTGCAAAAGTGGATTTGTCAGGATTAAGGCAGAGATGTACCTTTTTGAAAGAATCGAAGCATGCACATATGTCCTGCAAATGTGCAGCCACCTTCCAGGAAACTGAGAAGTCATTTAAGAAAATTCGCATAAAAGATGTAAGGTACGGAGTGAAGATTTGCTGCATGCAGCATTGAAAAGTGTTGGGCATGCATGTTTTGCAACCCAAACCACATGATAGTACAAGAAAATACTCCGAGTTCATAATGAATGAAATTTTAGGTATATCTTCTCCTACCATTCGAACTTGATTTTATCCACCAAAACCATCGAGAAAGGAATACATTTTGCGACATACTACCTCATCGAGCATATTGTCTAGAAGCGGCAATGGAAAAGGGTCTGGTATTGTCATTGCATTCAATTTTCTATAATCCATGTAGATCCATAATTGCTTTTTCTTCTTAGGTACGATGATGATTAGAGAGACCCATTCTCGATTCTCTATGGGTACAATATATCTAGCTTTGATTAATCTATCTAACTCGTGCTTCACCTGCTCCACAAAGTTTGGATTCATTCTGTATCACTACTACATGATTGGGTAGCATCTGGTTTCTTTAGAATTCGGTGATGATATAACTTTGGATCAAGACCCTTCATATTACCATATGTCCATGCAAAGACATCTTTGTATTGTTGTAGGAGAGAAATCAGTGCCATCTGAAATTCTAAAGCAAGCTCTGAACAAATTCGGACAGGTTTTGGGTCTTTTGCATTGTTAAGATTCACCACTTCTAAAGTATCTTCCTCAACACAAATTTTCCCCAACTCCATGGGATCTTTCATTACTGTATATGCAATATCCCCTTCCTCTTGTTCCATGGGTTCTGTGTAGATAGTGGTCACCATGCTATCACAGACTGGATTGATGACTGAACTTACATCCACAACCCCAAAGGATAAGAGATCTCTATTGGCTTCGAGAAACTTTCATTCTTCGTCTTCCTCTAATCCATCCAGCATGTGAGGAGGTTCCACTATAATGGGTTTATGCTCTGGAAGACAATATTGTTCTTCTTCTAATGGGACCAAAAATTTAGCATGCCCTTTCCTGAAAGTGATAGTCTTCTCGTCCCAATTCTGTTGGACCTTAGCGTTCCTTAGACAGGGTCATCCCAACAATATATTATAATCAAGATTCTGCCCTTTAAGTTCTAGTACTACAAATGTAATATTAAACATCACCTGAGAAATTTTGATGGGGATGTCTTTAACCCCACCGGCTGCACTCGGGATTGGTCCGCCATCTGCACAAAAAATGGGGCTGGCTCGATATTGTTCCAACCCATCTGGTTGCATGTCATTGTGGAAGCAATGTTATTGCTTGAACCACCATCAATCAAAACTTTGGGAATGGCTTTGTTTTTATACCAGACCGTAATTGTAGGAACTGTGTAGTCCAGTATTCTATCCAGGACATCTTTTACCATAGAAATCGAAGGTTTTGGACTCAAGGATAGCAAATACTTGTCCAATAAATGCTTCAATGATTTCTTCCAAAAGGCCGAAACGAGTTCCAATAAGGCTCCTAGTGATAATTTAATATGTGAATCTTGCAATAACTCACAAAAGTACCATCTTCCTATGCTTTGGGATCAAGGTCACTCTATGTACATTCTGATCTAGACCTCTGGTTCTGAAATCTGATGGCAATCTCATGATCATTAGATGATGAGTGTTGAACTTCCGGAATTGTATCTTCAATTGGACGTCTGAAATTCTCCTTTTTCTTCCATGCTCCCTGCATGTGAATGTGTATGTGTGCATGCAGTGTGCATGTGTAAATATAAGTATGTGTGTATGTGTGAATGTGTATACGTGTGATTGTGTATGTGTGTTTAGATGTATGAATGTGTGTATCTATATATATGTGAATATGTTTGTATGTATGTATGTATGTGTAAATGTGTACATGTGAATGTGTATTAATGAGTATGTATGTTTGAATGTGTGTCCCTTTGTGTACACATGTAGTGTGAATACGTGTATCTCTCCCATTCTATATCTATCTATCTCCCTTTCTCAATATCTAGCTATTTGATATTTTTAATTTATATAGATGTAATCAACTTATGTATGTGTGAATGTGTGTATCTTTCTGTACACATGTAGTGCGAATATGTGTATCTCTCTCTCTCTCTCTCTCTCTCTCTCTCTCTCTCTCTCTCTCTCTCTCTCTCTCTCTCTCTCTCTCTCTCTCTCTCTCTCTCTCTCTCTCTCTCTCTCTCTCTCTCTCTCTCTCTCTCTCTCTCTCTCTCTCTCTCTCTCTCTCTCTCTCTCTCTCTCTCTCTCTCTCTCTCTCTCTCTCTCTCTCTCTCTCTCTCTCTCTCTATATATATATATATATATATATATATATATATATATATATATATATATATGTGTGTGTGTGTGTGTGTGTGTGTGTGTGTGTGTGTATGTGTGTGTGTGTGTGTTTGTGTGTGTGTGTATGTGTGTGTGTGTCTTTCTCAATATGCCTTTTTCTTTGCTACATAGTCAGATTCTAATCAACTAGAGGGAACACCACTGTCTCCTTCCCATGCAAGGACTAATTATTGTAAGTATATTGAACTTTTTATTCTAATATTTTATAAATGCATACATGAATGATATTTTTTAATGTACACTTTTTACTCTTATGTTATAATCAAATTATAATCAATCTGAGGGTACTCCACCACCTCGTACCCATGCAATGACTTCACATATGCCATCCGATATAAATAATGATGAATTTTACTATCATAAGCATATTATATGATGGTGTAATCTTTGTTATGGCATGTGTCAAAGACCAAGATTGAAATGTATTAAAAATGAGGTCGATTATGGTATTTTTGAGTGAGCACCACCACTTGATTGACATGACAATGCTTAAGTATGTATTGATTACATAAGTTAATGTAGTTATTTTATATTAAAATCAAATATACATAATAAAATTATACTATATGTACATGAATATTTACTTGATGATGATGATGATTCTCATACTAATAATGTTAATATTCCTTGTACACATCACAGACATGCTTTTTATCAATTACAAGTCGAGGTTTCCCAAAATCCTCTACCTCTTGGTTTACAAACTAAAAGAGTGGGATATTATCCACTACCAACTCATGATTATCCTCTAGTACAAACATATGATAGAAGAAGATATGGAGGATAGCATAGAGGACCACTTCCTTTAGACAAAGAGGTTTTTAACTTTTGGGTTGATTTCTATATGGTTGCTCCCTCAATATCATTTGTGTTGGTTGTGGTCTCTTTATTGTAGAGGATTTGTAGGTGCCTCCCAACTCTAAAGTCACTCATATGTCATTTTGCGGTCCTACATATAGATGAGGAGATTGGCATCAACTTACATGCTACATTCAAAGCATGAGTAATTATGGATCATGTTTGAATGCAACTTCTCTTGCCAATATAGGGATTACACACACAAAAAATGAAAGATTATATATTTATGAAAGACCTTACACTCACAAAAATATAGTGGTTTTAATATTAGTCAAGGATATAAGAGTTCAAGGACTAGTTGCACATTTGAAGAGTGTGAAAATAGTCATGAATCACAATACATGAGTAGAGATTTAGCAAGACACATAGTTGTCAATGCTACTACTTCATTATGTGTTAGTGATGAATTATTAGTAAGTTATGGATGACATAGGACTCCAAGAGCACCTTTAAGTTAGCATAGAATTGAAAATGTTTTGTGAGACTCTTCCAATAAAATTTAAATTTTACAATAAAAGTTTCTTGTCTATACTCATATAGTTAAATTTTTGTATAAAATTTATTTTTCATTCATGTATGGAATATTAATGATTTGTATTCATGTATGTAGATTCCAATGTATTGATTATCTTCCACCATATGATTCAAAGTTATTGGCAATACCCCATTTAGCAGAAGCATCCATGATGAGGCTATGCAAAAGTGATCCTCTATAATATGCAAGATTGAAAGAACTACATTTGAAATAAGACAAACAATAGGATGTGTGTGGCAATGATGATGACCTGGTGGATTTTATTGAGGACTGGTATCAAAATGAAAAAGAAAGAGTTGATATTTCTAAAAATGAAAAATATATTTGAGAAGAATTTCTAAAGCTTATCTACAAAGGAAGTCGTTTGACACGACTAAGTGCAAGTTTACTTATTCTCATTCTTCAAAATCATTTTGGATGGAGTAATGTATCTATTTCTACACTATTAAGGTATATTCTTTACTTTTTTACTATTTATATTCATACATACATACATGCATACACACACACATATATTTATTTATTTATTTATTTATTTATTTATTTATTTATTTATTTATTTATTTGTTTGTTTGTCTATTTATTTATTTATTTTCATGATAATTTTTCTTATGATGAATTTGTAGGCTATTACTTCAAAAGTTTTTACCAAGCAACAATATTTTTCCTACATCACATGATGAAATGAAGAAGATGATCAATAGTCTTGGTATAGATTATCATTGTATACATGCATGTTCCAAGTATTATATTTTATATAGAGGTGAATATGCAGACTCTCTCACATGTCCAAACTATCAATCACCTCAATATGAGGAAGAAGGTAGAATTCCAAAGAAGATATTGAGACCTTTTCCATTGGATCCACTAATTAAGAGTATCTTTCAAAGCTTAGAACTATCAAATCTTTTGAGATGGGGGTCTGATCATAAAAGCACTAATGAAGCAATGACATTCTAGGAAATAGTCGAGCATTTCAACAAATTGTTTTTGTATAGCCTGATTTTGCAAAAGATCCATGCAATCTAAAGTTAGGTGTTGTATTAGATGGAGATAATCCATTCTCAATGAAATCTAGTAAATGTTCTACATCTCTAGTGGTAGTCATCAACTATAATCTTCCACCATATCTTTGCATTAAAAAGGAATATTTAATGCTTTCACTTTTAATATAAGGAAAAAGACAAGGTAAAGACATGAGTGTATACCTTGCTTCTCTCATCGACAATCTCTAAGAGTTATGGAGAGGTATTATTGTTATTGATATATGGAAAAGCATTAATCAAAGAAAAATTTTGATTTATGGAATTGGCATGGACTATACATGATTTTCCATGATATTGCTTTTGTTTAGGTAATGAAATATAACATATTTTCATTCATGTGAGTTAAGCTAAATAATTTTTATGTTATCCATACATGCAAGAATTTCTAGTAAAATATATAAAGCTTGTCCTTATTGTGGGTGATTGGTTGAGATCAGTTTATAGTAAAAAAACTGAATAAAAATATTTATCTTTGACATGGATCGTTCTTGCATGACGATTGTTCATTACAACACAAAAGAGAAGCAATAAATTTTTATAGAAATATTGAAAAAGGTCATTGTCCAAAACCAGTAACACCAAAGGATTGGTATTTGAAATGGGTAGAAGAGCCTCTTATAGATCCACAATAAAAAATCTTCAATGAGGATGTTTGACGGCTGAAATGTCATTAACAAACATAACAACACGCTATCCAAAGGTTGGGTAAAAGAACGGGAATTATGAATGTGATTTAATGCACTCATAACATGTGTTTATGTTCCTGTAGATTTGCAAAATACAAACAATGATTATTACATACAAAATCTGCTTACAGACTTCAATCTTCACACCTTATTGCAACACTTTGTTTTTTCATAGCTCCATAATACAGAGTTCCGACTCTCAGATTTCTCTAGACTACACTATTCTGCATAGACAGACTACTCCAAATATCGCACTATTCTATCTCTTTCTCTCTTCATACTACTTTGCACCGTTCCATATTTCATAATTAAAAGGACATCGGACTTTTGAAAACTCTTTGGATCTCTGTAAAAGATAACCTCTCTTCCTATTACAAGCTAAATTACAAAATTCATGGTCAATCCATTCCGGCTACTAACATTGGCATGCACGATGGATCCGAACCCATTGAATTACAAAATGTAGTTTTTTTTTTTTTTAATACCAAATCATCATCATTATTTTGGATCTCGGGGTTCATAATTCTCTCAATATCATATCTAAGCTCGTTGAAAATTTCTTCTATGTTTTCTTCAGCGAGTCTAACTTCTGCTTCAAAAAAATCCTTCGGGTCAAGTAGTTGTTGACTAGCACTTCTGTAACTGACCGCTACCGCTTCTAATTCCATAATTCTATTCTGTAACTTATCTAGCATATTATCGAAAGCTATAATTAGATTTGATATCTTTTCTATATAGCTTTTGATTAATTTCGTAGCCTCCTCTAGCTGCATCTTGTGCATTAGCTCCAAAATTGAGGCATTTTTCTTCAATTCAGCTACTTCTGCTTCTTTTCCCTCCAATACAAAGTTTGCATGTGTACATCTTTGCTTCCACACTTCAACCTACTTTTCAAGTTCAGTAATACCAGCCAAGTGAGTAGTGGTTGTATCAAAACCCTCATGTACAATGTGAAATTTAGCTTCCAAGTTTGTGCATTCTGAGTTCTGCACTACCAACTTTTCTTCTGTTTCCGCAATAAGTGCATCCTGCCTCTTTATTTCATAACTTTAGCTATTCGCTTTCTTCTTTAAATGTTGTACTTCTTGTTCTTCTTTCTATAACTTAGCTACTAAATCCTCTTTAATTTCTACAATGCTTTATGTTTTTGTGCCACTTCAACTTGGAGTTGTTCCACTTCCTTTGTCTTCTCTTCAGTTGCCACCTTTAGCGTAGTATTTTCCATTAAGGCATCATTAAATTCTTCCATCATTTCTTCATGAATCGCATTTTCAATGCATGTGTTCTCCGCTCTGATTTCATCAATATCAGCCCTTAGACGGTTGATTTTTGCATTCATATCTACTTTTTCTTCTATCCACTCTTCCATTTACTAAGTTAAATGGGTGCATATCTTTAGCAAATCTTCCATACCAGTGGCACTCCAATATTTCCCTCTGGCTAAATCTCCAAGAAATCCCGATCTTGTCGGTTCATTGGGAAACATCCAAGGATAAATATAATCGTTGCACCAGATGGATGGCAACTTCATCCTTCCATTTGATTGCTTCCAATTGCCACTAAGATTACAAGATGTAAATGTGGGAAGCGACAGAAAATTTCTAGAATTTTCTACATTACACTCTACCTGCTCTCTCTCTCTCCGGAGCTTCTCTGCTTTCGCTTCCCTTTTCCTCTTTGATTCTTCCTCCGCATACCTCCTGACTTCCTCTTCTTCTTCGAATATTTTTCGGTTTCTTCTTCTTCTTGATTCTTTCTTGATGCCTCTTCCTCTGCTCCTTTTTGTTCTGCCTCTTGCTTCCTTTGGTTCTCCTCCACTTGTTGGCGCCACACTTTTTGGTATACATCTATGTCACCGGTATTCTGGTCATATGAAGTACCTTCTATGGGTTTTGGTTCTGCGGCTCATTTCTTCAATACTTGCAAAAATATTTCCTCTATTATAGTAGTACACTCACGAGGTAAGAACATCAAGGCATCAAGAAAAACCAATGTAAAAATTACTCCAATTTTGGAGTCCAAGGTTGCATTCACCACCCTGAGAGCCCTTCTAAAGAGTCTGTAGACTTCTTTTTTCAATTTTTGAAAAATAATTTCTACCCAATTCACTTGCATTTTGGTAGACTCCTTCATTAATGCAAACAACTGTTGTGATACTCTATAATGATTTGCTTGTATATTGATTAACATTGTCATTAGTAGCAATCTGAGCTTGAATGGGTTATCATTTGGGAGCTGAACGAACTTGTACTCCCTTGAGCATGGCTTTCCCAATAGTTTGCTTATCTTTGTAGGAACCACCATCTCAGTCCTTGTAGTGATTCTTGTATTGGCAACATGAAGCCCCTCTGCTATCAGTGTCAGAGATAATTGGAAAGGTTCTCCCTACCCAACTCTCAAGTTAATCTCCAAGATGTTAAGGTCATTGTCATTTGTATATCATCACTTCATGTGGGGGTACACAATGCAGCCATATACCTATTGGGTCCTTGTGATAGAGTTTCCCCATGATGATGGTGAACTGTCGGCTCCGAAGTTTTTTCGTGCTGCTGACCATAAATGTGAAGGTGCGACTGCGTTTTCCAAGAAGCTAAGCATTTCTTCATACCAAATCAAAAAGGTTGGCAAAGCGTCTTCAACTTGCGCAACTGTGAAAACATCTTCATTCAAAAGATTATCGTCTACTCTTGTTGGTGGTTCCCCATGGTCAATGCACGACAAAAAGTCAACAATTGCATGGCTTGCTCCTGGTCAGTGCATAATATCATATTCAAACTCCTAGAGTAACTGGACCCATTTGGCTAGTCTTCCCACCAGATTCTGCTGATTGACCAGATAAAGAAGTGCATTGTGGTCCACATGGAAAACGAAAGACTTACCCAATAAATAGTGCCGAAATTTCTTGATTGAGTAAATTAAACCAAGGCACTCACGTTTTGTAGTCAAATAATTATGTTCGATAGAAGTTAATCATCAGCTAGCATAATAGACGGAATGGAACCAATTACGCTCTTCCTTCTGCATAAGAATGCTACCAATTGCCTTGTTAGATGCATCTACAAATACATGGAATAGTTCTTTCCAATCTAGAGCTTTCATGACAGGCACTGTGACGAGCATCTTCGGTAATCTTTCAAAAGCTAATTGAGCTTCCTCTATCCACTAGAATTCAGTCAGTCGAACATGTGCTAACTTGTTGAGAGGTATTGCAATATGAGCCAATCCTCACAGATGTCTCCCATGCCACCATACTTGCCCTAAGAACCACAACACCTCTTTTGGATTCTGGGGCACTCGGGTCTCTAGAATGACTTTTACTTTATCCAGATCAACCGCAATACCATCATGTGAAATAATATGTCCAAGAAATTTGTTGCACTTGACGACAAAAGCTGATTTGGTATGGTTTAAATAGAGGTGTACCTTCCAACACGCATCAAAACAAGCTTTGAGAGGCTCCAAGTGCACGGCCATTTGCCTAGAAACAAAAAAATCATCCAAAAAGATGAACATGGAGGAGGTAAGATAGGGGGCAAATATCTTCTGCATGCATTTTTGAAATGTACTTGGCACATCCCTCAGTTCGAACCACATTACTCTACCTGCAAAGACCCCCAATTAGTAATAAATGATGTCTTTGGCATATCATCATCCACCATACAGACTTGATTGTAACCACTAAAGCCATCCAAGAATGAATACATTTCTCTACCTACAACTTCATCTAACATACTATCCAGGAATGGTAGCAGAAAGGGATCTGCAATTATCATTGCATTCAGCTTTCGGTAGTCCACAAAAATTTGTAACTGCTTATTTTTCTTTGGTACAATGACTATCGGTGAAACCCACTCCGGATTTTTGATAGGAACAATGTAGCCTACTTTAACGAATTGTTCCAATTCATGCTTGATCTGCTTTGCAAAATTTGGATTCATTCTATACATCTGTTGCATCACCGGAGTGGCATCTAGTTTGAGTAAAATCCTATGATGATATAATCTGGGGTCTAAACCTTTCATATCGACATAGGTCCATGCAAACACATCTTTATACTATTGTAGCAATGCAAGTAAGGCCATCCAGAATTCTGAAGCAAGCTCCGCACAAATTCAGACCAATCTAGGTTCTTTGGATGTACCTAAATTCACTACTTCTAAGCGGATTTCTCCAAGCTCCATTGGATCTTTAATCACTCAATCTACATCTTTATCCTCTTCTACATCCAAAAGTTTGGTACAAATTGAGACAACCATACTACCACAGAGAGAGCTAATGCCTAGGTTATCAACAACCCCAAATGACAGTAAATCTTTGTTAGCTTCGAGGAATTGCTTCTTTTCATCCTCCTCCAATCCGTCCAGCATATGTGGTGGCTCTGCTAGTACTAGTTTATTTTTTGGTGGAAAATATTGCTCATGCTCCAGCTGGACAGAGAATTTCGAATGGCCCTTTCGGAATGTATTGTTTTAGCATCCCAATTCTATCTGACCTTGGCATTCTGCAACCAGGGTCTTTCCAGTAATAAATTATAATCCAAATTCTTTCCTTTAAGTTCAAGTACAACAAAAGTAATGAAAAATAACACATGAGAAATCATTATTAGAATGTCTTTTATAAGTCCCACTAGCTTCGCTCGAAACTGATTGGCCATCCGCATAAAGAATGGAGCTAGTTCGATACTATTCCAGCCCATGTGTTTACAAGTATTCATGGAAGCAATGTTAATGTTGGATCCACCATCAACCAAAACTTTCCTAATAGCCCTGTTTTTATGCCATAGAGTGGTAGTAGGGATAGCATAGTCCACTACCTTATCTCGGACATCTCTGGCCATACTAACCATAGCTTTTGGAATAGGGTCCAGAGAGGATCATTGCTAAAAATGCATCAATAACTTCTCTCTAAAAGCCAAAACGAGTTCAAGCAAGGCACTCAAGGGAAGTTAAATCTGCGAATTATGTAATAATTGTTGGGATGTACCCTCCTTGGACACTACCGGATTTGCAACCTTCTGATTCTATCCTTTAACAGAAATCTGGTCCTATATTCTGGTATGAAACTCTGGTCCATTGAAAGGTATCTTCTGGATTTCAGAGACTACAAACTTGGCTGAGTGTTCTGAGCTTTCTCCTGCCTGAACAACTACTCCATCCTCCTAAGCTGGTATGTTTTGGAAATTGTTCTTACTTATTCTTCCTTGTTGGTATTTACTTTTATTCACCTCTGGAACGATTTTGGGGTCGACATAATATGGTGGGTACTCCTGAGCCCACCGCATTGTTTTCTTTAGTTGTTGCTTTTGCTCCACTAGTGTGTAATGTTCTAGTTTTTGCGTGTTCTAGTATTCATGCCGTGACCTCGTAATAACTCCTACCAATGGCTCTAAATACTCTAGAGTCATTACCTTGGCCATAGGATCTTTTAGTTTATCTTCTTTTTTCTTCTGATCATACTCCTTAGCTTCTTCAGATTCAAATCATCTATGTCCATACTACAAGCAAAATTGGCACTCCACTAGTCAATTCCCAAAATTGATCGGTTCGGATTATCTGAGTCGATGGCCTCTTCCATAATCCTGAAAATGTTGGCGAAAAAATCACCGTTGTAAATGGCTTGATTGTAGTGTCCTATCTTAGTTGGATTAAGATGAACTTTCTTCTAGATCTAGCTTCTTTCATTCTATCAATTTCTTCTTTTATCTTAATAGCATAAATATCATTATATGTGTACAGTTTTTGTTTCACGAGTTTCACATATGGTATCATGGGGATCCTATTTGAATAGATCTTTGGTTCTAAACCTTTTAAATCCATATACATCCAAGAAAATACATACCTATATTCTCATAGTAGAGTGATTAACTCTTCCTCTTATTTTGGGCTTAAATCATTGCCTATGTATATACATCTTTCCTCTTGATGCTCAATTATTACCACAATTTTCTTCATCACTTCCTTGTTATCATAGGTTTCTCCAATCAAGGCTTCTCTCTTAGGCCTTCTCACTAGGAATTTTCTATCCTCCACCTCATACTTCTTGAAGTTTTCTAGTATAACAAATAATGATTCCTCCTCTACTTGAGAGGGTTTCTTAGTTTTCTTCTTTTCCTTTCCTTTATTTCTTTCACTCATGGGGGTGTCTTGCTCTCAATTCTTAGCTTCTACTTTATACAAATAATCCTCTTTGGAGTCACAAAATGTGTCCATTACTATGGATTCTTCATCCTCTATCAGTTCACACATGAACAATGATACATCATAGCCATCTTCATCACAATGTGGAGTCTGTTGTTCTTCATTAACTGCTATGTCCAGTTGCAGGTAATTTTTCCCAAGCATGAGGCTCAAATTCCTCATCTGAGAATATCATCGGTGCATAGCCTGGGTCTCCTATAGATCTCGTGTTCTTAGAAGTTCTTGGTTCATTGGCTCCTAATCATTTCTCTTCTACTTCAACTACTTCACACATCCATAAGGGATTATATTCGTGGATCAAAGAGGGATCCAAAGTGTTAATGGAGTGTATAGATATCGATCCCTCTCGCACCTTATGGACAAGGTTTCATTGTAGGGGTGGAACATCTCTATATGTTTAGTCTTTCAAGTTGACTTTAGCCTTCACCCCTAGGTGTTGCAAGTACAAAGAGTTGGTACCCCAATCTTGCATTATTTTTTGTTGGTGCAAAAAATATCTTCCCAGTATCATCTCTTATATGTTGGTTTTTCCAAAGTCGCATATGGTCAATGTATGTTCAAATTCCACACCACAAGTAGTGAGAGTGATCCCTTTTAGCAATCCTAACAGACACTCAATATGACCATAGATCATTTGAAGCTTCATTATTGTAGGTCACAAGGCTAGTTTTTCCCACTATATTCATAAGCATATGGTGGTGATGGCAATACCCACGTCTGAATCTATAATTGCCTGAGTGGTGTAACCTTAGTTGGTTATGGGAAGGTAGGTATTACCTTCTTCATCTTCACTCATGTCTCCTACCTTATCTCCGAGGATCTCCTGTACTTTTCTTTTACATCTTGTTTTTTATTGGGTGGATTGAAGTTTTAGAACTTGATTTGCCACATATTTCCATAGCTATGATTTAATTTTCAAGAGCTTCTCTAAAGTGAGTAACACTACACTATATACCTTAGGGGCTCTCATTTGGAGTGATCTAGATCCCCATGGACTTATGAAATGTGGTCTCTTAGAAGGAATTACATTAAAAGTCTAACCCTTCCTCTAGTTGAGGTCCTAATTGATCTCTGTATAGAGATGGGGTGTCTTGGGGAAATTAATCTTGTAGGTCATTTATCTATTGATTGGTGGGGGTCTCTTGTTCTTTGGCCTAATTTTCTTCTTATATCTCACACAAGAACTCTTGAGAGTACTTGGTGATGGAGGGAGGTATTCCATACTCTTTTGACTTTGTACTACAAGTTTCTCTCTGGTAAAAACATCATCTTTTCCTTCAAATGGAATGAGACTTTTTTTAAGTTGAAGCCTCTGGCTTAGTTGTTAATTGATCTAATCATTCCAATAGTCCTTGAAAATGTAGCTCTCACTTTATTGAGTTTGAGACATTGAAGAGTTGACTAGATTTGAATATAGCATGAACTAGTTCCACCATTTGAACACATAGTTTTTTTCTCTCATTCTCTAGATCAGCTCTAGGGTAGCTCTTGTCCAAGTCAGCTACATTTGGCCCTACATGAAGACAAGCCTGATATGCCTTGAACATCATATTCAATCTCTCTAGGGTAGGATCTACTAAAACTGATCCTGTTTTTGGTATGGAATGAATGAACCTTGAGAGATTAGGAGATGATATGGGGGATGCATTTAGGCTTGAGAGAATTGGAGATGCACGTTCTAAGATTTTTTGCTCTGGTTTCCTTGAGACTTCCTTCTAGCTCTGGTAGCTTATTTGACCACTTTCTCTTCATCCTATTTCTAATTCCTTTCCAGGATTTTGCCTTTGTTTTACTAGGTTCACTTGAGTCTACTTCATTCGCTTGTTCTAGGCTCTGCAGTTGCTTTAAAGCTTGTGCTCAGGTAATTGTGTGAGCTCAGAAGCCCTGGTAAGTCTCTATTAGGTCCTTGCACTATGCCAACCACATTGATTGGTGCTATTTTTTATGCATTGGTTGGGTTCTTAGGACAATTTCAAATGAGATGCCCCTTTCCACAATATGAGAAAAATGCTTAAATCATTTGGAGTGAGATTTTCCTATGAGTGAGGGATGTGGACACTAATGCACAAAATGGTATCCTTGGCATCTAAATCATGGTTCTTTAAGAACTTGTGGCCTAACTTATCTCATATGGTACCTAGGATTTGGGTTATCATACATGATATTTTTCATAATCAGGCTCCCAATTAAGTTCTAGAGGAGGGTCTTCATATTGATGAGCCTCTAGGTGCTTTGGTGGCTACGTATAGTAAGTGGGTATGTTATTGCCATGTGAAGAGTGAAAGAAATTAGTGTTAGGATCATTATCTATGATCAATGGTGATGTGCACACTAAGGCTAGCTTTAAAATGGTTCTAGCTAAATAATATGATCCTTTGTAGAGTTTCCAAAGTTCTAGTTCCTCTCCTAGGTTTTCCTTAATGTTAATGCATATCCAAACAAATCAATCTAGGGTATTTGGCTCTTTCAGGTACACATATGACCTAAAGCTGCCACTCAAAATTCCATTTAAGAAAAAGGATATCTTCATTGGCCTAGGTAGGTAATTCTCAGGTGGGACACCTCTCAATGTATATTTTGAAGCTATATCCTACTAACCTCACAGTCTCTTGAGGGGCCTATTTGAACTTGTGAATCAAGGATGAAGTATTATGCTTGATTTCACTTCTTGAGAACTCCGTGGTAAAGGCTCCTAGTAATTGAGCTATCTCATGGTACTTGCCTCAGTTTAAGGTTGAAAACATGCAAGGGTAGTTCCTTTCAAGGTTAGTCCAAAGGTTTCAAATTGAGTAAATAAGTCCTCCACTTGTTCAGCTCTAAGTACTTGCTTAAACTCTACCACATGATTGTAAGGATCTCCTATGCCGTCAAAGTATTTTCAATGGCATTTACTACTTGAAAAGTCTCAAAGTTCTAGAATGTTCTCTTCATCTAGGTAAAGGGAAATCTTATGCATCTTGATGTTTCTTATTTCCTCTCTCTCTCTCTCTCTCTCTCTCTCTCTCTCTCTCTATGGTTGCCTAGTTCCTTTCTCTAACATTCCTATATCCAGATTGTGTACAAAACTCACTTCTAGGGTTTCTTTAGATTTTTCCTTATGTGCACCTAATGGGTTTGAGTATTCAGCATTAGCTTGCTTATGAGACATAGTTGGCTTAGGCAAGTAAAACACTTGCTCTCCTTTCCAAACATAGGCTTTCTTACTTAATTTAGATGCTTGGTACATCCGATCTAAATTGCGATCCAAATAGATTACCTTGCCTAGAGCTTCTTGATCCTTGAATATATATACCAAGAACTCATCCTTGCTCTAGGGCCTTGTTGGTCAAAACTTCCAAAACACTTCTTTCATAGCCATGTTCGCAAATAGTTCTATGCCCACATCGGTCTAGCGTACTTTGGATGTGGCAATGGTTCTCATTAGTGCCAACTTTCCTCTAGATGTACTAGAACCTCTATCAAGATCCTCTTCCTCAAGCTCTCCTATTTCATGCTCATGAAGGACTATTCCAAAGTCATCAATCCTTTTTGGAAATTTTGTTACAGCATACATGGTTCCTTGCTTATCTATATGTGATCCTCCTCAAATTTAACCGTAGGGTGATCAATCCCAAAAGGGTGTTCACGATTTTTGAGTTGAAATATTGGTCTTCGCATATCATCCTCATAGATGTGAGCACCTAATTGATTGGTGTGGATGTATTGCAAATGAGTCATGTATGGTCCTTCTCATATTTCCAAGTACACTAATCTTATACTGGTTGTGGATCTCTCCTTGCTATACAAACTATCGGATTTAATTACTTTCAAGCTGATGAATACCTACTTGCATAGACCAAGATTTCTCATATTTCCAAGTACACTAATCTTATACTAGTTGTGGATATCTCCTTGCTATACAAACTATTGGATTTAATTACTTTCAAGCTGATGAATACCTACTTGCAATTGACACTAGCTTCAAAAGATTTCAAGCTTCTTCTATCACCTTGCCTACATATCTTCATAATCACAAGTTCTTGAGCTATCCAATCATCTCCCTTAAAAATTATTTCCACACATTTTTCTTTTCTTAATTCTCATTTCTGAAGAGATGGATAGGTATGTGCTTGAAGATGAAGAGGTGTTGCAAAATCCTTGATCTACACCAGCCAAATGAACTCCAGGAGTATATGGTGGGCCCTTTTAGCTTGCCAATGGATGTATTAGACACCCTATGTACCTTGGAAGATCACTCTCAAAAAGATAGATCAAAACAGATAAGTTGGAGTTAGCTCAGAGGTGAAAACTTGCTATTCTTGGTTCATACACCTATCCAGTGTTTTACATAATTCTCTGAGCACAGCAGCAATTAGCTTAATTCCTCTTGGGGACGTCTAGGTAGCTTAAAGAGCTAACTTCAAGAGCAAACTCATCAAAAATAATAACCACACATTGAGAATGAGTTTTAACAAGTGATGACATCATCTCGATTTTCACGGGCTGCTACAGTTTGATACCAGTGAGCAGAAAAATGAACATTACTCAAAATGTAGGAATCCAATGATTATGAAAATTCGTATGGCTATACTAAATAGTCAGCTGAATCCAAAAAGCTTTAAATCATTGAATTTGAATAAGTAACCAGTGAGAAATGGCTCTAACAAGGTGCGTGAAAAAATCGAGTACCTGACAGAGAAGTGAAGATGAACAGACCTTGTTGACTTCAAATGAACATAACTCAAGATTGCAACATCCAAATGACATGAAAATTTGTGAACATATAGTAGACTTATAGAGCTAACTTTATCAAGTTAAATCACTGAAAATGATGCACCAAGCTCAGAGAAACAATCTCTGCCATCTGACTGAGAAAACTGAGAGATATGGCAGTGAGTAGTACACTTCACAAGAACATGGACATATGAACTCAAATAATCATGAAAATGAAAGTATATTGCCTGTACAATACAATGACTTACTGATACATATGTGTGTCTTGTAATCACACCTTGATATGGCATAAAGCTCAACTCTTGGAGGTCTTCACATAGGTCTCTCTAACCACGACTAAAACTGCCATCTATTTATAGTTGAGTTTGAGAGGCTAACTTCCCTCAATCACTCTACAATCAATCAATGATTGATTTGATTCTCTACCTACCATAAATCATGAATTTGTGGCTCCTCTTTCCATTCTTGATCAAGTGGACTCAACCACTTAAGATTCTTTCACTTTTACATTAAGTAAACTCTTCAAAAGTTACAAGAGGTAGTTCACAATTGAACTTTACATAGTCTTCATTTTAAAGCTTTTTTCATGACTTTGTGGGACTCAAGCCAATACTTAGGCTTGTCATAGACTTGCTCCAACAGCTCCCCCTCAAGCCAAGTATGCTTGAGGTCTTCAATCTTCCAAGATTACCTTCAAACCAATCATAGCCTTGAATTTGCAAAGCTTTGTACCATCCAATGCTTTGGTTAGAATATCTGCACATTGTTGATGAGTGGACACATATGATATTTGAATCTCTTTGCTTAGAACCTTCTCTCGTACATAGTGATAATGAACTTCAATATGTTTAGTCCTTGCATGAAAAATAGGATTAGCAGCTAAGTGAATAGAACTCATATTGTGACCAAAAATAGTTGGAGTTCCAAACTCCAATCCAAGATCTTTGAATAATGTCTTCATCCACATAGCTTCCTGAGTAGATATGGCAAGACCTCTGTATTCAGCTTCAGTAGAAGAGAGAGCAATTGTGGGTTGCTTCTTGGATGACCATGAAATAAGCTTTGAACCTGCAAAGGTAAGATAACCTGAAGTGCTCCTTCTATCTTCCTTGGAGCCGGCCCAATCTGCATCAGAAAATAGCTTCAAACCTAAATCAGATACATAAGGATAATAAAGTCCTTCATTTATGGTTCCTTTGAGATACTTGAGAATCCTTTTGGCACCATCCATATGTGGTTTCCTTGATGTGTGCATAAATTGACTTAGCACACTCACACTGTAACATATATCTACTCTTGTCAATGTGGCATAGTTGAGACTCCCCACTAGACTTTGATATGATGTGATGTCCTCTATGAGTTCACCTTCATGTGAGCTCAATTTGTGATTGACCTCCATTGGAGTACCTGCAATCTTACAATCTTGCATCTTGAATTTTGCCAACATGTCCTTAATGTACTTTCTTTGAGTGAGAAACAAACCATGATCTTTGTAGACAACTTCCAAACCTAGGAAGTAGGTAAGTGAACCCAAATCACTTAACTTGAACTCTTCTCTCATCTGATCTTTGATCTTCTTCATACCATCTGCATCATTTTCTGTCAATATAATATCATCTACATATACACATAGGTAGATGATCTCTGAATTACTCTTTTTAATAAAGAGTGAAGGATCTGCCTTGCTTGGTTCAAAGCCTTTGTCTTGCAAGAATGAAACAAGCCTGAAATTCCAAGCTCTTTGAGCTTGCTTGAGACCATACAATGCTTTGTTAAGTTTACACACATAATCAGGATAAAGTTGATTCTCAAAACCAGGTGGTTGTGCCATATATACCTCTTCTGTTATCCAACCATTCAAGAATGCATTCTTTACATCTAGTTGAAGTATCTTCCAATTCTTGGAAGAGGCAATACTAAGCAAAACCCTAATAGTAGGCATCTTTGCCACAGGAGAGAAGGTCTCTTCATAATCAATTCCCTGAGTTTGTGCAAAGCCTTTTGCTACAAGCCTTGCCTTATACCTGTTAATGGAACCATCAGAATTCTTCTTGAGTTTATAGACCCATTTTGAGCCTATTACCTTCATGGATGAAGTCTTGGGCACCAAATCCCCAGTGTTGTTTTCCTCAAGTGCTTCAATCTCTTCCTTCATTGCATGCTTCCATTCTGTTTTTGCTTTGGCCTCTTCAAATGATGATGGCTCCTCTTGGTTTATGTCCTGTGCTATGTAGATAGAATGTTTAGTTACTAATGAGGTGTCAAACCCATACCTTTCTGGTTTTTTCTTTTCTCTCATAGATATTATTAGGCCATGATGTGATGTTTCTGCCTCATGTCCAAGTTCCTGCAATTTTGGTTTACCTTTAGACTTCCATGCTTTGAACTTTTCCATATGAGATTCTTCATCCTCTGAGGTGTCTTGTTCTTCAATCTTTGGTTGTTCTCTACCAAGCTTTGGAAAATCTTCTTCAAGATCATATGGTAAATTGACCTTCCTGCATGAATCTTCATACCATGAATTGTTCTCATCAAAAACTACATCTCTGCTTACCAAGAATCCTTTGTTGGTAGGGTTGTATAACCTGTAGCCCTTTTGATTGTTGTCATATCCAATAAATACACACCTTTCTACTTTTGGATCCATCTTGCCTCTAACCTGTGAAGGAACATGAGCAAAAGCAATACATTTACAATGATCTAAGCTTGGTCTTCTTCCATTCCAAGCCCTCATATGGAGTCATGCCATCAAGGGATTTTGAAGGCAACCTGTTAATCAAGTAAGTGGCTGTAGATACAGCCTCAGCCCATAAGTAATTAGGTAAATGCTTTTCATTTAACATAGACCTTGCAGCTTCAACAATTGTCCTATTCCTCCTTTCTGCCACTCCATTTTGCTCAGGAGTGTACCTTGTAGTTACCTCTCTTTTGATTCCTCTTTCCTGAAGAAAAGAATCAAACTCATGGGAGAAGTATTCTCCCCCTCCATCTGACCTTAACCTTTTTAGTGATTTACCTGTTTGATTCTCCACAAGAGCCAAATATCTTTTGAAACATGGAAAAACTTCATCTTTGTGTTTCATAAAGAATAGGATAGTCCATCTGCTGCAATCATCAATAAAGGAGACATAATACCTTGATCCAGATATTGAAGCTTCCTTGCTAGGTCCCCATACATCTGTATGAACCAACTCCAAGATATCTTCATGCATATAACCTTTCTTCATGAATGGTAACCTGTGAGACTTTCCAAATTGACATGCACTACACTTATAAATCATATGCTGTTTTGACAAATTAGGGAGTCCAAGTACACTTTGGTCCCTGCAAATTTGCTTTAATGACCTTTCACTAATATGTGCTAACCTTTTGTGCCATACTTCCAATTCTGTGAGTGTCTGACTACCATAATTAAAGAGAGCAATGTTTCTAGTGTCTTGTAATTCAAATGTGAACAATCTACCTGTCTTTTCACCTTTTGAAATTTTTCTGAATCCTTGACTTGGATCTTCAACAAATGCTCCTGCCTTTGTGAACCTGACTTGCAACCCTTTCTCTACTATCTGCCCAACACTTATCAAATTCTTTGTAATGGTAGGGACATAGAGTACCTTACTGAGTAGGTTGATGTTTCCATCAGGTGCTTTGACATTGCCTATTTTCTCCACAGGATGTTTTGTATCATCTCCTGTTTGTATATCATGCTTATTCCTTGGATCTTCTAAATCTGATAGGAGTGCCACATTTCCTGTCGCATGATTTGAACAACCTGAATCTATGTAGAAAACATGCTCATCAGATTTACCTTGTGGCATAGCCATGTTCATGATCAATAATGAATCCTCCTTGTTTGAGTCTTCTGTGTAGTTATTGTAGTCTCTCCTTCCTTTGTAGCCTCCTTGATAGTTTGAATGATTGTAGTTGTTGTAATTTCCATGGTAATTGTTGAACCTTCCTCTTGAGTAGCCATAACTTCCTCTATTGTATCCTCTGCCTCTTTGATTCCTGGAATTCCTAAAGCAATTTTCAGTTGTATGATTAGTTAATCCACAAATAGAACATGAGTTGGAGTCTTGGGATCTCCCCCTTCCTTGTCTACCTCCTCTTCCTCTACCTCTACCATGTCTTCCTCTACCTGCATAGTTAGCTTGATATGTACCTGCTTCATCATCCACTTTCTTTGCCTTTCCTTTGTTATCTTTGTACTTGCTTTTATCAGTGTATAAAGCTGAAGATTGATTACCTTTGGAGCTTTCTCCATTTTTTATAAGCTTTGCCTCTTGAGTAAGTAGTTGTCCAATGAGTGTATTGAAATCAGGTACATGCATGTCCATGTACAAATCCATAGTTGTGGTAAATGCTTCCCACTTGTCATCTGCCTTCAAGCCATTGATGACCTGCCTTACAATTTGCTCTTCATCTATTACCTCTCCAATGCTTCCCAACTGATCTGCTATGTCCTTGAGCTTTGTGACAAAATCAGTCACATTTTGTTTGGGAGCCTTCTTGAGAGTTGTGAAATCCAGCCATAGTTGATGCTTCCTAGCTTTAGTACTTGAAGAGAAGAAAGCTTCAAGTGCATCCCATACTTCCTGAGATGTCTTACAACTTCTAATGTGAGGCAACAAAAAATCTGAGATAGAGTTGAAGAGATAAGACCTTGCAAGTGCATCCTTGGAGCACCATGTGCTCAATCTTTCTTGCTCTTCTTGTGTTGGTTGACTTTTGTTCCTGAAACTTGGCATAACTTCATCTCCAACCACATAACGATATAAACTTCTACCTTGGAGATAAGCTTCCATTCTTAATGACCAATCTGAGTAGTTACCTCTGTCCAATTTGTCAATTGATGAATGAAATCCATCTGCCATGTTGTCCAACCTTGCTCTGATACCACTGTGAAGAGATGGATAGGTATGTGCTTGAAGATGAAGAGGTGTTGCAAAATTCTTGATCTACACCAGCCAAATGAACTCCAGGAGTATATGGTGGGCCCTTTTAGCTTTCCAATGGATGTATTAGACACCCTATGTACCTTGAAAGATCACTCTCAAAAAGATAGATCAAAACAGATAAGTTGGAGTTAGCTCAGAGGTGAAAACTTGCTATTCTTGGTTCATACACCTGTCCAGTGTTTTACATAATACTCTGAGCACAGCACCAATTAGCTTAATTCCTCTTGGGGAATTCTAGGTGGCTTAAAGAGCTAACTTTCAAGAGCAATCTCATCAAAAATAATAAACCACACACTGAGAATGAGTTTTAACAAGTGATGAAATCATCCCGATTTTCACGGGCTGCTATAGTTTGAGACCAGTGAGCAGAAAAATGAACATAACTCAAAATGTAGGAATTCAATGATTAGGAAAATTTGTATGGTTATACTAGACAGTAAGATGAATCCAACAAACTCTAAATCATTGAATTTGGATAAGTAACCACTGAGAAATGGCTCTGACAAAGTGCATGAAAAACTTGGGTACCTGACAGAGAAGTGAAGATGAACAGACCTTGTTGACTTCAAATGAACATAACTGAAGATTGCAACATCCAAATGACATGAAAATTTGTGAGCATATAGTAGACTTATAGAGATAACTTTACCAAGTTAAACCACTGAAAATGATGCACCAAGCTCAGAGAAACAATCTCTGCAATCTGACTGAGAAAACTGAGAGATATGGCAGTGAGTAGTACACTTCACAAGAACATGGACATATGAACTCAAATAATCATGAAAATGAAAGTATATTGCCTGTACAATACAATAACTTACTGATACATATGTGTGCCTTGTAATCACACCTTGATATGGCATAAAGCTCAGCTCTTGGAGGTCTTCACATAGGTCTCTCTAACCACGACTAAAATTGCCATCTATTTATAGTTGAGTTTGGGAGGCTAACTTCCCTCAATCACTCTCCAATCAATCAATGATTGATTTGATTCTCTACCTACCACAAATCATGAATTCGTGGCTCCTCTTTTCATTCTTGATCAAGTGGACTCAACCACTTAAGATTCTTTCACTTTTACATTAAGTAAACTCTTCAAAAGTTACAAGAGGTAGTTCACAAGTGAACTTTACATAGTCTTCATTTTAAAGCTTTTTTCATGACTTTGTGGGACTCAAGCCAATACTTAGGCTTTTCATAGACTTGCTCCAACATCATTCACTTATTCTTTCTTTATTATGCTTTATTTAATCCTTGTCTTTGTATAGAAACATCAAGAATGACTTATGTGAGTAGACTCTTTCATTTGATCATTTGCTTACATTCTTTTCCTTAATTTTTTATATTGAAGTATCTTCTCGATTCTTGAACTTGATATTTCTTATGGTGTCTCATACTTTTTTGTTTCTGTTGCAACCTTAAGAGCTAAACCTAGAGCTACTACTTAAGCTAGGCTAGAATTGAACAAGGAGGTCCAGTGCCTTCAAATCCCTATACACATGCACTATGAGGTTTGTCCACGACCAAGGCAATATCCCAAGTTTTGTTTGAGTTGTCATATGAACACATAGTATGCTTGACAAATCCTAACAATTTTTGGAACATCGAGCTTTCATTATGCTACCACATATGATCACTTTCTTATGTAAGTTCCAAAGCATGTACCTTTGTAAAAGGGAAAAGTAAAAGGCCTAAATGCCACGACTTAGAATTGTTTGGGATTGATTCTCAATCAATCAATCAAGAGGTAGATATAACTTCAACTTTCCCTTTTACTAGATTGTAGAAAAAGATTCCAATCAATCTAAACTAACAAAGCTACCTAATTTCAAAATCAAATCCATGAAGAAAAGGCATGGCCATATCCTCAAGAGTCTATATAAAGACTCCAAAACATTTTTACATTAACTAGGGTGTTGATTTGAAGCAATATATATACTCTTTGATCATTGCTTGGTGCCATTTATATTCTCTTCTCCTTCTTCTGTGCACAGAGTGCGGCTCTCTCTACAAAGCTTCAAATCTAGTGTTTAAGCACTCATTGGAAAGATATCACTCTCTAGTTGCTGTGTAAAAATTTTCAAGTAATTTGGTTTATTCCTTTTAGAGATATTCAAGTTTTTCAGTCTCAGGGTCATTCTTTGCACATCCCTAAAAAATCGGGATGACATCGGTTCAATGTTAAGGTGATTGCTCCTTGCTTGGTTCATATGAATTGGGGATTTTATGCATTTTCACAATCCAACTCTATGTATGACACTTCCTTAAGAGGAATTTTTCCAATTGCTATGTTGGCTACTCTCAATGTTTGAAATCACAACTTCCATCCATTTTTAGAAGGTTTTTGTGAGCTAGTCAAGGTGCAAGTTATCTATTTTGCATCAACTTATTATTGTTGATGTTGTGAAGTACCTATTGGGTTTATTGCACTAAACCACAAGTCAACAAGGTCTACTTTAGATATCCAAAGAGCTAGGGCTGGTCCTATGCTCATTTGCTCGACCAATCTCACCACTTGACAAATCAGCCTTCCAAGCCTCTCCAAGCTTCTCCAACTTCTTTCAGTGCTATCGGAGCAACTTCAAGATGGGAGATGGATTTCCATAAATGATTGAGAAGCTTGATAGACACAATTATGTTGCTTGGAAAATCAAAATGGAGGCTTATTTGCAAGGAAGAAATCTATATGGGATTGTATCAGCTAATGAAGAATTGCCTATTCCAAGATCCAATGGAGGACCTACTCAAGAGGAAATAGATAGGCTCACACTTTGGTGTGCAAGGGATGCTCCAGCAAGGTCATACATACTCAACTCTATCTCTGATTTTCTATTACCAGATATTAGGGGATGCAAGACATATCAAGAGACTTAAGATGCTCTAGAGACTTTCATTTTTGCTAGTACAAAAGCAAGGAGGAGCCATCTTTGGAATGAGCTCAACCAGATAAAGAAGTCTCCAAAACAAACCATAACTGAGTTTGTTACAAATGTCAAGGAATTTTTTTATCAATTGGCATCCATTGGAGAGCTGATTGAAGAAGAAGCCATCATGAGGCAAATTCTCAATGGGATTAGAGGTGACAAGAAATGGTAATCTTTCACCACAGCCTACAATCTCATCATGGATGTGCAAACTCCTGACTTGAACATCTTTCTTGGTCAACTCTTCAATCAAGAGGCCAACAATAACATAAAGGAAGGTAACTCCTATCATGGTAATTCAACTAGTGCTCTATATGTAGATAAGAAGGACAAGAAGCTGAAAAGAAAGAAGAAGGAATAAGATGAAGAGGAGACTTCCCAAGCCAACTTTGCACACAAGAGCAAGTGGAAAGGGAAGAAGAAAAGACCAAAGCATGACAATACTAAAGGCTAGAATGTTCAACCTTGTGTCAGTTGTGATAAGACCAACCACACCATTCAGAAGTGATGGCTCAATGGGAAGACCCATAAAGGAAGTGGAAGAGGTGGATATGGCAACAATAGAGGCAGAGGTGGACACAAATTCAACAATAACAATAGAGGCCATAACAAAAGGGATGACAACAATTCTTTTGAAGATCAACAACATGAAGATTCATTGCTCTCAACGAATCTAAGCCACAAGGAAGGTAAAGAAGATGACCACTTATTCTACATAGATTCAGGATGTTCAAATCATGTTGCAGGCAACATAGCTCTCTTATCTGACTTAGAAAGTCCAAAGCATAGACATGAAGTACAAACAGGGGATGACACAAAGCATAGTGTGGAGAAGATTGGTAATGTCACAGCTTCCAATGGCAAGACAAATATTTTGAGCAAGGTACTTTATGTTCCCAATATTATAAAAAACCTAATAAGTGTAGGCCAAATAGTTGAGAAAGGCTTGCAAGTTAGGTTCACCCAGCATGGAGATTTTTTGGAAGATCCATGTAAAGGCTTCAAGAAGATAGTCAGAGGCGAGAAGCATGGTAGGCTCTTTACTTTTGATGCAGGAGAAACCAAAAACATAGCTCTATTCAACTTTGGGTCTCAAACCCTAAGTGAGCTTAAAGTGTGTCATAAGAGGCTAGCTCATGTGAATGAAAGAACCATAAAGGATATATGTAGGGATCAAAGTGTTCTTGGATTTCCAAACATATCAAAGCAACACATGATCAATAGATTTGATGCATGTCAGATTGGAAAGACATAAAGCCAACCATTCAACCACAAAGGCTACATCCATAACAACTTATTGGACCTAGTACATACAGATGTATGGGGAGCAATCCAAGAACCTTCATTGGCAGGATCAAGATATAATGTCTCATTTATTGATGACCATAGTAGATGGACTATTCTGTACTTTATCAAGAGTAAGAATTAAGTACTTGATTGCTTCAAAAAGTATCTAGCACATGTGGATAATCATATAGGTAGATCACTCAAGAAGCTCATATCTGATGGAGGGGAACAATACTTCTCCAAAGACTTTGATGAGTTCTTTTAGGATAAAGGTATCAAAAGGGAAGTGCCTACTAGGTACTCTCCTCAACTAAATGGAATTCATCACTTGAATGATGCCACATATACTCCTTGTAGCGTTTCTATTTGCATTCATTTATTGTATTGAATGATTAATCACATATGATAACTTTCTTATGTAAGTTGCAAAGCATTTACCTTTATAAAAGTGAAAATTAAAATGCCTAAAAGCCATGAGTTAGAATTGGTTGGTACTAATTCTCAGTCCATCAATCAATCGAGAGGTAGATACAACTTCAACTTTCCCTTTTCCTAGATTATAGGAAAAGATTCCAATCAATCTAAACTAGCAAGCCTGCCTAATTTCGAATTCAAATACATGAAGGTATGTCCATATCCTCAAGAGCCTATATAAAGAACTCCAAAACATTTGTACATTAAGTAGAGTGTTGATTTGAAGCAATACATATACTCTTTGATCATTGTTTGGTGTCATTTCTGTTCTCTACTCCTTCCTCACACTCAGTCAACTTGCAGAGAGTGTTGCTCTCTATATAGAGGTCTAGATCCAGTGTTTAAGAAATCATTGGAAATGTATCACTATCTAGTTGTTGTGTACAAATTGCCAAGTCATTTGTTTCATTATTTTTAGAGATATTTAAGTTTTTCAATCTCAGAATCATTCTCTACACATCTCTGGAAAATTGGGATGACACCAGTTCAGTGTTAAGGTGATTACTCCTTGCTTGGTTCATATAAATTAGGGCCCTTGTGCATTTTAGCAAACCAACCCTATGTATGATACTCCCTTAAGAGGAAATTTTCCAATTTTATTGTGTTGGTTGCTCTCAATGTTTGAAGTCACAACTTCCATCCATTTTTAGAAGGTTTTTGTGAGCTAGTTAAGGTGCAAGTTATCTTTTTTGCATCAACTTGTTCTCGTTGATGTTCCAAAGTACCTATTGGGTTTTATTGCACTAACCACAAGTCTACAAGGTCTACATTACATATCCAAAGAGCTAGGGCTAGTCCTATGTTGTTTTGCTGGACCAACTTCACCATTTGACAACTCAACCTTCCAAGCCTCTCCAAGCTTCTCCAATTTCTTTCAATAATCACCAAAGAAACATTAAAAATGAACTAACAGTAACGTAAGAATTTTGCTAAATAGTCCATCTATTATGATAGCCTATTCTCTCATCACAAAGTGGTCTCTCACAATGGATGGGCCTTATCATGAATCTGGTTTG